>CM064511.1:9009703-9217203 GCA_032716605.1 Paralithodes platypus | reverse complement strand
GGTTCATTGTAACGACCACCAGTTTCAGAGTCATATTGCCTCTCGTGGTGGAGGAGAGAGCGAGAGAGTGGATTGGTGGAGTGTGGGTGGTGGTGTGGATTGGTGGAGTGTGGGTGTGGGGTGGATTTGTGGTGGGATTAGCGGAGTGTGGGTGGTGGAGAGTTTGGTGGTGTTAGTGGGTGGTGGACGAGTGTGGGGGTGGATTGGTGGGTGGATGTGATGGAGGAGAGAGTGTGGGGGTTGATTTGTGGGAATGGAGGTGGTGGTTTTAATTGGTGATGTTTGTGTCTGGTAGTAGTGGGTGGAGGTGCATAGGTGGAATAGTTACGGTTGTGGGGGCGGTGGTTATATTGGTGGTGTAGATGTGGTGGTAGCGGGTGGTGGAGGTGGATTATTGGAATGTGTGTGGTGGTGGAGGAGGAAAGTGTGGTGGTGGATTGGTGGAGTATATGTGGTGGTGGTAGTGGTTGGAGGTGGTGGTGGTTTGGCAGTTTGGGATGTAACTATCACTTAATACTTTTCATGTGTTTCTAATAGGTCATATTGTTTGTTATGGTGTGTAAGTGTCGAGTTAAGGGGAGGGTTTTTAGCTTACTCCATAGGCCTCCATCAAGCTTAAAAAAATGCCCTCAAGACCCTCCTTTGAGAAAAATTTGTAATTTTTTAGATAGAAAAATGTCCCGGCCGGAGGCCGATTCCTTCTAAATTGTTGGCTGGCTATCGCTCGCCAAGAAAAAATCGACATCTAAATTGCACAAACGGTCTTGAAATTGAGAAAGAAATGGGATGAAATATCTTGAAATCTCCAAACTAATAGGGCGAACGTCTTACAACATCAAACCTAGTGGGGCTAAACATGCATGAGGGTTAAGGTGGTCCAGAAATATATGAAGAGCAAAGTTGTCGCCGAACTTTATATTTTAACCGTACGAAAAGCTGGTTATGAAAAAGCTGGTTATGAACAAAAGTATTGGAGGTTCAGGTAGGTTACAGAGAGAGAGAGAGAGAGAGAGAGAGAGAGAGAGAGAGAGAGAGAGAGAGAGAGAGAGAGAGAGAAAAACAAAATATATAGATAGATAAATATATGATAAATATATAGATAGATAGAGAGAGAGCGAGAGCGAGACAGGTGGTACAGGTGAACCATGGCCAGGTGAATTATTGAGTGTCTGTACCTTCGTATGTATTGTCACACACACACACACACACGCACTTTATCTTGCTTCTTAATTAATGTTCTAAGATTTAAGTCACTGAATGTAATCTGCCTGCACTCTAGTTTCCGATATAATTGTAAACGAACACCTGTTACAAAAAAGGTTGGAAAAAATTGTGTATACTCCGCGATGATAGATATTAGGTGGAATACTTGGATAACATTGGAATAAAATACAAACCGACACATTTTGACCGATTACAGTACATATCTGTTCTCTCTTGTTGGTCGGTGTAGCCCGCCTTTCCTCTCGGGCAAACCTTGTATGTATGTATTTATAATTCGGTTCCTTGTTTGCTGTATTCTTCACACTTTTATTTACCTTTCGTCTTTTAATTTCTTAGAATATAGATCATGATCTATTGTCGTCGTTTCCAATTACTAATATATATATATATATATATATATATATATATATATATATATATATATATTTATATAATGGAAGCAATTGATTCTCCTACTGGGAATCGAAGACGAATAAGGAATATGAAGACCAAAGCGAACAGGAACATATTTGTTTATTGGCAACGTTTCAACACTAATCTTGTGTCATTATCAAGCCTAACAAAGAGAAAGAATAAAACCTATCGTGAATATCATAAAATCATCACCTGTAAAAATTGAAAATGTATTCAAAAGATAATATTAACGAAAATATAGCTAAGGTTCATTACATTAAGACATTAACAGTAGAGATAGTTGATAAGTGAAAAAGGAATAAAAGTGTCGGGAATAGGGTAATGATCCCGACAGGTTTTGGTCCAATAGGACATTTGAATTTGGCGGTATCGTATCGCTTGTACGATTTCGGCTGGTTCTTTGTGTATTGTAGTTTATTCTTAAGTTAGGTTAAATATTAACTGTAATGTATAAATATCTACATCAGCTCTAGATGTATTATGAAACCAAGTTATGGGTTATAATTATTATGAGCCGGCAGCCATATGTAATTTCGCGAAGCGATCGGAGGCCGGCCCTTCAGTCTCTCAAACAACACCGTACAGTCAACATCTCCTCCCCCGGCCCTGACTCAACCCACAGTTCACCATGTGCTACAACTACTAATAATATTAACAACAGTCCTACATCACCAGTCCTCTAAGCTAAGTTCATTGTATCGATATTGTATTATGTGAACATTCCTACATGTCATGCAATTGAACTAGCCGCGTGTGGGGGACTGGATTACACCTATCAACGACTACGTCGTTGGTAATTATAATATAACTATTTGTTGGGATATTTCATGTACCAGTGATATGTAATTTAACCTTTATCTAAATTCCCGATAAATAATGGTCCTTCGTGCCCTAAAGCTTCATTACTGTAGTACCGTTTTGTTTGCTTCCTTGACGCTTGTGGACTTACAAATGGCTGCCCCCTCGCGCGTTGTTGGCCGCCTGCCATTTCCCTAGTTTAGGTCCAGCTTCTTCCCTCGTGTTTTTTACCGTTTAGGCACCGTCCCTATTTTTTTGGGACTAGTTTCCAGGTTTTTTTGGGTGTGTGATCCTTGGCGTTTTTTGGTGGGTTAACTGGGCTGGGGTTTGAGGTAGGGGTAGTTTCGTCGGTCGCCATTTTGCGCTCGAGGCTATGCTAGGCCTGCAGGTGTCTGTGGTGGCTATTCATTTCGCTTTGGTGGTGTGCCTGTGGTGTTAATTGTGTTTTGTCTTTGTGGGACTCATTATTGATTTTGCTGGTGGGGAGTGTTCTCATGTGACCTTTTATATTTAAATTTCATAATAGCCTAGGCCTAGTTGCTTAAAGTGGCGGTCATGAGTGTCGGTCTTTGTTAATTCCTAAGCGATTGACAGTTAATAGTCAGACCTCATGATTGTAGCTTAACCAACTAGGCTTACCTATAAAGGGCTTACAATAATTAGTGCTTCACCTTACCCTTTCTTTTAATGGATTTAGTATTTAATTCTTTTGTCAATACATCATGGCTCAAAGGAACCATCCCACAGCTGCGTCAGGAAGTAGCATTGGGGTGAATTTTACACCACCAACCTCCTCATACAATCAGAGCCCTGGGAAAGTGGTGGGTATATTAGGCCACAGTTATGTTGGTCGCCTAGGGGTTTCCCGCCGAGAGTTTTATGACCTGGGTTTTGTAGTGAGGGTGTTTAGTGCCCCAGGAGCCACTCTCGATAATATCAGGTCCCAACCAGCCTGGGATGGTCTTTTGAGCCTAAGGCCCGAGATCACTGTATTAGTGTTGGGTGGTAACGACATCGTCTCTGGGGTAGTCCCGCAGGAGCTCGCGGCTAAGATCCAGGAGTTGACCTATGAGATTGAGGCATCCACGAATGGCCGCTGTCTTGTATTGGGATTAGAGCAGAGGGAGTCTCCTCGGGGTATACCGGCAGGCGAATACCACAAGGTGAAGAACTCGGTCAATGCTCTCCTCAAGAGGAAATACAAGCACCTTGGTGGTCGATTCTCCCCATATAGTTTTGGGAGCCAGTATAAGTCCGAGGACGGCGTCCACCTCACCAATGAAGGCAGCGATCTTTTGTTGGCCCAGGTCATTAAGATGGTAAGGGACTATCTTGCGTCGCAGTAGTCGGTCTCCTCATAGATAGCCCCAGTGTACTTTATGTTGTTGTCTAGTCAGATAATTTCCTTTCGTTAGTTTATATTAAGGGGTCTGTAGGTATTATGTAATTCTTTTTGAATAATTTATTAAGTAATGGGGGTTTGCCGCTGTTGATTCCTAAGCGATTAACAGTTTGTAGTCTGACCTCATTGTAGTTTAAGTTGCTTAAAATTAAACCTTAACGATGACAGATTTGAAGAAACTTAAGATCCTTAACCCTTAATTAGCGGCGAGCAACATAAGTCGAGTTAAATAAAGCGGACCACGTAATGTTGCTGAGAGAGAGAGACAAGTGGTGTATGACTGCTCCAGACCACCATACTGACACGTTGTATCGGGAAAGTGGCTAATTACCTTTTTGCACTCAAAAGGATCGTTATGGTGTCATTCGAAAGCTCCCTTTCAGGGATAGATGATCACGTAAACAGCCCTATTTGGCTAAAAACTTAAGGGAGGGATGAAGGGAAGTTTAAATAGAGGTTTAAGAGATCTTGATGAATTTTTAATAAGTGCCACGGCTGATCAGATAAAAGGTAAAATTGCTACTGTTACTAAATCGCTAGCTGCTTATGATAGTTATTCTCAGCAGGTATATGGTTTATTGACAGTTACTGACGATGTGGAAGAAGAAATGTCGGCAGATTTTGAGTACTTTGAGGACGTTAATACAGCCTTAGCCAGACTATCTTCCACCCAAGAATCAACCTGTGTTAAGGATACCGGTACACTAAAGGCGACTGGTTTTAACCTGCCGAAGCTTACTTTGCCTACCTTTTCCGGGGATTCGGCTACCTGGACTGGATTTTGGGATATTTTTGAGTGTTCCATCCATCATCATAAAACACTCACATCCATCCAAAGGTTCACATATCTCCGTGGTCAATTGAAAGGGGAGGCATTGAAGTTAGTCGATGGGTACAAGCTAGAAGCTAACAGCTACGAGTCTGCAGTGGAGTTGCTGAAGAGAACTTATGGGAGAGTGGAAGTCATCAAGACCGCGCTAATTACTAAGTTCTTCATGCTAGATCCTCCATCCTATGATGTGACGGCCCTAAAGGAGTACTATGCCTCCTTTGAGAGCCTCCTCCGATCTATGGAGACAATGGCCGTCACCAAGGAGGAGATATTTAGTGTGAATATCTTGAATAAAATACCCTCTCCCCTAAGGGAAATCTTAAGACGACAACTAAGCGACTCTCCACTAAACGAAGCGTTGGTGCAGGTGTACCAGACTGAAGTCTTCAATATGGAGAGTACTGGACACTACCGACAAGTGGAGATGTCGCCATCTACTGCAGCTTTCCCGGTACAGACTTCTCCTAAACAGAAAAGGCCAATATCATTAGGTTGTAAGTTGTGCAGTGTCCACGGTCATCTGTGGTATCAGTGTCCTAAGTATCCTAAGGCTACACAGAAGATTAGCAAGGCTAAATCACTTAAGTTATGTACCAGCTGTCTGGCAAGAGACCACTTCAACAGTACCTGCACCAATTCCTACATCAAACCTTGTAAGTATTGCAAGGGGAAACATTGGTTTTCCCTTTGCACCCAGTCTGATCGGCACGACGGCAAAGAAAAGGGGAGAACCCCCAAAGAGTCACATGAGAAAAGTAAGAGCGAGGGTGATAAAGTATCTGCCATGTCCATTGCTTCTCGAGAATGTCAATTGCTTCCTACTATGATGCTGCCAGTAGTGGGGAGTAATAATAATACTATAATGACGCGCACCTTACTTGACCAGTGCTCACAGAGGTCATTCGTTCTGCGGTCATCATTACCCTAGATCAAGTGTACCAGCAAGGGTCAAGATAATTTGCGTCTCCATGGTTTCACTGGTGAAATAGATTCCAGTGAAAATGATATCGTGGAGATTTCCTTTGTTTGTAGAAGAAAGGTATGTCCCATCAAGGCTGTTGTGGTCGACACACTACCCAGTTTCTATATAGCATCAGAGATTCAACCACATTTGAAATATCTCAGAAGCAAGGGTTATAAACTGGCTGATGATCAACTCTCTGCTAACAATGGTATTATGCTACTGGTCGGAGCTGATTATTACTACGACCTGGTTCACCCTGGATATCGGCGGGTAGATAAGCTAATAATGCTCCCCACGATCCAAGGTTATGCCATTTCTGGATCCTATGCCACTTCCTCTCAAGACACACAGGTGGAGGTGGTTACGGTCCTCAAGGTAGCAGTAAGCCCCATAGATAAATATATTAGGCCAAATGTGCCTGATAATACATGTACTGATATAGATAAGCTATGGGACTTGGACAATATTGGAATTGACCCACATGAACTTGATCGTGAGTCCAAGCTAGCGTTAAGCTCGTATGAAGAGACTGTAACGTATGACTCTGGCAGAGGTCAGTATGTGGTAAGGCTCCCTTGCAATGATAACAAGAGTAAATTACCTACTAATTTCCATCTAGCACTTGGTAGGTTACGTGGGCTTCAGAAGCAGTTTGTCAAGGATCCAAGTTATTGCGAGACTTATGCGGCAGTTTTGGCCGAGCAGGTACAACGTGGATTTGTGGAGAGAGTAGATCTCAGTGAGTATGGGGATAACATCCATTACCTTGCTCACCATGGGATTAAAAAGGACAGTTCCACCACTCCTGTTCGTATTGTGTATGACTGCTCTGCTAAATCCAGTGATCGCTCCTATAGCCTGAATGATTGTCTGTACACGGGTCCGTCCCTGGTCTCTGATCTCGCGCAAATTATGTTGCGCTTCAGATGTCATAAGTTTGCATGGGTCGCCGATATTGAGAAGGCCTTCCTGATGCTTCAACTCCATCGTGAAGACAGGACTCGACAAGATTTTTATGGCCACGGGACCCAATGGATCTAGATTCAGAGTATCTGGTCTACAGGTTCAGAGTCGTCTTATTCGCGGCGACCTGTTCCCAGTTCCTTCTCAACGCTACTATCTTGCGTCATCTTGAGGAGGCTGGACTAGATCCTGACTTCAAGAATGGGATCTATGTGGACTATCTTCAAGGCACCGGAGACAATGAAGATTTATTGCTCAAGAGATGCTGGGAGATCCGCGATATATTTGCCAAGGCTCATTTATACTTAAGAGAATGGGCCACTAATAGTGATCTTTTGAAAGGTCAATTTGCTTCTGATGGTGTAGCTACTGAGAATAGTGAGGTGAAGTTTTTAGGCCACAAATGGGACACTACCACAGATTGTATATCCTTCTGTCACACCCCATGCGGCAGTGAGCTTATGACCAAGCGAAACTACTTAAGCTTGTCAGCGAGGTTGTTGATCCCCTAGGTTTTTTGCTGCCTGTATCAATTCGTGCTCGTATGTTTTACAGCAACTATGGCGGCTAAAACTAGATTGGGACACGCCCCTCCCGACTGAGTTACAAGATACTTGGCGGTTGATTCGGTCGGACCTTTCCACATGTTGCAAGGTCCAACTTAATCGTCAGGTGATTAAAGGTCACCAGGTGGATCTACATGCCTTTTCTGATGCTAGCAATAGTGCGTACGGTACTGCCATATACATATGTAATGGTAGTGAAGCGACGCTGGCTATAGCGAAGGCCAAAGTGGCCCCTATAAAGAAGATTACAGTTCCTAAATTAGAACTTACTGCATTGCTTCTGTCTGCTCGTCTAATAAAGTTTACACTGGATGCTTATACAGACATACTACAGATTAATAACGTCTATATCTGGAGCGACAGTCAAATAGCGCTTTCATGGGTCCACAGCCAGAAAGTGTTACCTGTTTATGTTTCTAATCGCACTGATGAGATTCATAACTTAGTTCCTACAGCAACATTTCGCTATGTGAGCACCAGGGATAACCCCAGTGACATAATTTCCCGGGGGATCTCGGCACAGCAGTTTATGTCTTCCTCTATTTGGTGGCATGGACCTCCATGGCTTACATCTCCAACTGAGTGGCCTCAGGATTTCAGGGAATACATATCTGATCCTTCAAGTCGGCCCCAAGATGATGTGTTAAGTAGTTCGAATGTGAGTACTACACATCAGGATAACAAGTTGGTAGAGTGGGAACGTTACGGCAGCTATGATCAAGTAATACGGGTATTTGCATGGATATACCGTTTCATTAACAACATGAGAAGTCGGGCTCACGGGTCTTTCCTTAGTGAAGATTCGAAGCATATCAGACTCCATGAATTGAGATCAGCAGAAGCAAAACTAATATGTTTAGTACAAAAGGAATCTTATCCTACTGAACATCAAATCCTGAGCAAGGAGTCAAAGGCCAAACCCTCAAACTTCATGAGGCAGCTAGGATTATATATGGAAGGAGGCATTATTAAGTGTAGAGGCAGGATACAAAAAGCGGACATTATTGATTCTGCGAAATATCCTGTCCTCCTTAGCTCCTCTCATTTGATTACCAAACTGTTGATTCGCCAATGCCATAGGACCTGCCTACATTTTGGCGTAAATTATGTTCTGGCGTATATGCGACAACGTTGGTGGATCCCTAAGATGCGACAAGCAATTAAAGGGATCCACAATAGCTGTACTATCTGTAAAAGTTTACAGGGTAAGCCTTACTCCCCAGTTGATCTACCTCCCTTGCCTGAGTTCAGGGTACAAAGGACTGAACCATTTCAGGTAACCGGGGTAGACTACACCGGAGCGATTCATGTTAGAGAATCGCCCGGTAATATCATAAAGGTATATGCCGTCCTATTCACATGTGCGGTAACCAGAGCGATTCATATTGAATTGATTGACGACCTATCCAGTGAGGGGTTTTTTGCATACTCTACGACGCTTTGCAGGCCGCAATGGTTTCCCTCAAATTATTATGAGCGATAATGCGACTTGTTTTGTCGGGGCCTCTAAATATCTCCAGAGTTTAATGGATGACCCGCAGGTTGTGGCTACCCTCACTGGAAAGGGTTGTCAATGGAGATTTATACCAGCACGTGCACCATGGTTCGGGGCGATTTGGGAGAGAACAATCGGTATCGTCAAATCTGCCTTGAAGAAGGTATTAGGAAGGGCACTGGTGACCAGACGGGAGTTGCAAACCATCTTAATAGAAATTGAGATGTCAGTCAACGACAGGCCCTTGACCTATACCTCGGCAGATGTTGATGACCTATTACCCATTTCGCCTTCCATGATGACACGTGGACGAACCCTTAATACCTTTCCTAGATCGTCCGTAAATGACGAAGATCTACAAGACCCTACGTTCGGCAATGCTGATGCCACACGTCGTCGCTTCCAGTCTGTAAACAAGGTGTCGGACGATCTATGGAAACGGTGGACCCAAGAATATTTGCTGTCTCTTCGCGAGCGTCACTCTCATAAGATCAAAGAGACGAATCAACGATGGCCTCGTATCGGGGATATCGTCCTGATTCGTGATGAGCGTCCTAGGTTATTTTGGAAGCTTGGGAGGATTATCCATTTGTTCCAGGGCATTGATGGTCTTATAAGGGTTGCTAGAATACGAACTTCGACTGGGGTTACTACTCGCCCAGTCGTAAGGTTATATCCCTTGGACCAGGATGTAGAACTGCCGGATGATCCTGGCGTCTCTACTGATACCCCTCCGTGGGAGAGTGCTGGTGACAGTGCTCCTCGAGGTGGGGCAGCTGATGATGAGAAGGATGATCCTCCTCAGGCTTCAGGTGGCGCTCGTCCCAAAAGGAGGGCGGCTATGAGTTCCGTGGATCTTTGGAGGTCAAAGATCACACAAGGTGATCTTTGACTTCGATGTCCCTTTTTTGTTCTCTGTATATAGCTCCTGTATATCATTTTTGGTGGCGGGCAATATGTCGGGAATAGGGTAATGATCCCGACAGGTTTTGGTCCAATAGGACATTTGAATTTGGCGGTATCGTATCGCTTGTACGATTTCGGCTGGTTCTTTGTGTATTGTAGTTTATTCTTAAGTTAGGTTAAATACTGTAATGTATAAATATCTACATCAGCTCTAGATGTATTATGAAACCAAGTTATGGGTTATAATTATTATGAGCCGGCAGCCATATGTAATTTCGCGAAGCGATCGGAGGCCGGCCCTTCAGTCTCTCAAACAACACCGTACAGTCAACATCTCCTCCCCCGGCCCTGACTCAACCCACAGTTCACCATGTGCTACAACTACTAATAATATTAACAACAGTCCTACATCACCAGTCCTCTAAGCTAAGTTCATTGTATCGATATTGTATTATGTGAACATTCCTACATGTCATGCAATTGAACTAGCCGCGTGTGGGGGACTGGATTACACCTATCAACGACTACGTCGTTGGTAATTATAATATAACTATTTGTTGGGATATTTCATGTACCAGTGATATGTAATTTAACCTTTATCTAAATTCCCGATAAAAAGAGTGAGAATAATGTAAACAACAATAATTAATGTTAGGCAAAATAAAGATAGATGAGGGTGGCGAATTTAAAAGTCAAGGAGTGAAAGGGGAGGGGTCGACTAAAATAAGGAAACAGGAGTACAATATATATATATATATATATTATATATATAATTATATATTATATATTTTATTAATTTCACCACAACACCAAACACCCCCAATGAAATCAATTAAAGTATATAATATGTGATCCACCGGGATTCGAACCTGGGTTATCACACACATATTTTTGCCACCTTAACCATTACACCACCAGGACGGTTAAAGGTTTATGCACACGCCTACGACTTATTATCCATTCTCGAATACTGGATATTAATCTAATCATGCTCATATTCCCAACCGCGCTTACTCTAGTTGTACTTACTCTAGTTGTATTGCGGGAGTGAGCATGCTCGTTATTTCCCGCCTCCTATATGTGTAGGTGTTATATGTATCGTTGGAATGGCTGTGGATGTGTGTGTAGTCTGTATTTTTAGCCAATTGGCGACATCGGAAACGAAGGCTTAGGGTGGATCTGTATGGTACCATTCTCACTATAGACGGTACCGTCTCGCCCGAAGGCTTAGGTAGCCATCAGCTTAGGTGAACCATATGATACCCATCTCGCCTTGTACCATTTTTGCCAACCCCAGATGGGACGTCACAACGTCGTCCACTTATTCCAGGTACCTATTTACAGCTAGGTGAACTGAGGCTAACACATGAAAGGAGACAAGCCCAATTTGTCTCCGCCCGGCCGGGGATTGAACCCCCGACCCCTTGTGTGTGAGACGAGAGCTCTACCTACTAGGCTACGGGCTGTGTACGCTATGGTAGGCCTAATGTTTAAGTGAGAGGAAATAATTTATTGAATTGAATGCGACAGCATTATTACAGTAATTGATTTTCTTGCTTATATTTTCTAATTGTCTTAATGCTTTTCTACCTTGTATGGAGTGTTCAAACACCAATTGTCCAAAATTTGCCGTTTTATTTATATTTTTCTTAGTTTACATTTGTTCAATTGCAACTTTTCGCCATCATCTTCAGGCTCTAAGAGAAATTAAAAAATATTAATGATTTAAATCTACACATTGTATTTTCATAAAATTAAATTTGCGATAAAAACACTGTCTAATCATTTAAACAATATAATATAGAAAATAATAATTGAATAGAATTGTTACAGCTAAAAGAGATCGTTACGCCTCGGGTTCCTCAGCCGTACTGATCGTCTGAGTTGTTGTGGAGGCGTGGTGTCCGTATCTTACGTCGGTGTCGGGGTTCGAACTCCTTGAGTCACAGGAATGATTTGGTTATTAGATTGTCTCGAGCTAGTACGAGGACCGTCATATAGTTTTATCGTTGTGTTCATGTTGGCTTGACTGTTTATCACTGGCGTATGTTCGCGTATATTCACTGCTTCGAGTATTTGAAGTCTTCTACGGTCACTTTCTCGGGCAATGATACTTGTGTTATTTAAAATGTGGTCTCGAGTTATACTTGCACGGTGATGCTGTTGATGATGTTGTTTTATTCCTCCTTCCTGCAGATGAAGAGTAAGTCGCCGGCTGAGTGTGTTGGTAGTGTGACCTACAGTATGTAGAATATATTTCGGGGCTCACAGTCCCCGATGGTACATTGGTATTTATATACTACATTGGTACAGTCTACGACAGAACTTGTTGTCATGGCCTGAGGCAATGTGTTAGTTCACTTATCTTTTAATAGATGGCCCTTTAATCGCTTCTAATAAAAGGGGGCGGGGTTAATATAAAGGTTGGAAGGAGGAGGAGTCAAACGTGTGTATGTGTGTTCTAGAACAGCGCGCAGAATAAGTATATTTTAACATAACACACAGGCTATATTATGAGATTAGCCCATGCCGGATCACAAATAAGTAACACACATCAGGTGTTGCATTATTTATGGAATTTGATATACAGACAACCAAGTTTATATCCTTCGAACTTCCCATTCCCCCCTCCTCCCCTTCTCTCTGCTGCCTTCCCCTATCTCCCCCCTTCTCTCTTTTTCTCTCCCCCTTCTCTCTCCTAACCGAATATATAATTTTCCGCATCATCGTGTTCAAAGCTGTCCATAAAAAATACTTTGGTGTTTTAATAATATTGTTCTTTTTGCCTTTCCTGATTCTTAATTGTGACGCTCACCGCTTCCCCCAGAACCGCATGGCTTACTCGCTAGGACTCGCCAGGGCAGAGAATGTAGCTACAGTCTACCTATCATTGTGTACTTTCCTTCTCGAGAAAGCTTGTGTTGCAGACAGTTCAGAACTGTTCTTTGTTTTCGTCTGTCACAATCCTTTCTATTTTATTTAGTCAATTGAAAGTATTGTGTTAAGTAGTTGAATGATGGGAAGGCGAGCGGGAGAGAGAGAGAGAGAGAGAGAGACCAGGTGGTGTGACTTGGTCGTGAGTGTGGCGCGTGGCTGGCCCCCTTACATAGGCCTTGCGGGATTCGTTGCCTCCTGCCTAACACGGCCTACTAGGCGGCTGCTTACTAGGCGACTGTCACTCGCCCTCGTGCCATTCCTGCGAACTGGGACTCCAGCCATGCGGTCCCTGGAAATATCCTGGTCAGATCCGTCCCAGACAGCATACTCTAAGCATCTCCCTTGAACTGTTCCACACTCTTGTCTTAGAATCTTTCTCTCCTACTGCCTCTATCATTTCCACTATTTCCTCACCTTTTATTAATATCAATCCCCCTCTGGTTCCCTGCATCCACACCTTGAATTGGTGGCCAGACTGTATTATATGTTGGATCTCACATTTCTTATGTACTAGGCTAAGGTTGAAGATAGTCATTGTCTTTTTGGGAGATTGTATTGCTCGGACTGTCTCCACCAATCACTAATGTTTCTACAGGGTTAAATAATGCTAGACTAGGGATCAGGTACCTTGCTGTTGGTGTTTTCACTGTGTGTAGGCTACTTTTGAGCTGCACGACACTACGGATTCTGTGGGTTACCTGGGTGGATCTTTTGTCTGTGTACCTTGGAGTTTAGACTGTGTAGTGCGTGAGGGCTGCTTGCCTAATCCACCCAACACTGTTCTAACTCTATTTGCTTTTACTTTTGAGGGTCGCCAGGAGGATACTCGATACTTGTGATCGAGAATCCTCAAGAGAGCACCCCTTCATATTAACGTAATCAGGCCGCACAGACCCAAGGTCCACACTAGGCTAGGAGCTGCCTTGCTCCACCAGAATTCTGTACCTTTGCGCATCCCAGCTAGACTTTGTTAACCCGGGTAGACATTAGCTGGATTAGATCATATACTCTTTTATGCATACCCATTATTTCTACGCAAGCATTTTGAGGTCTAGGTTGCTGTAGAGAGACACAACCAGCATAGACCGGTTTTGTTAATAGGAGTACTACTTTTTCGTGGCGAGCATTATTACTGTTGCACCGCTTATAATATTCTTGTGTCCAATAACATTATAGGTCCAGCCTTTTTGTGTATTTAGCCTACACGTGCATTGTCCTGCCTCCTGCTATTTTGTGGTTCCATTTCCGATACGTTCTTCTTAGTAGCATCCGACATTATTCAGAAGATTCCTTGTTCGGTGCTTGAGGACTTTACAACACTTTCTTTCATAAAGGAGTGACAGATATTGTGGTAAACTATCAATGGAAGTTAAATATTACTAAGCTATAATGAATCAAAATAAAATCAATCTAAATTAAAACTACTCTATATCTAAATTGAATTCAATCTGAAACAAGCTAATTTATATCTAAAGGTCTCACATAATAAATGTATATATAGGGTAAGGTTATAAGGGTTAATATTAGCCAGGAATTAACTCACCAATAGTTCCACGTGGCAATGAGGCAAGGGAGAACGTTTTACCCAATATGGCGGTGGACAATGGGGAACGAGACTTCGGTCCCAAGACTCGAGTCAAGTTAAAGAAAGAATAAATGATTACATGGGAATGGACATGATTATTATAATTTATGCTTATCTATCAGTCAGTCATGATGTCGATGAGAGCGTCGTGATGGTGTAGCTGAGTGTATTGCTGTATGTGTAGTGTGATTAGAGGCACAAAAGCTCGATCAACTGAGGGCGGAAAATTTAGATGTTAACTGGTTGGTGTTCGTGAAGGCTCTGGCGTACCTCAAAAGCACACCTTGCTGCCTTGGCAAACCGCCAGGAGCCCAAATTATCGTACCGCATTTAGGTTGCTCTATACGATAAATTATATTAATATATACGATAAATTCATATATACTACATAAGACCATGGCAATATTGCTTAATAGCATATTAGGCCTTTTATAACTTAACTTATTTACAATCTTATAATATACGATCTACTCGTCCTACGTCGTGCTGTAGGAGAGATCGTGACGTCACAGAGACATACGAGATCACAAAAGAGTCATATTCTATCGTATTTATACGATACACTCCCCCCACAAAAAAGACCTGAACCCCACCTTAAACCTAAAGTTGCCCAGAGGCTATCTTCTGACGCCACAAGTCGACGGCGCCAGCAGCAGCGCGTCTGGGACGCGTCCCGGTCCGAGAATGATCACCATCAGTAAGAGGTGAGTCGTTCCTTTGAGAATCCTCGGACCCAGCAATAACAGGTGGAGCCTCAGATTGCAATGCGGAATCGAGCTCCAAAGCGTACAAACGTGCGATAGGACGAACAGTAGTTCCAGTGGCTGTCTTCAATAGCGCCACCCGCTCTACAGAGTCTGCCCCCTTGTATACCTCCAACACGCGGCCTAATTTCCAGTATAAACGAGGACTATCTTCTTTAATTAAAACAACTTCACCAACTGTAGGTGCCGTTGGTCTACCAGAGGGAGTAACACTCCTTTCCCTCAATGCTAGTAGATATTCACTAATCCACTGTTTCCTAAAATCCTCGATTATCCTGGATATATACTGGTATCTCTTAGACACTGCTACCTCAGAGTACAACGAGGGATCCTCTAACTCTACTATGGACTGAAAATCAGATGGAAACGCAGTCAATGGTTTTCCATATAGCAAGTGAGCTGGCGTTAATGGTAGTGGTTCTTGCAGGTCGGTGTACACATATGTAAGCGGGCGATCATTCACGACTGCCTCTATCTCTGTGAGGACTGTCGTCAACTCACTTTTCTTTAATAGAGCACGTCCTACAACCGCTCTTAGTCCTGACTTTACTATGCCGACACATCGTTCCCACATTCCACCAAACCAAGGTGCCTTAACTGGAATGAACCTCCATTCACACTTCTTCTCTCCCAAAAAAGTGATGACAGTAGGATCACTACTCATATCCTTTAGATATTTTGATGCTTGGACATAAGTGGGAGCATTGTCGCTAAGAATGAGTTGAGGGAATGAACGACGGGCACAAAACCGTCTGAACGCCAGCATAAATACTTCGCTAGACATATTATCACATAGTTCTAGGTGTACCGCTCGAGACGTCGCACAGGTAAACAATAATATATAAACCTTCTCATGCTCCCTCGTCTTCAATGCCCCTGTGTAATCTAATCCTACCGCTTGGAAAGGTTCTACGTGCTTTACACGGCATTCAGGTAGAGGTGGAGCTGGTCCAGTTGCATATAGTTTACCCTTTAGTCTCTGGCATATTACACACTTTCTCACTACGCGTCGAGCTACTTGTCGAACTCTGGGTATCCACCATGTGAGACGTAAATTGGATATAATATGACATACCCCGTAGTGTTTTACTTCCCTATGTGCACGTATGATCAATAGATCAGTAACGTGATGTCTTGTTGGCATAAGTATAGGTCGGTTTGTGCCGTCTGGTACACCCGACCACTTCAGGCGACCCTCACACCTGACGAGGCCATTGTCTAGGTGCAACCTTAGTTGACGCACTATATTAGGCATTAATGTCTTATTCGAGCCTTTCAAGGATTCTAATTCATTGGAAAAGGTTTCTACTTGAACCCATTTGATCAAAGTTACTTCAGCTGCTTTAAATTCACGAGCATCAATGTTGTGACCCCTGTTGCAGAGTTGGCCTGTTACTTTAAGCTTGAGATTGGATACATATCGCAATACCCAAGCTACAACTCTGACTAGTTTATTATAGTCACCGAATCTTGCCCACTTTATGATAGGACCCGGTGGCTCATTTGGTTGGGCTGTAACTGCCACTGTTTCCAGTGGCAGTAGTCCCTCACCAACAGCATGCCATATCATCCATTCACTTTCATGGAGCAGCCACTTTAGACCATGCCACCACAATTCGGACTTCATTAACTGGCTAGCCGTTATACCCCTAGTTATGAGATCATTAGGGTTTTCTTTTGTATTTACATAATGATAAGCAACGTCTGGCAAAAGGGCTCTAATCTCATCTACCCTATTCCGCACATAAACTGTCAGAGACTTCTTGCTATGTATCCCGTTGAGTACGACCTGACTATCGCACCATACATGAACGATTTCAATATTTAATTCGCTCTCGTATGCTGCGCGTACATGTTGCACCAGACGTGCTAATAGCAGCATGGCAGTCAATTCCATTTTAGGGATAGTTACCTTTTTAACCAGGGCTACCTTGGCCCGGGCTGTAACTAAATATGCCCCAAATGAAGTAACAACATATATGGCTACCCCGTATGCCGTGGCGCTAGCATCGCAAAACGTGTGTAATGTAACGTCACCGAACGCCGCCACTTTACGAGGTATAGGTTTAGTACATAGGATGGCATATTCATTCAACAACAATGTCCCTTGGTCATTCAGGTCCTCGGGCAAACTGTCATCCCATCCTATCTTTGTCTCCAAACTTCCTGCATTAGAATCCTAGATCTTATGGTAACAGGTAATGCTAGACCCAAAGGATCAAAAAATTGCGCAACATTGCTCAACAGACTTCTTTTTGTGTGCGCTCCTGTCTGCTGAGCAAAAGACCTTGTTTGAAAAGTTAGTATGTCATGTTTAGGTTGCCAGATCATCCCCAAATTTCTGGACTTTTCCTGGTTAAGAGATGCCGTACCATCCACTTGTATTAAACTCTGAAGATCTTCACTATTAGTAACCCACTCGCGGAGAAATAGATGTGCATCCGCAAACAATCTGCGTGCTTGCCAGTATGCATACAACAAATCATCTTGACTATCGCTAGTACCCTGCAAATTGTCAATGTATAATCCGCGAGATAGTTAACTTGTGTCCTCATGAGTGTCAGCTAGATGTTTTCTGATTGTGGCATTTAACAAAAACTGCGAGCAAGTGGCCCCAAAGAGTACAACCCGAAAACGATATATTATGATGGGACTTTCAGAGTCGCTAATGTCGCCGAACCAAAGCAAGCGGGTAACATCTCTATCTTCCTCCTTTAGCTTGACCATCAAGAATGCCTTCTCGATGTCACTGGTATAGGCATACTTCCCCAGCCTAAACCGCAATAGATGTTGGGACAGGTCCGACACCATGGACGGACCTGTCAACAGGCAGTCATTTAGACTGGGTTGTTGTCCTTGGTGGGCAGAACAGTCATACACCACCCATATTGGTGTGGTGACGCTGTCTTTCTTTACCCCATGATGGGCCAGATAGTGAACCCTACACTTCTTACACGGTCCCTGACATCGACTCTCTCTATAAAGCCCCTATCCTCATAACTCCGAAATACATCGTCATACGCCTGGCGCGTGCTCGGTTCGTTAGACAATTTCCGCTGCAATGCGCGCAAGCGACCTAATGCCAAACCATAGTTGGTAGGCAGGCTTATCTCACTGTTCTTCCAGGGTAAACTAACTTTATATTGCTTGTCTGAGGCACACAGACTCGTCAAACCTTTGTAGCGCAACTTCCGAGTCATAATCAGTCTCCATAGGATTAATGCCTATGTGATCCAATCTCCACAGTCGTTCCAGGTCGAACTCGGCAGCCATCTTAGGGTCACTAGGTTGGGAATCCTCCCTTCCCAACTCCTCTGCCGCGGTTACATTGACTCTATATATCGAGACCGTGTCAACCAGGACCTTTGACTGTGTAGTATTTTTTTTTTTTTTTTTTTTTTTTTTTTTTTTTTTTCTATATTCCAACTACTCCCTCTCGGGCATAGGCTGAGAGCCTGTACATTCCACCGCTCAACACGGTGAAGCCCGTGAGGTCTTGTTCCAGTCTGGGGAGTGAGACATGTGAAGCATCCATCATGGCTCGAAGCAGCTCTGAAGCGGCTGGTTGCTTCGCCCAAGTGCTTCACCGTCTCACCCTCCAGACTCAGACCCTCACTCTCAGAACGCCCCCCTATAACATATTTTGAATATGGGAATATTCATACAGTGTTATTTAATCAGGGAACAATGAGGGTATTTTTTTGGCATTTCGGTGGGCTTTGTGGTAATGCACTGATACTAGGTACAGCACAAATTCAATCCCAAAATGCACAGTATGCACCTTTCCGCTCATGCAGTATCCAAATTTAGTGGGGATTAAAATTACACCACACATCTTTTTAAATCCAGGGTATACTACTTCATAATAATGATCCACACCAAGTATAAACATGCACCTCACTCTGATTTCCCATGGGATCTGACAAGTTAACCCCTTTGCTACGTAATGCGTGTTCCACCTTCTTCACACCCACAGATACATATTCTGGTAGGGTGTCTACTACGATACAAGTCATAAAGTACCGGTTTTTACGATAGAAATATGAAATCTCCGCTATCTCGTAGTCTTGCTTATCAGTAACCCCTGTGAAGCCCTGTAATCGAAGAGTCTCAGCCCCTACAATTCGGTGCTTCAGTCCCACTAGTACGGACCTCTTTATAAAGGAACGTTGAGACCCTTGATCTAGAAGTACCCGACAAACTTTGTTAATGTCATTACCTTCCATGGGAATCTGTATTGTGGGCAATATAGTGGTGTCTTGCGTGCTACCTAGTGCCACAGTTGTAGTACCCTCATTTTTGACGTCTTTGACTTTATCTGCAGTAGGACACAACTTATCAAAGTGATGTCCTTTGCAGTGCCGACAGGGCCTTAAGTATGTAGCAGTACATTGTCCCTGCTTACCATGTTCCCCACTTAGACAACCCACACATAGCTTCAATCTTTTCGCCTGTGCTAGTTTTGTCTCATTTGTTGGGTATTTTACGCAGAAACTCCATTTATGTTTGTTGTTACATAGCTTACATAGAATCTGAGCAGGTTTCTTATACGCACCCTCTTTCTTTACTTTAGTCCCCACTGTCATGCTTATTGTTCCCCTCTTCTCCACATTCTCACTCCCTCCCGACACATACATTCTCCCTTTGTTCAACTGTAGATTATTGATCTCCTTGCTGAACTGAGTTTTGAACTCCCCCAGCTCAAATGATCTTACCTTATCAAGTATTGCCATAGGAAGCTTCTGACGCAAGATAATGACTATCATTTCCTGCGTGGTAAGCCCTAGGGTGTCTAGCGATCGAGTATGGCAAATCCATATTTGCCCTGAAGTTTGTCAACTCATCAACCTTATACTGTGGTTCTGCGAGCCCCAACAAGGCAACGACATGGGCCATCTTCAACTGCTCTCTATCCCCGTATGTGGACTCTAATAAGTGTACCGCTTCAAGATAACTACCACCCACTACTGCAAAACCCTCTATTAAATGTAAGGATTCTCCTTCCATTTGTCCCTTCAGAGAGTGAAACTTGCGGACATTATCCAAAGAGGATTCATGAACCGTAGATCGAAATACGTCCCAGAAAGCTAACCACTCGGTTAACTTGCCCCCAAATGTAGGAAGATTGAGCTTTGGGAGGTGTACAGTATGTTTTGGGTCAGCCCTTCTATGGGCCTCATTATCGCCTCCCTTCTTACTTGCGACAGCACGCTGTAATAGGCGCTTCGCTCTAAAGACAGGTTCGTCATAGAGGGCGCGATTATCACACTCTGTAACTATCTCTTCCTCCTCTATCATGTCAGCCACAATCACCTCACTCAGAGCCGTAATACGACCGTGGGTAGCCTGGACGTTATCTAATCTAGCCTCCAATTCCTCTAGTTCAGCAGTAGTGATGAAAGTGTTTAAGTCCACAATTAGCCTATTTAATACTCCCCGAAGTCCCGCCCTTTGATTTTTAGGGGCTTTGATCAGCACCCTACTAGACGGTGTCTCTTTATCGTTTTTATCTATTTTGCATGTGAGCCTATAGGCTATGTATCTAAATGTTACGTTACAAAAACAACGGCCAAATAATAGTCTAATTAAGAGACGCCAACCGGCGGACTTCTATGTTATGGTGAAAAAATAGTACACTAAATAGCAATACCTACTAATGGATCATATTGAACAAGAAAAAATGTTAGGTCAGGTCATATGTCACAGGAAGTCTGAAACGGAAAAGAAAATTATTGGGGAAAGATGATGGGTGGGATGCAGGACTTAGGCAGGCACAACGATGTGACCCTGCATTCCGGCTCTAACCATCGCTTGGCTAGCCTTGCCAGTTTATCATAGAGTTGTTCCTGCATCCTGTTATATGTCCCCTTGTTCATTGCCTTAAATCCCTTACTGGTAGCTAATTCCCGGGTCTGGGCACCAATGTGGTAAACTATCAATGGAAGTTAAATATTACTAAGCTATAATGAATAAAAATAAAATCAATCTAAATGAAAACTACTCTATATCTAAATTGAATTCAATCTGAAACAAGCTAATTTATATCCAAAGGTCTCACATAATAAATGTATATATAGGGTAAGGTTATAAGGGTTAATATTAGCCAGGAATTAACTCACCAATAGTTCCACGTGGCAATGAGGCAAGGGAGAACGTTTTACCCAATATGGCGGTGGACAATGGGGAACGAGACTTCGGTCCCAAGACTCGAGTCAAGTTAAAGAAAGAATAAATGATTACATGGGAATGGACATGATTATTATAAGTTATGATTATCTATCAGTCAGTCATGATGTCGATGAGAGCGTCGTGATGGTGTAGCTGAGTGTATTGCTGTATGTGTAGTGTGACTAGAGGCACAAAAGCTCGATCAACTGAGGGCGGAAAATTTAGATGTTAACTGGTTGGTGTTCGTGAAGGCTCTGGCGTACCTCAAAAGCACACCTTGCTGCCTTGGCAAACCGCCAGGAGCCCAAATTATCGTACCGCATTTAGGTTGCTCTATACGATAAATTATATTAATATATACGATAAATTCATATATACTACATAAGACCATGGCAATATTGCTTAATAGCATATTAGGCCTTTTATAACTTAACTTATTTACAATCTTATAATATACGATCTACTCGTCCTACGTCGTGCTGTAGGAGAGATCGTGACGTCACAGAGACATACGAGATCACAAAAGAGTCATATTCTATCGTATTTATACGATAGATATTATTGATTAAAGTAACGTTAAGTAAACCTTCTTCTTGTTTGCATTAGATCACTCTTGTGATTTAATTAAGTTAACTATCTTTTCCTTGTGTACCATAACTAAGCAACCATATGTTATAGGTAATAGGCTGTTTCAGAGAACATCAGCCTATAGTAGAAGCACATAGATACTGAGAGTTAAGATACCCCGCTATCGCAGATATAACTCTGGAGGGTATATGTGTTCTTTGTTCGACGGGATTATATATCAGGGGTTGGATCTAGCGTTTCCGTTGTTGCATTTATGCCAGTCTAGTCCAATGTATAAGAGCCACTGATTTATACGAGACCCGATCGTAACAAATGGCGACCTAGCTCAGGATTTGGTGAACTGACATATAATTGCAGGTTATTGTGCAGATTTTTCTCACAGTTTAGGCAGTGAACATTTGTTGATTTTGTGGAATATTTTTTGAGGACATGCAAGAATTATTTTTTAGCAAAGTAATATAGCACTTAAGCTGTCTCCGAGAATGTTTTATTGTGAATATTGTGGTATAAGAGTTTGGGGTACTTCTTTTTTGTGTATCAAAGTTAAAAATCTTCAGTGAGCATCATGTCTTATAGCGGATCAGTGCAGGATGAAGACACAGTACGTGATGTAGAAGCTGAGGAGCAGCAGCATGGGCAGGTTGTTAACTTGGTGAACAGTGAGGAGGATGCAAGGAATTTTTTACAATGGCCTGTTACTTCCGACCGGTTGGTGGGTGTGAATCGGTACCGTCTCCAGTGCTTAGCCGCAGCTATCGGTCATGTATGTACTAGTGGCATGACCAAGGATGACCTGATGACGTGTGTGCTGGGTGGGGTGACTGGTGTACGAGGTAGGGTGAGTGCTCAGAGCCCTTTGGCCGAGCCTCCCCTTCACTCGACTCCCAATCCTCCTATTGGAGTACCGACCCTGAGCACGCTTCCGCAGGTGGGTAGTGACTGGCAGGGTGGTTTGCCCCTGGGGGGATCACCGGGTATTTCTAACATCATTGCATCTCCTCCTCCTCCTCAAGGTTTGACCCCGGAGATGCTCTTTCAGCTCGAGATGGCAAAGATGCAACATCAGAGTCAACAGCAGATAGAGCTAGCTAAGATAGAATTGAGAAAAGAGCTGGCTAGGATGCAGCAAGAGACGAGGGAAGCTGAGCTTAGGACTGAACTAGAATCTACAAGATACTGTGCCGACATGGATTTAGAGAAGTCTCGTGTTGAGACGACGGGACAGCGACTCGGTACTGGAAACCGTGCGCATGATCAGTCTCTGTCGCACCTTCTCAAACTGGTCCCTGTATTTGACGAGTCTGGTGTCACAGAGTTTTTCAATAGATTTGAGAAGAAGTGCCGGGAGCATCAGTGGCCTGAAGTTAAGTGGGCGGCCCTTGTGTCCTCTAGACTCGTAGGTAACGGGCTCAAGGCTTACGATGCACTGCCTTTGGAGTCCTGCGTTGTTTATGAGGAGCTCAAGGAGGCTGTACTGCGGGCATACGAGCTACAACCCGAGACATATAGGTTAAAGTTCCGGGGTGTGACTAAGGGGCGAGACAGTACCTTCTTGGAGCACGCCCGGGACCTGTCCGACGCTATGGGAAACTGGCTCAGATCAGAGAAGACAACTACGTTTGATGAGATGAAACAGTTGATGCTTCTAGAGCAGTTTTATAAGTGTACGGGCGGCGACTTGACTTTAAACCTTAAAGAGAAGAACCCAAGAACTCTCGTAGAAGCAGCAGAGATGGCTGATCGTCGGTTGTCACTAATTCGGGGGTGCGGCTCGGCACAGAGAAACGATGTAGGCGTTAAGGAGCGTTACCCTCCACCTCCCCGGAATATGGACACACATAAATTTAAAAGCAATGACACCAAGACTGATCACAAACCTAGCACCGCCCCGTTTAAGAAGGGTCAGGGGACTTTTACACCTCAGTATAAGTCCAAGGGGAAATTTGAGTGTTATCAGTGTCACAAAGAGGGGCACATGGCAAAAGCTTGTCCGAGCAGACCTCCCACGGCGGCTGTGTCATTGGCTCGCAGCATTGGGGTGTTCCAGAAGTCTTCTGTGTTTGCTGGAGGCATAAGATCAGAGGATGGAGCACCGCCAGTAAAGAAGGATCCGGAAGGCTCGAACCCTGTCCGCGATGCCTTTTGCGACCATAGAGGGCATGGCTGCGTGAAGTGGGGGGGCATGAAGCACGGGGTACAGCTTTTGCGTGACACAGGTGCCTCTCAGACACTCTTGAAGAATTTCACTGGTAGACCCATAAACGCGGCGCGGGTAGTTGTGGTGCAGGGAGTTAATGCAACTAGGTCATACCCGCTTGTTAGAATGGAGCTTGAAGTTGACGGTGTGACTCGCGAAATGATGTGGGAATCGTGGAGAAATTGCCTGTTGGAGGCGTCGACCTCCTTCTCGGCAATGACTTTACGGTGCCTGCTTCTAATGTTTCACCCTTAGTCATTGCCGAGGAGCCGGCCGACGTGAGTAGGGAGGAACAGGAGTGGGTTGAGAAGTGTCAGGTGCAACCAATGGCGTGTGTTGTAACCAGATCTCTCGCATCCAGGGAGTCACAGCCTAACCAACAGCCTTCAAATAAGCGGAGGAACGGTCACGAGAAGGTGCTGAAAGCTGATACGGTGGAGAGTCTAGTACCAGCAGCGCTTCTCGGGGACTCAGTATTAGCACCGTTATTAGAGTCTGGAGAAGCACCACCACCTGTCACTGAGAGTGTAGAGGCAGGGCTTAAAGAGACTCAGAGGCAGCAACGGTATACACGGAGAGAGCAACGGGATGCAAAGTTCGATGTTGGGGGAGGGCATGAGTTGTTTCGCAAACACTTAGACAGGCTAGCTCCCTCAGATATTCGCAAATTGCAGCTAGAAGACCCGGAGGTTCTAAAGTGTAGTGACGGTGCTGTCGTCCTTGAGAGTAGAGAACGAATGTTGCGTAGTCTGGAGTTGGCTGGCCGCAATCTGGTAGGCTCTAAGGCCCTCATGAAGGACAGGTACGACCACAAGGTGAAACTCAGGGAGTTCCACGTGGGTCAGGAGGTGTTGATACTACTCCCTCTTGTAGGTCACCCCTTACCCGCAAAGTACGCTGGTCCTTATAGGGTAGCAGAGAAGCTCTCGGACTTAGATTACCTGGTGGCCACTCCAGACAGGCGTAAGAGGAATCAGTTATGTCATGTCAACCTGATGAAGGAGTATGTGAGGCGCCCACCTGAGCCTCTCACTGTCCCCGTGATGATTTTCAGCAGTCAAGGTGGAGAAGGAGAACGGGACAGTCATGCGCAGGTGGATGACAACTGGGATTATCATGTTTCTGCAGATCAGTGGGCGGGAAACACGAGACAGGCGGCTCATGAGGCTTTGCAACACCTACCTGAGCAACAGCGTGTGGCTGTCGAGCGCCTATTCTGTTTATACCCTACTGTATTTGCGGAACACCCAGGCCTCACTACTCATGAGGTGCACGACGTTGACGTCGGAGACCACCCACCCTTCAAATCAGTGCCCTATAGGGTGCCCCCTATTAAACTTCCGGCCCTCTGGGCGGAGTTGGAGTATATGTTGCAACAGGGACTGATCGAGAAGGGGGCGGTAAAGTGGACATCTCCCGTAACGCTGCAACCTAAGCCGGATGGCAAGGTGCGCTTCTGTGTTGATTACCGCAGGCTAAACGGCTTGACTCCCACCAACCCCTATCCTCTTCCCCGGGTCGATGACTGTGTAGACAAGATTGGCAGGGCCAAGTTCTTGACCAAGGTGGACCTGGTAATAGGTTACTGGCCTTTGTCTGAACGGGCGAAAGAGGTGTGTGGTTTTGTGGTGGATGGTGCTACATATCGTTGTAATGTCATGCCATACGGTCTAAAGAACGCACCAGCGACCTTCCAAAGCTTGATGAACGAGTTGGTGGCTGACATTCCGAACTGTACCGTGTACCTGGACGACGTCATTATCTACGATGACGATTTCAAGAGCCACTGTGAACATGTAGAATCCCTATTTAAGAAATTAAGCGAAGCAAACTTGGTGGTCAACCTGGGAAAATGTGATTTTGTGCGGGCTACCGTGCAGTATCTGGGGTTCATGGTGGGTTTGGGCCAGGTGTGCCCCCCACAGAACAAGATATTGGCTATTAACCACTTCCCCAGGCCGTCCACCAAGAAGCAGATCATGAGGTTTTTGGGCATGATTGGTTTCTACCGCCGCTTTATAAAGGGCTATTCTACTGTGCTGGCTCCTCTGACGGACCTATTGGCCAAAGATAGAAAATTTAAGTGGGCGCCTGAGTGTGAGAGGGCTTTTTTGCTAGTAAAACACCTGTTGTGTACTCACCCAATCCTCAGGGCCCCGGACTTTAGCCGACCATTCCAGCTGGCAACTGATGCCAGTGGTGTGGGGGCTGGTGCCGTTCTGATGCAATCAGACGAAGATGGGCTGGAGCACCCAGTCAGTTTCTTCTAAAAAAAGTTGAACTCGGCGCAGAAGAACTATTCAGTAGTTGAGACGGAACTGCTGGCGATTGTGCTAGCGCTCAGGCACTTTGAGGTATATGTTCCAGCCTATGGACCAGTTGTGGTGATCTACACCGACCATCACCCCCTCAAGTTCCTGTATCAATTCCATAACCGGAATATAAGGCTGACCAGGTGGTCATTAATGTTGCAGGAATACAACCTAGACATACGCCATATTGCCGGTTCTGAG
Source organism: Paralithodes platypus (assembly GCA_032716605.1). Lineage (NCBI taxonomy): Eukaryota > Metazoa > Arthropoda > Malacostraca > Decapoda > Lithodidae > Paralithodes > Paralithodes platypus. Next base: position 9,190,887 of record CM064511.1, on the reverse strand, counting down.
AATGTGATTGCAGATTGCTTATCGAGGGTGGAAGACCCGGGGTAGATCATCACAAGGGTAGCCTCCTACTTTGGTTTGATTAGTATGTTTACGTCTGGTGCTTGTTGGCTCGCGTGTGTAGCCCAGCGTATTGGGTCGTAAAGTAGGAGTTGCTGTGTTGGTATAGAAGAAAAAACTAGGCTGCCCCTGTAGTGCAGCCGCCATAAACATATTAAAAATATAAAAATCCTATAAAAACTCTTTCTTTGATAGTTAATTTTTGTTTAAGTATGTTATAGCAGAAATTCTGAGTTGTACTCCTCTCAGAAGGCTGGGCTAGTGAAGCTCGCTCTTATGAGCATAACTATGTAATTTAATCTATTGTGTTGGGAGGGGTTGTTCATTTTTATAATGTGTTATTTTGAAGAGAACTGTGCTTTACATTTCATTGTCGCTGGGTGACTAGGAGTGGCGAATTTTGTATGGGTTCTGCGTGTCAGATTTAGAGCTCATAGTTGGAGCCTCTTAAAAATCTTGGGTGGGGTGTGATGCTCACCGCTTCCCCCAGAACCGCATGGCTTACTCGCTAGGACTCGCCAGGGCAGAGAATGTAGCTAGAGTCTACCTATCATTGTGTACTTTCCTTCTCGAGAAAGCTTGTGTTGCAGACAGTTCAGAACTGTTCTTTGTTTTCGTCTGTCACAATCCTTTCTATTTTATTTAGTCAATTGAAAGTATTGTGTTAAGTAGTTGAATGATGGGAAGGCGAGCGGGAGAGAGAGAGAGAGAGAGAGACCAGGTGGTGTGACTTGGTGGTGAGTGTGGCGCGTGGTTGGCCCCCTTACATAGGCCTCGCGGGATTCGTTGCCTCCTGCCTAACACGGCCTACTAGGCGGCTGCTTACTGGGCGACTGTCGCGCGCCCTCGTGCCATTCCTGCGAACTGGGACTCCAGCCATGCGGTCCCTGGAAATATCCTGGTCAGATCCGTCCCAGACAGCATACTCTAAGCATCTCCCTTGAACTGTTCCACACTCTTGTCTTAGAATCTTTCTCTCCTACTGCCTCTATCATTTCCACTACTTCCTCACCTTTTATTAATATCAATCCCCCTCTGGTTCCCTGCATCCACACCTTGAATTGGTGGCCAGACTGTATTATATGCTGGATCTCACATTTCTTATGTACTAGGCTAAGGTTGAAGATAGTCATTGTCTTTTTGGGAGATTGTATTGCTCGGACTGTCTCCATCAATCACTAATGTTTCTACAGGGTTAAATAATGCTAGACTAGGGATCAGGTACCTTGCTGTTGGTGTTTTCACTGTGTGTAGGCTACTTTTGAGCTGCACGACACTACGGATTCTGTGGGTTACCTGGGTGGATCTTTTGTCTGTGTACCTTGGAGTTTAGACTGTGTAGTGTGTGAGGGCTGCTTGCCTAATCCACCCAACACTGTTCTAACTCTATTTGCTTTTACTTTTGAGGGTCGCCAGGAGGATACTCGATACTTGTGATCGAGAATCCTCAAGAGAGCACCCCTTCATATTAACGTAATCAGGCCGCACAGACCCAAGGTCCACACTAGGCTAGGAGCTGCCTTGCTCCACCAGAATTCTGTACCTTTGCGCATCCCAGCTAGACTTTGTTAACCCGGGTAGACATTAGCTGGATTAGATCATATACTCTTTTATGCATACCCATTATTTCTACACAAGCATTTGAGGTCTAGGTTGCTGTAGAGAGACACAACCAGCATAGACCGGTTTTGTTAATAGGAGTACTACTTTTTCGTGGCGAGCATTATTACTGTTGCACCGCTTATAATATTCTTGTGTCCAATAACATTATAGGTCCAGCCTTTTTGTGTATTTAGCCTACACGTGCATTGTCCTGCCTCCTGCTATTTTGTGGTTCCATTTCCGATACATTCTTCTTAGTGGCATCCGACATTATTCAGAAGATTCCTTGTTCGGTGCTTGAGGACTTTACAACACTTTCTTTCATAAAGGAGTGACAGATATTATTGATTAAAGTAACGTTAAGTAAACCTTCTTCTTGTTTGCATTAGATCACTCTTGTGATTTAATTAAGTTAACTATCTTTTCCTTATGTACCTTAACTATGCAACCATATGTTATAGGTAATAGGCTGTTTCAGAGAACATCAGCCTATAGTAGAAGCACATAGATACTGAGAGTTAAGATACCCCGCTATCGCAGATATAACTCTGGAGGGTATATGTGTTCTTTGTTCGACGGGATTATACATCAGGGGTTGGATCTAGCGTTTCCGTTGTTGTATTTATGCCAGTCTAGTACAATGTATAAGAGCCACTGATTCATACGAGACCCGATCGTAACATAATTATTAACTCGTATTCTATGCTTTACCTTATACAATGTGTTATAGAAAATAAATAGATATGCTCCGTCGCAAAACTCTCAAAGTTGCCAACCTTGGCGTCCTGGTTATTGTGAACAATCGTATAAATACATAAGTAATTGAAACGGGATGTTACAATCCACGCATCAATACAAGTTGGATCACATTGTAATCTAACTTGGACCAAATTATAACCAAATATATATATCATAAAGACAAGATAATATCGGCTCAGTTAGAGAAAACACTTTAGATGAGCCGAAACGTGTTTCTTTGTAATAAAAACACATTTTGATATTAGAGTAAATCTTTGTTTCTTCCATACCACTATTCAGAGCACTGTGGTTGACCAATTCATAATCTACCTTAACATGTAATATGACACGCTATGATTATTGCATTATACTTTTCTCAGTGGATTCTTAATTACTAGCTTAATTACTGTGGCTTCCCATTATCAGTAAACAGTTCGGCGCTACCCATTGTAATGATTTACTATAAAGTAAGTCATCGAATTGAACAATTAACGATAATCCAAGCAATCTGGTTATGTTGTTTTAAAGTTGATATAAATTGTTTAGGCTTTTATATTTTTACTTCGAATTGTCTAAATGATCCTCCAAACATAATTAAAAGTATACTATAGCTCTGTGTATGTTACCTTGAATTTAATTTAATATGTATTGTTTCACCATCATTATGTTACGGTGAACATTGGAAACCCATACACATTATATAATATATATAAAGGGTTCTTAAATGTAAACATTTACAATTTATATTTATTTAATCAATATGATCTCCACCCACAAGCTGCATCAACTACTTCCTGTATTCTCGTTGGAGCGGATTTAAAAAAAACCCAACTTATATTAGGGCGGCGACGGATTCCCCCCCCCCTCCCCCCCCCTGCCCCCCGATCCCACTCCTCCCGCCCTTTCCAATCCTAACCTGGACCACATTCCACTCCATGACATGATCCAGAAATTCTCTATTGGGTTCATGTCACACACCCTTGTGGACCAGCTAAACCCCGGAGGGGGTCAGGTCAGGTGAAGGTATTGAAGGATAAACCTTTACAGCGGCACCTCGTAGCTACTTTCTACTTTTCCTATTTTCTGAAGAGTGTAGGGAGGGGAGAAGGGGTATTGGAGAGAGACGAAGTGTTGTAGTGGCTTTGTTATGTGTGTTATTAGTCTGTATACGTCGTAAGGCTCAGGATGGCCATGGCACGCACTGAAGACAGCAGCATTTCCTCAATAATGCTAATACCTTTTCTAGTTTGCCTGGACCAGTGTGTGTGTGTCTGTGTGTGTGTGTGTGTGTGTGTGTGTGTGTTATCATGTGTGAGTGATTTGTGCCCATTACGTTGTATGTGATTATGTGTGTGATGTGAGTTTTATGTTATCGTGTGTGAGTGTGTGTGTGTTTTGTATCCTGTGTTAGTGTTGGTGTGGGTGGGATGGTGCTTGCATGTGATGGACAGAGGAGAGAGGTTGAAGCGCCGTCTCCCCAAACATTACAAATTGTGGAGGTCATAAGTATATGTATTATTCAACTTATTCCTTAATCCAACACAAAAAACTTGAATCCTAAGTGTTATTGTTACACTTAATATATATACAAACACATATAGACGTGTTCTTCGGAAATCATAGCTTAAGTAGGAATAGGGTAACTAGCGAGGCAGCGAGCAACAGGTGTTGTTCGCAGCCTCGCTAGTTATCCTATTGCTAATCAATATATGTTTGTTATCTTAGACATCCCTAATATTTATTATGTATATGTAAATTCAAAACAATCGCATAGTATTAATCTGCGCATTTTAGAGGGTATCATTTACGTCCTTGAGAGAGAGAGAGAGAGAGAGAGAGAGAGAGAGAGAGAGAGAGAGAGAGAGAGAGAGAGAGAGGTGGGTGGGAGGGGAGAGAAAGCGGGTGAAGAAGGAGAGTTGGGGTGAAAGGGAGAGGGGGAGGAGGGGGAATGGGAAGTGCGAAGGATATAAACTTGATTGTCTGTATATTAAATTCCATAAATAATGCAACACCTGATGTGTGTTACTTATTTGTGATCCAGCATGAGCTAATCTCATAATATAGCCTGTGTGTTATGTTAAAATAAACTTATTCTGCGTGCTGTTCACACACACACACACGTTCGACTCCTCCTCCTTCCAACCTCTATATTAACCCCGCCCCCTTTTATTAGAAGCAATTAAAGAGCCATCTATTAAAAGGTGAGTGAACTAACACATTGCCTCATGCCAAGACAGCAGTTCTGTTGTAGACTGTACACTTGAGTTTATCAGGTTTGGCTGAAAGGTTATTCTTCATAACAAGGGTGGATGAACGAGTGTTTTTATAATAAATTATGAGTCGGATATTGGTTTCGTCTTCTACTGGTTTACAGTTTCGCTCAATAATATCTAGAATAATGTTCTCGTCTTTCTTATATGCATTGGTAAATGTGTTCATATAGTACACGTTTATGTCATCGCGCTTAGGTATGTCCTTTTTAGTTAACCTCTGAAGTGCGCATGGGGGTAATTAGACACCTCTCCCTGTGCGCATGTATTTGAGGTGTTTCCGTCACTAAAATATTCATTGTACCATTAATAGCATTAATACTTATCCATATGCGCCTATTATGGGTTGATTATAAAGGTATTAACCTGAAACAACAATAAAACGAGTGAAAACAGCGTTTGGATGGTCAAAATCGGAGATATAGCCCGCGAGTTGTATAATGTATGGGTGAGGCAAGCTGCTTTCCCGCCAATTTCCCCCAAGGCCACTGAGACACAGTCGATCGATACTCTCTCTCTCTCTCTCTCTCTTGCATTCGCTTGCTATCAGTGATGATCACACCCTTCAACCGGATTTCTAATGTTAGCACGAAAATATACCTCAGAATAAGGGAATAACAGGGAAAATAGGTGATAACTGAAAGAGAGGAGGAAAGTGGGGAAGGAGGGGAGGTAGAGGACTGAGATTTTGCATGGCCCAGGGGCCAAAAAATAAATAAAAAAATAAAAAAATAAAAATAAAAACAATATTTTGTTTTCGATGTCAAAAGTTGATTTTTTTTCTCTCTGACTCTTAAGAGTCTCCCCGCAGTCCGCCGGGGGAACTCTTAAGAGTCTCCCCGCAGTTCCCGGGTTAAGTGTTGGTGAAATAAATTGTTTGTAATTTTATCAAAATCAGTATTGGAGTAACCATAATTTACAATTATAAGGGGAGGTGTGGCAGAGTGGTCTTGCCACTGGACTGGTAATCCAATGGACCCGGGTTCAAATCCCAATATGTCAATGGGAAAATATTATTGGGATGGAATTTGTGCTGTAGCTAGTATTAGTCAATTACCACATCACACCGAAATGCCATAACAATACCCTCATTGTTCCCTGATTAAAATAGCATTGTATAAATATTCCCATATTCAAAAATATCCTACAGGGGGGCAATGCCTAGGTGGCGTTCTGAGAGTGAGGGTCCGAGTGTGGGGAATGAGACTGTGAAGCACAAAGGCGAGGCGGCTTCAGAAATGTAGTTGCTTCGAGCCGTGAAGCTTCGCATGTCTCACTCCCTAGACTGGAGCAAGAACTCACGGGCCTCACCGTGTTCAGCGGGAGTGTAAAGGCTATCAGCCTATGCCAGAGAGGGAGTAGTTGGAATATAGAAAACAAAAAAATATGCTGTAGTTATTGATGTAGGAAGTAGAGCAGATAAGCTCTGATATGAGAAGAATTGTGCATTTTATGACTAAAGCATGACATTTCTACCACAGTTAGTACATACCATAAGGTTCATTTTCAGATGTGGAAGCAACTTGGGTATGACCTCTGATGACCTTGAGAGGTCAGTGACCTGAAAGTACCAAAATAAGCAATATCTCGGGATCCAGGCATCCTAGACTTATAATTGTTGTGTCTAAACATACATTTTCAGGGACAAGAAACTCAATGGAACAACTTGCAAGTTCACTGGAACAAAATACAATGCAATGCTATGGTAATACTGTAGCATGGATCAGCAAGCTTATAATGTTAAAAATACCAATGTATCTTTAACATAGAAAACAAACACACAAAATAGATATAACATAAATATATTTTATTGATTTTTCCCAATTTTAGAATATAAGATATAAGTTATAGTGGTATTTAAAGTTTTTGACAAAAATATCTTTTGTGTATTTTCAGGAGTCTACCATGACACAAGCCCACTGCTTCTCATCTCTGACCAGCTTGTACAAGTAGAGCTCTGCATGTGCCCTGGTGGTGGAAACTCACATAGTCTAACAGGACTAGCCACTCTTCTGCTGTTGTACCTTTGTTGTAGTGTCTGAGATGGCAAAGCGACACATCCTCGTAGATCCAACCCAGCCTAGTAGTTCTACACCCAAGCATCTGAAGTCAGATCCAGTAACAAACTGGAAACTTTGTATCTGTTGCCAAGCCGACACAGGTGATGCACTGTCGTGTCCACTAAGGTCAACCAAGAAACTTATTGGTAGTGGGTATGCATCCGTAGTAGAGGACATTCTCAGGTTCCAGAGCCTTCAGCACATGCCAATGGACCTCAGGTTTGAGAGGCTGGATGATGGAGATGGCATGGAAACTACACTCAGGGCTCACAGTGCTCAGTGGAACAAGGGTTGTCGGGTGAAGTTCATGTTTGACCGGCAAAGCCAAAGAGAAGCAGAAATGGAACACCTAACCAGTCCTTCTAATGTCCATACTCGTTCTGCTCATAAGCAATCGCAGTCAACTGCACCTACATGTATCTTTTGCAATGAGTTCGCAGGTTCTGCAGGATTACATGAAGCAGCAACCTACAACTTGGACAAAGAAGTTCGGAGATGTGCCGTTGAACTTGAGGACACTGCCCTACTAGCTAAACTTGCTGCTGGAGACATGATTGCCATTGAGGCCAAGTACCGGCTGTATGTGGAATCCCTGACACAGCTCATGCCATGAATGTTTGCCTTGGATCACACCCACTACTCCAGGTGGCTTTCTGTGCACATCCGTGACATGGTGAGCCTCGCTGAGAAGCATCCAGATGTCCTGGCAGAGTTCAAGTTTGGGAACTTTGTGGTGCACAAGACCAGCAACAAGTTCTCTGCTATAGCAATCGACCAGTGTCATGAACAAAACAACGCCCGGGTCAAAGGATCTGGTGGTGCAATCGGGCTAACGGACAATCCTAAAGCACTGAGACGCTGGATGGTGGCAGGGCCTGAAATTGCTAGGATCATCACAGAGTTTGAGGGACCACAGGTCACTGATCCAGACATACACCCTCACCATGACCAGCACTCTGCAGTGCAATCAGCCTTCCTGAAGGAGGTCAAGGCACTTTATGCTGTACTAAAAGAGATGGGGAATCCATTCCTGGAAACCAGTCCACACCTGCTTGTCATTGACACCAGGGATGTCATGGATGTTGCAGTGGCAGAGACAGTGAGAAAGATAGAGTCCATTGGTGAGCAGCAGTACACCAAGTATGTGGAAGAAAGGCTGGAACTCTGCACAAAGCCTGTCACAGAAATACTTCCCAAGAACAATCTGCCTCTGTTTAGTCGGCCACCAATCAAGACCCAGTCAAAGCAGAAGGCAAAGCTCGCTGCACTGAAGAATGACTGTGGTCTCATTGCGAGGCTATACATCTGCCTAACCCGTGATGGGGATCTCGATCAGTTCTTCTCTCACGAGAACCAGGCAGCTCCACCATCACTTTCAGCAGGAGGCAGACTACGACATGGGGCCAAAGCAGATCTGCTACACTGCCCTGAATCAGGTGTGAACCAGGAGATAAGTGCGCCCACGGTTGACGCCATAATCCTTGATGAGGCAGCTGTGGTCCAGATGCTGAATCCTGCGACTTCCAAGACCTTCCAGGAATATGCAGACACAGTGTTTGGATCATACATCTCTGCACAGCTCCAGAAAACCAACTTTGTTGACCTTGTCTGGGACGTGTACCTACCAGACAGTCTGAAAGCTACAATCAGACAGAAGAGAGGAACAGGAACAAGGAGAAGAGTAGCTGCTTCTACTGTGATGCCAAAGAATTGGAAGGACTTTCTTCGGGTGGATGAAAGCAAAACCAAGCTTTTTGGTCTCCTGTCTCAGGCAGCTGTTCACTCTCCCCTAGCAGATGGTAAGGAACTGTACGCAACACATGGGCATGACGTCCTCTGCTCACCTCCTGAGTCAGACCTGACCCACCTTGCCCCATGTTCACAGGAGGAAGCTGATACGCGTCTACTCCTTCATGTTGCAGATGCTGTTCAGAAAGGCTGCAAGCAAGTGGCCATATGCACTGTGGATACTGACGTGGTGGTGATCTCTGAGGCCTCCTTCTGCAAGATCCAACCTGATGAGCTCTGGATCTGTCTTGGCACTGGCTCAAGCTTCCGGTATATCGCTGTTCATTAACTGGTTGCCACCATGAATCCAAGACAGTGTTGTACTCTTCCTGTCTTTCATGCCATCACTGGATGTGATACCGTGTCAGCGTTTGCCGGCAGAGGGAAGAAGACAGCTTGGGAAACATGGAAGGTCTACCCAGATGTGACTGATGCCTTCAGTGAACTCATGCAAATGCCCAGGCAGGTCAGTGAGCAATCAATGTCCCTGCTGGAGAGATTTGTGGTGCTGATGTATGACCGAACCAGCGACAGCATGGAAGTGAATGAAGCCAGAAAGCAGCTCTTCACACAGAAGTCGCAGGCTCTGGAAAACATTCCACCTACACAGGCAGCACTCCTTCAGCACATTAAGCGTGCCAGCTACCAGGCCCACTGCTGGAACCAGGCACTAGTCCTGGAACCTGAAGTGTTTGACCCATCAGACTGGGGCTGGACAAAGGACAAAGATGAGTGGCAACCTCTCCGGAGTACTTTGCCTGAAGCATCAAAGTCGTGCCATGAACTAATCCATTGTGGCTGCACGAAGGAATGTACTGGTCGGTGCAGGTGCACAAAGGCAGCACTTAAGTGCACTGCACTGTGCGCCTGTTCAGGAGACTGTTAGACATTGAAGCCAGCAGGCTAGTAGGGTGTGTAGTGCAACACAATTATAAGAAAACAATGTCGTCAGTAGTAAAATTCAAGGTGGAAACCACAGTATTGTATTGAATTTTGTTCCAGTGAACTTGCAAGTTGTTCCATTGAGTTTCTTGTCCCTGAAAATGTATGTTTAGACACAAAAAATATGAGTCTAGGATGCCTGGATCCCGAGATATTGCTTATTTTGGTGTTTTGGGGTCACTGACCTCTCAAAGTCATCAGAGGTCATACCCAAGTTGCTTCCACATCTGAAAATGAGCCTTATGGTATGTAATAACTGTGGTAGAAATTTCATGCTATAGTCATAAAATGCACAATATTATGCTTATCTGCCCTACGATCAAAAGCCAACATGAACACAACGATCAAAAGCCAGTGATAAACACTCAAGCCAACATGAACACAATGATCAAACTATATGACGGTCCTCGTACTAGCTCGAAACAATCTAATAACCAAATAATTCCTGTGACTCAAGAAGTTCGAACCCCGACACCAACGCAAGATACGGACACCACGCCTCCACAACAACTCAGACGATCAGTACGGCTGAGGATCCCGAGGCATAACGATCTCTTTTAGCTGTAACAATTCTATTCAATTATTATTTTCTATATTATATTGTTTAAATGATTAGACAGTGCTTTTATCACAAATTTAATTTTATCAGAATACAATGTGTAGGCTACATTTTTATTTTATTTTTTATTTTTTCTATATTCCAACTACTCCCTCTCGGGCATAGGCTGATAGCCTTTACACTACACCGCTGAACACGGTGAGGCCCGTGAGGTCTTGTTCCAGTCTAGGGAGTGAGACATGCGAAGCACCCCGGCTCGAAGCAACTTCATGTCTGAAGCCGCTTCGCCCCAGCGCTTCACCGTCTCACCCTCACACTCGGACCCTCACTCTCAGAACGCCATTTATTGAGCAATTAGCGCACTAGGCATTGCCCCCTGTAACATATTTTGAATATGGGAATATTCATACAATGCTATTTAATCAGGGAACAATGAGGGTATTTTTTGGGCATTTCGGTGTGCTGTGGTAATGCAGTGAAATTAGGTACAGCACAAATTCCATCCCAATAATATCTTCCCATTGACATAGTGGGATTCGAACCCGGGTCCATTGGATTACCAGTCCAGTGGCAAGACCACTCTGCCACACCTCCCCTGAATTATTAATATTTTTAAATTTCTTTTAGAGCCTGAAGATGCCGCTATGATGGCGGAACGTTGCAATTGAAGAAATGTAAACTAAGAAAAATATAAATAAAATGGCAAGTTTTGGACAATTCGTGTTTGAACACTCCATACAAGGTAGAAAAGCATTAGGAAAATTAGAAAATATAAGCAAGAAAATTTAAAACTGTAATTATTCTGTCGTATTCAATTCAATGTGTTGTTACGTTACGAGCGGGGTTCGAACCCATAACATAAAGAAACATTCCACTAAAAAACACAAAACAAGGACTTGTTATTTAGCCTCACAAAATGTGGAAAATATGACTATCAGTTTCAGTCAAGAATAATTGGTATGTTAAACTTCCACAAAAACTAACAACTCTCTTTGTAGTCACTAAAATCTTGGTAGGTGAAAAGATGTGGCAAGTTCATAACATATCAGTTGATATCAAATGGCTGTTTTACCCTAAAAACCCCAAAGTTATTCCTTTCTTATCACTCGTTCAGAATTAGTTATCTTTAGTTACTTTGACTTAGATTTATCCCAACAATCAAAAGAATAATATATTAGCATATAAAGGTAAAATGTAAAGAGTATGTAAAATATAATTATAATTTATTTTAATGATTAATTATACACAAAAGTTACTTCTAGTGAAAATATCAAATTTGAGAAACATTGATGTGAAATAATAAAGAAACTCTTAAGAAAAATAACACATAGTTATATAAATACCCTCCAAGAGAGTAAGTGAAAGCAATCAATATACATAGAAAAAATCCTAGGCAATACTTATTCAACTCATGGTGATTCTTTTACAAACAAACTCAGGGCAGGTCAGCTTAAGATGGTGGTGGAGAATACACTACTTGCTGTTACGGTACTAGCGGCTTATATACCCTTAGCGCACCTGGCTCTGATACCAACTTCTCTAACTGTATTAATCACAACCCATTATATACTTGCTGAATTAAAGTATTACTTTTACCAAGAACTCTATGAAATATCTTGTAAACATTACTTATGATTAGAAAAGCCAAATACATTATTACCTAGTTATAATCAATATCATTCGTACGTCAGGCAACCAAGAAGAGCAAGGGAGTTGGAAGAAAAGGGCGGAGAATGAATAGGGTTACGAGTGTAGGACGATAAGGGGTAGAATGGAATGTGAACGAAAGGGGCGTAATCTGCACGAAGCCTCCCAATTCCACCTCACTCGTTCCTGTACACTCTTGAACAAAAATATCTTCCTATATGAAACTAAGCTGTCTACAGGTCGAATTAATTATACCGGGTTCATAACATTGCATACGATGTTCAATCATAAATAATTAAAGATCGTACCCACCATAACAAGCACAATACCTCAATTACAACCAGTGACACTTGAATGAAATAGAAATCTCTAACACCTCCCTCACAAAGAGATTTATAAGAGAAGCGAAACTAAATCTAAATCCTAATACAATAATTTTAAACCTAATACCATTCACCAAACCATAAACCAAAACCAAAATCACATTAACAAACTTAAAATTATTGCTGGCAAAATAGCTCTTAACAACTAAAAATTTTCTCATTCAGTTCCGGGACAACATGTCCGCGATAATATTGTTCTTTCCCTTTATGTGGTGAATATCAAGGTTATATGGCTGCAATGCCAAGCACCATCTCATTAACCGCTGATTCGAGTTTTAATTTTATACAAGAATTTCAGGGGGTTGTGATCAGTAAACACTTTCACGGGAAAATGTGAACCACTAAGATACACATTAAACTTATCCACTGCAAAGAGCAAGGCAAAACACTCTTTTTCAATATTGCTGTAGTGTTTCTGATAAGGTTTGAGTTTACCGGATGCATAGCAAACTAGATGCAAAATCTCAGCATCACTGTACTGTAACAAAACTGCTCCTACACCAACATCACTAGCATCCACCTGAATTATGAACGGTTAATGAAACTGAGGGGACTTCAGAATAGGTGCATTGACTAATAGGCAACCAATCTTTGTGAATGAAGTTTGGCATTCTGGGGTCCACACAAATTTTCTCTTGGGACTAATCAAGTCTGTTAGGGGGGGCGGAGAGGTCAGCGAAGTTGGGTACAAATCTCCGATAGTACCCAGGCATACCCTAGAAGCGCATTACTGCCTTGCGGTCCTGGGGAATAGGCAGTGTTGAAATGGCTTCGACTTTGGCAGAAATAGGGCTGACTTCCCCTTCTCCTACCACGTGAACCAGAAAGATTAGTTTGGCATGGCCGAACTCACTCTTGGCAAGGTTGACAGTGAGTCCCGCCCTGGCCGAGTTGGAGAAGAGACTCTGTAGCTGGTGAAGATGATCCTGCCAGGATTTACTGTAGACCACAATATCGTCGAGGTAGGATTGCATGCCCGAGAGGCCATCTGTCACCCGGTGGATTAGTCGCTGGAATGTGGCGGGCGCATTCACCATACCGAAAGGCATGACGGTGTATTGGAATAGCCCGTCCGGGGTGACAAATGCAGACACTCTCTTGGCCCTCTCCGATAGTTTTATCTGGTAGTAACCCTTCAGCAGGTCAATCTTGGAGATGTACTTCGTTCCTCCCAAACGGTCCAACAGGTCGTCGATCCGTGGCAGAGGGTAGCAGTCCTGGCGGGTGAGTTGGTTTACCCGGCGATAATCCGTACACATCCTAAATGTGCCATCAGGTTTGTCCACGAGTAGGCATGGAGAGGCCCACTCGCTGTCACTCCTTTCCACCAATCCATGGGCGAGTAGGAAGTCCACTTCCTGTTGAAGTGCCGCACGCTTCTCTGGATTGGCGCGGTAGGGATGTTGTTTGATGGGAGTGGCCCCCTCCGTCAGGACCACATCATGTTCCACCAGGGGACACTGCTGGGGAACGTCACCAAACAGCTGTGGAAACTCGGAAAGCAGGTACTCCAAGTCTTCACCTTGGTCAGACAACAAGTGCTGGAATTTTAAATGGGGGTTAGTCAAGAAGTCCGAGTTTTGCAATTTGTTATCAAGAGGCAACTGGATGTCATTATGCTCCTTGATCTTTAGATCCTCTAGTTCACCTTCAAACTGTGCTACTGATTCAAAGTTTAATACCTTATCTGGATCTCTGCAGTGATAGGCTTTCAGCAGGTTAACATGTACTAGTCTTTCCGACTTCCTACGATCAGGAGTTTTTAAAACATAATTCACATTACTTGTTTTCTTAAGCACAACATATGGACCATGGTACTTGCTTTGTAGCGGCTTTTTAGGTATAGGCAGAAGGGCAAGCACTAGATCTCCTGGCTGAAATTCTCTGACAACTGTAGTCTTATCATACTGAACTTTCATTTTATCTTGAGACTTCTCTAAATTGTTCATAGCTAGGTCTACTGCAGACCACAGTCTAGATTTAAATTGATGCACATAAGTGAGAAGATGTTTATTAGAGTTAGCATTGATCCAAGTATCTTTTAACACTTTCAAGGGACCTCTGACCTCATGACCAAAAACTAGGGAAAATGGTGAAAATCCTAGAGAATCTTGTACCCTGCTTCTTACAGCATACAACACAAAATGGATGCCCTCATCCCAGTCGGCATTGTTCTCTTCACAATATTTAGTGAGCATTGATTTGAGGGTCTGATGGAACCTTTCTAATGCCCCCTGGGACTGTGGGTGACTGGCAGTGGAATGGTACTGGTGTACTCCCAACTCTTCCATGGTTTGCTTGAAGAGCTGAGAGGTAAAGTTACTTCCTAAATCAGACTGTACCACACGGGGTATTCCATACTGGGTGACAAATTTACTAAGCGCCTTTACTACATTCTTTGATGTTATACGCCTCAAGGGGAACACTTCTGGATACCTAGTGGTGGAACACATGACAGTCAACAAGTACTCATTCCCACTATGGGTTCTTGGCAAAGGTCCTACACAGTCAATTATGATTTTACTGAACGGTTCATCCGTTACAGGGATGGGATTTAAAGGTGCAAGCTTGATGGGTTGGTTGAGTTTCCCAGCAAGTTGACACACATGACAAGTTTTACAGTAAGACTTCACAGATTGTTTCATCCTCGGCCAAAAGAAATCATTGAGAATTTTGTCATAAGTCTTCTTGACACCCAAATGTCCACCACTAAGGTCATGAGCAATGGAAATGATGTCTACTCCATACTTATGTGGCACAACTACTTGATGCACCTCTTGCCAGGGCTCATCAGCTGGCACATTGGGAGGTCTATTCTTGCGCATCAGGGTACCATTACTTAGATAAAAGCATTGAGGATAGTTTCCTGTATCTGACTCTTCCACAGCCCTATCAAAATACATTGCCAGTTCAGGGTCCTGCTTCTGAGCCTCTTTGAGAGTTTCAGAATCAATGGGAATCTTGCTAATATCCTCTGACTCTACATCAGGAAATAGGGAGGAAGTGTCTAGGTCAACACTATCAGGATCAACTTTGTCCTTCTTACTGTGGTGACCAGCCCCACTCCTAGTCACTACACAGGAGGGAAACAAATTGGGAACTGACTTTCGAATTGCTTAGTGTTGTTATCAGAAGAGGGAGTGGAGGTAACTATGGGGTCTGGTATCACTTTGCCACCGGCGATATCGTTGCCCATCAAAAAGGTCACTCCTTCTACAGGTAGGGAATCTTGAATCCCAACAGTAAAGTAACCACTAGCTAAATCAGTTTTTAGATACACCCTAGCCAAAGGAACAACAAGACACCCACTGACTCCCTGAATGAGTATACTCTGGCCCAGCAAACAGTCCTCAATACTGGGCACCAATCCTCTTACCAAGAGGCTATGAGAGGCTCCTGTGTCTCTCAAAACATGAATGGGATAGTCAGTGGAGGCGTCACTAGAGGAAACTGATCCTGTGGAAAGAAAAGGTTGGAACTGGTTAGAACAGCTAGGTGGTATACTAAGGAAAACCTGGTTGTGAGAGCCATCAGAGTCAGAACATGCACTCAACACAGGTGGAGTAGGAGGGTATACTGCTACTCTATTTGGATGAAGTACAAGGGAAGAGGCTAGAACAGCACTACTCTCTGGTTTACGGGTTTTCTCTTTTAACTTTAATTTGGGACACTCTCTGATAAAATGTCCAGGTTGTTTACAGTAGGCACAAACTAAGGGTCCAGGAGGTTTAATGGAAGAAAGAGAAGTTTTGTTAAATTCCTTTTTATCAGATCCATTGCCCCCAGAAGCTACCCTTGAAACTGGTTGGGAGACACCACCATAACCAGACCTACCACCAGTAGATTGGAAACTACCACCATCACGAGGACCAGCACCAGATGGTGGTCGGTTGCCAGGCCCTCTCTGTCCTGTCCTGAAATAAGAATCGCCATGAGTTAATCGGTAATTTTCAGCCAAAATAGCCGCCCTGTCTACAGATTGTACCTCTCTCTCTTGGAGGTAAAGTTTTAAGGGGAAGGGGACTTTGCGGAGAAATTCTTCAAGCATAACTAGCTGGCACAAGTGCTCAAAGGTTGTCACTTTACTGGCTCTCAACCAACTCAGAAACTTTCGCTCTTTTTCCTTTACAAATTCTAGATAGGTTTGTTTTTCACCTTTCTTCATATCCCTGAAACACTGACGATGAGTTTCAGGAACCTGATCATACACTGCTAAGACTGAAGTTTTAAGAGTTTCATAGGTCAAGGAATCAATGGGGAGATTGGTGTAAACCTGCTTGGCTTTACCTATGAAAGCAGTCTGGGCTAGAAATGCCCACTGATCATTTGGCCATTTGAGTTGGTTGGCTGCCTTCTCAAAAAGGATGAAGAAATTCTCCGGGTCAGTCTCATCAAAACTAGAGACAAACTTTAAACTATGACCCTTATCAGAAAATGGTCTACTTGCAACCGAATCCCTTTGATTCCGGTTTTCTTCAGCTTTTAAATTTAACATGCGCTCATCATGCTCTCTCTCACGTTGTTTCTCCTCACGCTCATGGTCAATCTCACGCTGTTTTTGTTCACGCTCATGTTCAATTTCAAGCCTTCTCTGTTCTCTGTCAGCTTTTGCATTCTCTAGCTCTAAAAGTTTCACTCTCATCCATGCATCACTACCTCCTTCCTCTGTACACAACTGATAGGCTGCCTCAGACAAAACTTCAGCATTTACCAATTTCTCAATCACACTCCTTCTAATCTCACCTTTGGTATAACTAGTTCTGTAAGGTACATCATACGATGTGGCTAAGGCAATAAAGTCTACTTTTCTGAGCTTCGACACAGACAAGGTGCTCAAAGAGGGGTCAGCGACAATTTCACTAATTTTAAATTCCATGATTGAATGCTATGAACAATGTATGAACGAGAAAATGTATGACCAATTAGGATGAGTGAGAAACGCGAATAATTGGCATTAAAGAACGTAGAGGCTGACACAGCTCTCTCAACTCATAAACAGAGCAAAACGAGATGGATGAAATGAGTATGCGATGTCCTATCGAGGGACTTAATGTTTCACTAATGTTCTCAATTACTACCAAACGAGGGAAAGAAAGGAATCCTGGTCACACGGCACCATGTTACGTTACGAGCGGGGTTCGAACCCATAACATAAAGAAACATTCCACTAAAAACCACAAAACGAGGACTTATTATTTAGCCTCACAAAATGCGGAAAATATGACTATCAGTTTCAGTCAAGAATAAGTGGTATGTTAAACTTCCACAAAAACTAGCAACTCTCTTTGTAGTCACTAAAACCTTGGTAGGTGAAAAGATGTGGCAAGTTCATAAAATATCAATTGATATCAAATGGCTGTTTTAGCCTAAAAACCCCAAAGTTATTCCTTTCTTATCACTCGTTCAGAATTAGTTATCTTTAGTTACTTTGACTTAGATTTATCCCAACAATCAAAAGAATAAAATATTAGCATATAAAGGTAAAATGTAAAGAGTATGTAAAATATAATTATAATTTATTTAAATGATTAATTATACACAAAAGTTACTTCTAGTGAAAATATCAAATTTGAGAAACATTGATGTGAAATAATAAAGAAACTCTTAAGAAAAATAATACATAGTTATATAAATACCCTCCAAGAGAGTAAGTGAAAGCAATCAATAAACATAGAACAAATCCTAGGCGATACTTATTCAACTCATGGTGATTCTTTTACAAACAAACTCAGGGCAGGTCAGCTTAAGATGGTGGTGGAGAATACACTACTTGCTGTTACGTACTAGCGGCTTATATACCCTTAGCACACCTGGCTCTGATACCAACTTCTCTAACTGTATTAATCTCAACTCATTATATACTTGCTGAATTAAAGTATTACTTTTACCAAGAACTCTATGATATATCTTGTAAACATTACTTATGATTAGAAAAGCCAAATACATTATTACCTAGTTATAATCAATATCATTCGTAGGTTAGGCAACGAAGAAAGGGGGGGGGGAATGAATAGGGTTACGAGTGTAGGACGATAGGGGGTAGAATGGAATGTGAACGAAAGTGGGGTAGTCTGCACGAAGCCTCCCAATTCCACCTCACTCGTTCCTGTACACTCTTGAACAAAAATATCTTCCTATATGAAACTAAGCTGTCTACAGGTCGAATTATTTATACCGGGTTCATAACATTGCATACGATGTTCAATCATAAATAATTAAAGATCGTACCCACCATAACAAGCACAATACCTCAATTACAACCAGTAACACTTGAATGAAATATAAATCCCTAACAGTGTGTTAAAGAAAATCTGCTTCCTAGAATTACAATATTTATTTATATATATATATATATATATTATATACCGGGTATATATATATTTTTTCTTTTCTTCTTTAATGCATGCAAGGTTAAAGGAAATGGCAGTATCAGCATTCAATATTTTATTAGTCAGAGTTTCAATATTTCTGATTAATTTCCGTTGGGGTTCTGTCAGCAGGTGGAGGAGGTTAGCAAAGTGCATGTTGATTCGACGTTTTGCTAGGCATCTAGCATCTTCAAGAAAATTATTAAAAAAATAAAAAATTACGGGCATATATACAAAAAGAGTGGCTCGGGGGGTGATGGGGGGGGGTTACTGTCTCCTATTGGTTGAGGGTAGCGAGTCGCTCACTGCTTCTCGTCGGTGGTTGGCTGAGGGTGGGCGAAGTCAACGGTGATTGGCTGTTAGACGTCCCGCGCGTGGAGGCTTGCGCCACGCATCCTGCCGCGCAAGCTACTACCCTCAGGACGTCCAGCAGCCAACCAGACATGACCTCGCCCGCCTCCCACCTCCCTCCTACAATTCCTGCCTCTACGCAACTTTATCAAGTTGCGTAGAGGCAGGAATTGTAGGAGGGAGGTGGGAGGCGGGCGAGGTCATGTCTGGTTGGCTGCTGGACGTCCTGAGGGTAGTAGCTTGCGCGGAAGGATGCGTGGCGGCAGGGAGTGATGAAGAGGGGCAAGGGGCGGGGGCCGTGGTGGGGTAGTGTCGTGTAGCTGACGGTAATATTTGCAAGTCAAGTGTTTCGTTGTTTATGCTTGGATTTAAGGCTTGAATATAGAGGGCTTCAAGAATAGGAAGTCTTCTGGGATCATTTTCTTTTTCAATTATGGAGGTGTGTTTATTTAAGTCGTCACAGGTAAGGAGGGGGGGGGGTTCAAGGAGAGGTAATGGTCTTTAATGGCTCCTGCCTGAGGGTGAAGAGTTAACCGACGGGATAGACGAGTCTGAGTCATACCAATATAGGAATGAGGCCCACAGTCCTCATATTTACAAGTGTGTTGGTATATCACAAGGTCATCGTTCATCGGGCTCTTCGTTTTGGTGGAGGTAGGACTTGCAAATATTACCGTCAGCTAAACGACACTACCCCACCACGGTCCCCGCCCCTCAAGTGCCTCGTCCGTCAAGAACCGCGAATTTGGAGAAAGCTCCACCAACACGACCCAAATTCAAAACCACCAGGGATAACGACCGAGGACCGAGGACAGCCATGAATGTAAATGTAGATCCGACAAGAACCAAAAATTCGATTAAAGAACGTTCTGGGAGTTCTAAAACCGCAACTTTAAAGGTTTTCTATGCAAACGATCGTAGCATACGCAATAAATTTTCAGATTTAGAGGAACTAGTGTTTACTGAAAATTATGATGTGATTGGTATAACAGAATCTTGGCTCAATATAGAAGATAGAGACTTTTTAGCAGAGTATTCACTTCCCGGTTATGTAATGTTTGAGAAAAGCCGAATAAATAAAAATGGAGGTGGCGTTTTATTTTATATCAAAGAAAGTCTTAACCCGACCCTCTTGTCAAAACCTCAAATTGTGAACGTCGACACATCTTTTGTGCTAATAAAGAATAATAAAGGTACAAAAATAATACTTGCATTAATATATAGACCTCCAGCTCAATCAGTGCAAACTGACCGAGAAATTTATGAACAAATTGCAGATGTAAGTAACTCACAAGATACCGTATTTTTTGGCGACTTTAATTTACCTGTGACCAAGTGGGGCGATACTCTTACTTCACACTCCGGACATGACTTGTATGCGAACTTGCAAGAGAGTTCACTCAATCAATTTGTTCGATCGCCGACCCGTGGTAATAATGTTCTTGACCTTGTATTTGCAACAAAAGAATAATTAATAGAGAATTTGAATGTTGGTGATGAATTCAGTAACAGCGACCATCGTACAATAACTTTCACTTTAAAGTTTACTAGTATCGAACCAAATAGCAGCATCGAAAAAGTCCCTAATTTCAAGAAAGCAAACTTTCATAAACTTAGAGCTATGTTTAAAGAAACTGACTGGAGCTTTTTAATTAACAATAACGACATAAATACATCTTGGGAATTATTCGAAACCACTTACCTAAAAGCAGTGCAGGACTGCATACCATCGAAAATACGGCGTCCAGGCCTTAATAATAAGCCCAAATAGTGGAATAAAGATATTTCAAACTGTCTGCTTGCTAAAAAGTTTGCTAATGATAGATTAAAATCCTTACAAAATGACGAAGAACGGGTGAAATTTGTAGAGCTACGACGCAAAGCCAAAAAGTTAATTAAGCAAAGTAAAAAGACCCTGGAGTTACATGTTGCGAATCAAAGTAAAACAAACCCGAAAGAATTCTATAGTTATATCAGAAAGAAAAAAGTAGCTACTTCAACTGTTGGACCGTTAGTCGATGAAAATGGAGATACACCAAAGACGAAGTACAAATGAGTAATGCCCTCAATACCTTCTTTGCATCAGTTTTTACAAAGGAAGACCTCAGTGATATCCCTACACCATCGCCGATTCAGATTGATAATTCAGATGTTCTAAGCAATATCACCGTTACAGAGAGAGAAGTATTGAATTGTTTAGATAAACTCAAGGTAAATAAAACGCCTGGACCTGATACAATCTCACCTAGAGTCCTAAAGGAAGCTAAGGATGAGCTCTCCAAACCACTGACATTGCTATTTAATAAATCCTTGCAGTCTGGAAATATGCCTGATCAGTGGAAGCTAGCCAACGTAACACCGATATTAAAAAAAGGCAGCAAATCCCTACCCAGTAACTATCGTCCAATTAGCTTAACCTCAGTTGTATGTAAAATGTTAGAAACACTCATAAGAGACAGACTTGTAAATCACTTAGAGGCAAATAACATACTTAAAGATACTCAACACGTCTTTCGTAAAAATCGTTCCTGTTTAACAAACCTCTTAGACTCCTTCCACGATATCCTCAACCTCTACGATGAGAGTAAAGCTGTAGATATTATATACCTTGATTTTCAAAAGGCCTTTGACAAAGTTCCCCACAAACGTTTACTGCTAAAACTAAAAGCGCATGGAATACAAGACGGTGTGTTGAAATGGATAGAAAATTGGCTCAGCGACAGAAAGCAAAGAGTAGTCATAAACGGTAAGGCATCTAAATGGACCAATGTAAGTAGCGGGGTACCCCAGGGATCGGTACTAGGACCAATTCTCTTTCTAATTTACATCAACGACATAGATGAGGGCCTCACCTGTACAATCTCAAAATTTGCTGACGATACAAAAATTGCAAATAGCGTACTCTCAAAAGAACAAGTTGACGATCTGCAACACAATCTAGATAAGTTGTCATGTTGGGCCCAAATTTGGCAAATGAGTTTCAATGCAGATAAATGTAAAGTACCACATATCGGATACCAAAATGAGAAAGCAAACTATTTGATGAATGGCACTCAGCTTAACACCTTACGAGCGGCCTATGCGGTTTATTTAGATGTACCGCCCAGCGGGGTGTTTTTAGCCAAAATAGGGCTGTTTACGTGATCATTTTCATGCCTAAATAAGACCCAGAACGTAAAACAAGTACCTATCCCTGAAAGGGCATAAACAGAGCTTTCGAATGACACCATAACGATCCTTTTATGATGGCTAGTTTTCTTGCAATAACCGTGCAACGCGAGTGCAAAAAGCATGTAATTCGGTACTTTCCCCATATAATTCAGTATGTAGCGAGTGAGAGAGGGAGGAGGGAGCTGAGATTCGTGTCAGTAGGTTCTCCGCGGTGGTCTGGAGCAGTCATACGCTCGCTAGTCTCCTGCCACCACTTGTCTCTCTCTCTCAGCAACATTACGTGCTGAAATTGCCACTCGACCTATGTGGAGCGCCGCCACATAGTCCAGCTTTATTTAACTCGACTTATGTGGTGAGCCGCTAATTAAGGGTTAAGAATGTAAACAGAGAAACCGATCTGGGAGTAACAACATCGAGTAACCTAAAACCGAGTCAACAATGTTCAGAAGCTGTGAAGAAGGCAAACAAAATAATTGGCTTTATAGGCAGGTCATTTGAGCATAAATCCAAAGACGTTATCCTAACCCTTTACAATTCCTTATTCCGCCCTCTTCTGGAATACTGCGTTCAATCCTGGTGCCCTTATTACCAAAAAGATATAGACAAGCTGGAGCGAGTTCAACGTAGAGTTACCAAAATGATACCTAGCCTAAAGAACAAACCATACGAAGAGCGTCTTAGAGAATTAAATCTATTTCCTTTAACCCAGCGCAGATTAAGAGGCGACTTAGTTCAACTGTTCAAAATCATCAAAGGCATCGACAATATGAACTGTAGTAAGTACTTCACTATCGACCAATCTAATTACACGCGGGGAAACGGTTGCAAAATTATTGGTAAATCTTTTAACTCACACGAAGCTAAGAATTTCTTCTTCAATCGAGTTGTCAACTTATGGAATGGGCTTCCCCGAGATGTCATAGACTGCACCACCGTTGATTCATTTAAACTTCGCCTAGACAAATATCTCGCATCAAACCTGCGACTTACTGCGTTTGTAAATGAATAACTTTATTTTATCCTCCCCTCAGTTACTAACCCATCTGTCCCCTACTAACTTCCTAATCCTGCCACGGACATTAGTTCCAGGGCAGTAGTTCCCTTTCCAATGTTCCCTTACCCACTCTAAACCACTGTTTGGACACTTGATCCTCAGTGTTTTGGAGGACAAGCAGCCTAGAAGGGTCACTAGATCTGTTGTTGCTTTATTTCCTTTGTACTCCTTTGTACTCCTCGCCCCTCTTTATCACCCCCTGCCGCCACGCATCCTGCCGCGCAAGCTACTACCCTCAGGACGTCCAGCAGCCAACCAGCGATGACCTCGCCCGCCTCCCACCTCCTCCTACAATTCCTGCCTCTACACAACTTGGTACGCAAGCTTCCACGCGCCGGACGTCTAACAGCCAATCACCGATGACTTCGCCCACCCTCAGCCAACCACTGACGAGAAGCAGTGAGCGACTCGCACGCAGGCTACCCTCAACCAATAGGAGACAGTAGCCCCGCACCCTCATTGCCCCCTGAGCCACTCTTTTTGTATATATACCCATAATTTTGTACTTTTTAATCATTCTCTTGAAGATGCTAGATGCCTAGCGAAACGTCGAATCAACATGCACTTTGCTAACCTCCTCCACCTGCTGACAGAACCTCAACGGAAATTAATCAGAAATATTGAAACTCTGACTTATAAAATATTGAATGCTGATACTGCCATTCCCTTTAACCTTGTATGCATTAAAGAAAATTTATTACCTGGCTTTACTAACATAAAACTAGACAACGAGAATGCCAGACACCGTAATAGTACCCGCCTGTTTCGTGAAGAACTGGTGAGGGAAGAAATAACTGAAAAACGAGAAATCGCCAACAACCTACGTAAAGAGCGTGATGCGCTTCTACGGAAATGGGAAGAAGAGACCTCCACAAACCACCTCAAAGCAGCGATCAACCAAGCACTCGAACAACTCCAGGAACAACATAGACGAAAAGCAGAAAGCACGACTATCA
This sequence comes from Paralithodes platypus, assembly GCA_032716605.1. NCBI lineage: Eukaryota > Metazoa > Arthropoda > Malacostraca > Decapoda > Lithodidae > Paralithodes > Paralithodes platypus. The sequence continues at coordinate 9,166,941 of CM064511.1, read as the reverse complement.
AAAAGCTTTCAAGCCTCTACGGCGGGAACTTAAAACTTCCCAAACCCTCTAAAGCATATATAAACCTGACCAACACCACCCTGACTCCTGGTCAAGAAGACCTTCTCAATAAGGGCCTTAATTGCCACTATATTACCAAACCTGGACCCCACCGTAAACGCCTGGAAACGGAAATCCTCCTCGATGACATCCTACGACTTAAGAAGGATGGCAAGGTCAATACCACTACTAACCCATATATCCCCTACTAACTTCCTAGTCCTGCCACGTTAGTGGCAGGGCAGTAGTTCCCTTTCCAATGTTCCCTTACCCACTCTAAACCACTGTTTGGACACTTGATCCTTAGTATTTTTGAGGACAAGCAGCCTAGAAGGGTCACTAGATCTGTTGTTGCTTGATTTCCTTTGTACTTTTTTGTACCACCTTCGCCCTACAACCCACCCTACTAGCAGAAGCGGCCAAAACCAGGGGAACTCACCACAGCAAACTGTGACGCTTCTGCATAGTAGCCACGTGCGGGCATGCGCGCGCGTCGACTGCCCAGCCGTTTAGAAACCAGCTGGTGGCAGCCGGCCGGCCGGCTTTTCCTTAGTATATATCCTACGACAATGTAACTAATGTCTGGGATATTCTTATGTTGTTTCACAGCTTGTAGCTTCCCTTATTCTAAACCAACGCATCTTAGTATATTTTATTCTCGATAGTTGAATGTTTCATTATAATATATAAGATGTAAGTCTAGTGAGAGTGGGAGGAGACGAGCGGGAGAGAGAGACCGGCTGGGGGACGTTGCTTCGCGCGGAGAGTCTAGCTTGGGACGAGCCTGATGTTGCCATATGCATTTGATAGCAACGTTAGGCTTAGTTTCGACTCACGCACGGGGTAGACGATTTTGACCCGGCAACTGTGTTGAGTGTTGCCAAGCATGGGACGTATTCTGCATGCCTAGGGCGGGGTCCAGCCAGATTCAAGACTCAGAGCTCACCTCACTGTCGTACCCTTCGGACCCCCTTGATATCTATCCCTCTCAACCCCACTTAGAAACTTTCTCTCTTACTTTGTATACCTTCTTTCCACTACTTCACCAATCTATTTAATGATCCCATCCCCTTGATAGACCTTATATCTATTATTGTATTAACGACGAGCTCTCAGATAACTAGATAGGATTTTGGGCCTTATGCAGAGACGTAATTGTTAATGAGACCTAGGAAGCTTTTTTGTTGTCTTATATTTGGTGGTTTCATGCTTGCTAGTGTGTTCTTGTGTCAGGTTAGCAGGGGCTAGACCGGAGGGGAGGCTTTTTGCGATCCTTTAAGTAAAGTCTGCTGGTGCGAGTCCTGTGGACCCGCACGACTTTACTAGGATACCCGTGGGAGTCTGGGGGCATTTTCTTGTCTGTGTCCCTGTGTGTCTAGTGTTGTGATGTGTGAGGGCCCTTGCCTAGTCCACTCAGCACTGCGCTAGCACGTCTTGCTTTTGTTTTAGGGTCGCCAAGAGAGAGTCAGATACTTGCGATCTTGGGTTTTATTTACGGTACTTAACCAACTACCTGATAATTATTATGTTAATTATTATAAATAAGAATCCACCATAACATTTAGTTACAGAGAATCCTCAGTCAGTGTTTGTTGTGGTTTCACCATATACTAAATTCCCAAGGCAGAATGTTTCACATATCTATTTATCTATTGCTGGACGCGGTGATTCCCGAAGAGGTAGCCACGAATTAATCGCCCCCATGCACCTCTGTTCCCAGTCAATCGACGCCCCTCCTCCCATCTAGCACCGCTTTCACGCATATACTTCTTTATTCTTTCACATATGATTATCATAATAATATGATACAGTGCAGTTATTACTATTTTGAGCTATATGTTATTTGTTGTTTATACATTTCAGACGTGCACTTCAATATAACACATCAAAGTAATGTATCAACAATTACAAAAGAAACAATGTGACCTCGTGTCACCATAACGTTTAATGGAGGTGATGGCGTGGGTGAAAACAAAATGTGTATGAAATGGTAGTAAATGAAGGCATATACAGATGAAATTATGCATTATGCGTGTTAATTTATTTCCATTTGTTTGTTGTCTATAATTATTATATGTATACACTTGAGAGCTTGTCCTGCATCACTTAAGCTACTTCACTCGTGGTTAATATAGATATAGAAATATTATTTCTATAATGTTATCATAATTTAAAATTTATAGTTTACATAGGAATAATTAACAAAATAATCTACTTGCATGCATCATGTTATTAACATAAAGTCTATATAACAACATCGTCATAGTAGAGAGTCCAGCAGCCTTCACGATCGATGAACTCCTGTAGTCGGCTGGGCATGGAAGAGACCAGTTCGTAGATGAGGTATGGTTTACCTCGGAGCCCCTCCCAGACCCGTGCAGTGTGCTGCAGAAGCTGCTGCCGGGTCCGCTCTATCTCGGTTACCCAGCTGTTGACCATGTTGCCACACGCAGACTCAATGGGATTTAAGTTTGGTGCGTTACTCGGCTAGATCCCATCAGGATCGTTGATACATTTTTATGGTTATTATTAGGCAATTTTATTCTGCATAGGAAGAGTATATGGAAGTCAGAAGGTTAATTGGGATATTCTTCGCTCTTTTAATTCATACAGGTAGATCCTTCTTAGGCTGTATAAAATCGTCTGAAGGGAGCCACAATAAACTGTCAAAATGCGTCATGAACCTCAAGTAGTTAATCATGTTGCAAGGAAAGCCAAAGAATATCATCTTCCTTTCGGAAAAGGTAATTATCTCACTCAATTTTGCTTAGGTCCGTGTTCAACACTTATTACCTCGACCACACATTTAAAAATGGCAGTGCCGGTATTTCTTTCCTTGCTTGTGTTTACTGTATATCCAAGTTATTTATGTGTTTACTGTATATCCAAGTTATTTATGTGTTTCACGTGATATTTTATAGCTCTTAAGGTTCGGATATCACTTATATCATTATCATTAAAATTACTAAAACATATAGCATTTAATGAATAAATAAGAAAGAATAAATATGATAATGAATACATTATCAGCTCTGCGACTCTTCCGGGCCTGTGAGCTAGGGTATTGATAAGACGGTGAATCATGAGCGTCAATACATGCACCAGTTAGGGGCCATATGCATATGGTTCGAGTGAATGGAATAATTATCGCTATAAGTATACGTTTTCATTCAGTTAAGGAAGGAAGGGTTACAATTATAAGGGTTTCATACTAGCTCAATTAACTTCTAAATACCACAGATACTTCCTTAGCTGCACAAAAATGTCTAAATATAATTAATATAAAACTAAACACAACCCAGGTATGGAAGGGGTTAATCTCAGAGGAAGCAGGACTGGCTAAGGTGGTTGAAAGACGTCACATTTCCTCAAGAAAGAAAATAACATGCAGGAATGTGTTATATGAATCACATATAATGTCTGTGGCCGTGTGTTTAAGTCCACTAGTTACAAAACATGATTAGATAAGTATGTGCGTACTGTAGTTAAGTGGAGGTGGGCTAACAGGCACGTAACCAAATTTTATAACTTTTTATATTTAATTATTTGAATCGACTAACCTACTATACGTGTGTGTCAAGGATCTCTTTTAATAATATATAGACATGAACGATGAACTCCGTGAATATAAACACCATATGAGGAGGAGCACTTTATTGACAACATTCCGCAGATAGCTTCTTCAGGTCACTGCGAAACGTTGGCAATAAAGTGCTCCTCCTCATATGGTGTATATATATATTCATTCTGTCAACTTTTCAAAGATATTACAACTATGAAATCCATCCTTACTCAAGATATTGGGTTATATGGGCTTATATAATTATAACTGAATTGAGATATGAGAATGCAAAAGTAAATTCAAATATCAATTGTATCTGACTTAAATACACATATAAATAAACTTCCACCTTCGAATGGATAATAAATCTATATATTGAGCTAGTTTTTTATATAATGGCTAATATGATCGTGAACTATGTAACGCAATGATAATTTAACAATATGATATTTCATGATAAGTAGAAACTTTGCAAAACATGCATACAAATGCAATGATTCGATGAGAGGGAAAAATAGAGAGACAGAAGGGAGAGGTTATTGCTGGAAACTAATCCAGGGGGAGGGGCTTATAGACATGAAACAAGCAAGAAAGTAGCGTAGGGGGAAGGAAGCGCTTGGCTGAGAGAGAGTGGGCGAGTGGGGGGTGGGGGGTAGCGGCAATGTTACCAACACAATTCTCGATTCTCTGCCAGCCAGGTGTAGCAGGACTATGTCCACAATAGTACATGTATAATCTTATTTTCCTGCATACTTACATTATTGACACTGTGCATAACGTGACATAGAGCACTTAATTAATCAATATAATAGACTCTATTCTGACACGTCACCTAAATCAATTACCTTCTGCCTGATATGACAGATAGGTATAGCTGATTCCCCATATTTATGCCATTGAATAAATAAGAGTGTAAAGTAACCTGTGTTATTATTGTATAAATGCTGCCTTAGTGTGAGAAGTTATAGCAAGATTCATAAAGCTAGATGTGACCCTGTCGGGCATATTCTATCTTCCTATATCCTATTACAAGATTGTTGACGAGATAATACTAAGTCGAGTTGAAATACCAACCCGACATTTCAGTTAGTAACATATTTCCAGTTTTGACTGCACACATTTTTTGGGGGGAGGGGGGGGGGTGGGGAGGGGGGAGAGGGCGTGTAGGGGGTGTAAGGGGGAGAGGGTATATGTTCTGTTCATCCTTTGATATATACGGTTATCTTAGGAATATATTCATCCTCTTTGTATATTACTACATTACCACTTACTTATTGACTTACGTTTCACATGTTCCTACCGTCTTAACCCCTTCAGCGCGATGACACATTTTTACCTTTATTATGGCTAAATGAAACGATTTTATACAGTTTAAGAAAAACCTATGTTATTCAGAGGGTTTATAGAGATCATATTCACCCCTTTGACTCTTAGAGGTAGATTAAATGCTTAAGAACATCGTCTAATGGCAACCAGAATATGATGAAAATTACGTACTGAGGTGTTTAAATATCGAGAATTGTAGTGCATATACATTTCCTCCTTCCTATTTTCATGAATTGTTTATTATATATATTATTTTTCTCTATGCGATGTTATCTTTTGAATCCAGTTACATTTGTGTAATGCCTTCCCTTATGGTGAACGTCTATAGTCTATTCGCTGTATGCAGGCGATAAATCATGACCTCTATCCTCTGTAATTCAAAAAGGGCCAGAGCAAATTAGCTGTAAATTTTCACATCTATTCCTTGACCGACTCTTCCTAAATAGTAGAAATATTAGCTCGATTACTCTAATCGTTCTTGAGTTACAGAGGTTAGAGGTCATGATTTCTCGCCTACTTACAGCGAATAGAGTAGCTGGTCGTCTTTGTGTCGCGTAATGTGATGTCATACTTGATTCAGAAGGTGTGAGGGTGACTAGAACAATGGCGAGGAGTAATTTATGTATTCTCTTTCTCTCTTCCTGTTACTCATGTATTTTATTGTCTCCCCTTCTCATTCTTCCTTTTCGTCTCTCCCTACCTTTCCTCCTCATTCTTCCTCTCTCGTTACCTGTCCTCCTCCTCTCCATTCTTCCTCCCTTCCCTTCCTCTCTTTATATTTTTTCCTCCTCATTCTTCCACTCCTCCTTCCTTTCTATCCTCTCTTCGTGCATTACTTTATCATCACCTCCTCGTAGGCTTGTGCATGAACCTTTAACAAACAGTTGGATCAGTATGACATTTTGACACCGCTTTTTTCACACCGTCCCCTAATTTTTGTCAATATAGTGCATTACCAAAAGTGTAGAAATAAGGCACTTGTCCCTTAGTCATTAGGTTAAAGTCGCACATTAATGACTAAGAAACGGACAGGGCTACCGTGGCTTACCTGTGAGAACCACCAAACCATTATTGCTCCTCCATCAAACACGGTAGTTATCAGCCACCACCCAACCCTATTATCACCTTTAAATTCATGTTATCTGTCAATATCAAGTATAAATATACAGACAGTATGTAATTTTATTTGTAGTCGTTGCCTTTGTCCAGTGGAAGAATGAAATATATATTTATCGAAAACAGGATGAAATAAAGTATATTGAGTATGTTGTTTTTATTTGTCCTTGATATGTATATACAGCTAAGGCCATATGGTGAGCGTATATTATTGCATGGAATGCAATTTACGTAATACTTAAATAGCAATTAATGCATCTATTTAATTTATTTTAGTTGGTGACGTGAGCTCAAACAATGGTTTTATGTTATTTTACAGTATAATATGGTATAATCCTGTGTAGCGGGGAGCACTGTACTTATATCTCAATAATTTGGTAATGTTACAATATATTATATATATAATATACTAGATTAGGTTAGGTTAGCTTTTGGTTAGGTTAGGTTAAAGATATTGTTCAATGTTTCTCAGTAAATAGGCATATGAAAAACAGTTGTCCCCGCTACACAGGATCTTACCGCTGCATAATGTAGGTCTGGCCATTATGTCAAATTTGTGATTACTATGCAATACTGTGGAGTGCACTAATGAAAGAGAAGTGCGATCCCGTAGATTTATTTCACTATTAGTTCTGGATAGCAACAACAGATGGCGTTATTTTGTGGTGGCATTTGGCAACCTATAGGAGCACGATTTTATTAGTACATTAGATAGGAGGTTACCCATCTCTTGGTAAGTATATAATCTCTGCCAATCAGAGACATTCCCACACCCTTCCCTCCTTTCATTTTCGCCAGTATCGTCATGGTTTCGGTGTGTGAAGGATGTACTCTAGTGCCAGACAAAGTTGTTAAACAGACATTTGAAGACGATGAAGCTAGTTTATAAATACTAGTATATCAATTTTGTGTTCTCCCAAGACATTTCACCTTTCCGTATTGTGGTGCCGAATGTAATTTAAGGGTTAGAGTGAGGAACAATGAACAAACAAAACAGAATATGGTGGTGCTCTAGTACATACGAGTGTGGTGTGACTTTCAAACTTCACATTATAAAGGTTTATTTCTAGCCCAGAACCAATTACATGTGTGAAAAGGCTTGGGATTTAATAATAAAGGTTTTGACAACTCATTTAGTCGCTACAATGTTATAAAACAAACTTGGCATTTTGAGACCAACAAGTGTGGACTGCCGGACTTTTTGTGCTGAAGTTACAAGTTACTGGTTTAACCCTTTCACGCATTTATGACGCAGAGGTTGCCAGATCAGCAATAAGAAAGTGTTATCTCACTCTTATAATTACCTCTCCAAAATTAGTTTTCTGGCCAAAGCTAACTCAAAGACAACTGCAGAGGTTGAAGTAACTAAACTAAAGGTTTCTAAATACCCCTGATGGTAACAAAGGCTTTAAAGTATCCCCAATAGGCTCAAAATCGCGTCATATGCGTGAAAGGGTTAATAAGCAGGAACCTATCGGTGGAAAGGGCATTATATAGTGGAAATGGAAGAGAAATGTGGTTAAAGCAATATTTAATGTTGGTAGGCAACCTATGCAATACTGGCTGTTTGGGGGTATCGAACACATTTCAAAGCAACTATTTGTTGTCCCCTTAATTGGTGACAATTGTGAGGCGCAGCCTAGAAACAAACACTGTAGGCCTAATGTCATAATCAAACAATTTATCATTATCAGTGATTGTTGGAAGGCACAACACAATGAGGAAAGCTATGAGCATTGGAGGGTTAAACATAGCCCCAATTTCGTTGACCCCGATAGTAAAATTCATACACAGACAATAGAAAGGCTTTGGAGGGATGTGGAAGAATACATCGAGAGGCTGGCATCCGACCGCAGTTCTTAACACAGTATCTGGGCTGTTGCATATTCCTCAAAACATACCCAAACAACGCTTTCATAATTTTCTGATTCAAGCTGCTAAGCTCTACTCACCCCAATCAGACCAGCAATCTACACGGCACCCAAGAAAGGACTCTGACCCTGATGATCCTGGCCCCTCAAGACGACCTTAACATGGTAGGTAATATATATAAGGATTATTCTTTTATCCAACGTACTGGGTCTAGGTTAGGTTAGGTTAGGTTAGGTTACTGGGTTTGATAACATTCAAGACCTCTTTCGCCGCCTTATTAGAAATAATTGATTAGGGAAAATAGGGACCAATAGACTCTCCATATTTTTCTCATTATAGTCCGCATGGAGGAATTTCGTTATCGACACTTGAAAAAAACCCGATTACACCGAAAAATAACACGAAAATAATGTCCCGAACGTAAACAAAGCATTGCACCCAATGAATCCTTCGACTTGGGTCCTCTTCTTCTTGTTTTGAAAGATGCGGTGAGTGCGATTCACCCAATAAATGTCTTGAACGTTACTCACAAAAACTATATTATATTATATTATATTAGGGTTAGGTTAGGTTAGGTTAGGTTAGGTTAATCTAATCTAATATAATATTTGTACATTTTGGAAGCGTGAATGGCCTCTCCACAATTTTCGGTAAGATTTTATGGTTTGACAGTTACAAGCCCCATCGATGTTTGTGTAGCCTATAGGTATGTTGTATAATAGTCTTCAGTCCTATATATGTCCTTCCCGTCGCAAATGTATTATAAGGGAGATATAGGGTAAAACACAGAGTCTTGTCTGCATAATAAGTCCTGTTTTACGGGATTTCTGCTTTATAGATTTTTGTTTTCCCTCCTACCTTACTCGGGGGACCTTACAGTTGCGCGATCCAGTGCTGCTTTGGTAATTGCGTACATTTTAGGTTAGTTTCTATCCACGTATTACTTTTAGGTTAGGTTAGGTTAGGTTAGGTTTCTTAGGTTTCTTAGGTTTCTTAGTTAGGTAAAACAACACTGTATATCAAAGAAAAAATGCCAAAAAAAAAAAACACACATTCTAAAACTCGTGACTGTCACACCGTATCAATTTACCCACTTTTCCTTACCTACTGTAAAAGCGCGATTCACCCAATAAATGGCGCCATTTGACGGAGTATCTTCAGATTAATGAATAATGGGTAAGTTAATGCAAATCCTCCACTCAAACCATGATAAACAACAATTAAACACTATATTCCCTGGAAAAAATATAAAGAAACTTGGTAAATAAGGCGGCTCTAGCTGTCTTGAATGTTACCCTGGGTTTATGTACTTCCTAAAATTGAAAAACCAGAGCAAACTTCCCCAAAAGTTGGCTCAGGTTTTCCAAATTCCTGGTTTTATGGACCCCAAAACACAACAACACAAGTCAAGTTTTGGAACAGAAAGGGGTTTCGATTCTGAAAAGTAGCAAAATCCGAGCCAATTGTTGCCAAAACCTGACTCTGGTTTTTCAATTTTGAAGTTTTATTGACCTCAAAAGCAGTGGTTTTTCAATTTTGAAGTTTTATTGGCCTCAAAAGCAGAAAAACCCGAGCCAAGTTTAATTTACAAAGCCATTTTATGCTCTTACGTTTTTAACCCCACATTTTCCCTGATCTTTTTAGCCTTCGCCACTATAGGGGGCCGTGTTTTTAGATTGCTGGATAATGGGTAAAAGCTCAAATGCCCCGGTCCTTAGTTTATATAACCATGATATAAAAACAAAAAAAAAAAAAAAAAAATCGATTTGAATTTTACCTAGATCCCTCCCCACTAGTGGGAGGGCGTGTGTTAAGCTTGATTTATAATATCTAAAATAGACTGTCCTAGGTATATAACCATTGTATATCGGAAATGAAAAAAACAAACATATATATATAAATAAATCACTTTGAAAACTAATCGGGCGTCCTAGATATTTACCATAAAGTTGAGGGTTATACTGATGTTTTGGACCGACAGTTAGCTCATCGATCTGTTTAGGCCTAATAGGTCCGTTAGAGCATATACATCATTGCTATATATGGCATTAAGAGCTGAAATGTATTATAAGGGAGAAAAAACAAAAACGCTAAAATACATGTATAGGCCTAGGCTACTGTAAAAAAATAAGTTTTTCAGCCAGTACCCAACCAGCGGGGGTGTGGGGGCAGAAGCCCCCACCCATATACTAGGTTAAGTTAGGCTAATAGCACATAAAAAAACAAAAAAACAAAAAAAAAGTAACCCAACCAGCGGGGGTGTGGGGGCGGCAGCCCCCACCCATATACTAGGTTAGGTTAGGTAAGGTTGTTAGGTTAGGCTAATAGCCTAGAACATTTAAAAAAAAAAAAAAAAAAAAAGTCTAACCCAACCAGCGGGGGTGTGGGGGCGGCAGCCCCCACCCATAATACTAGGATAGGTTAGGTAAGGTTGTTGGGTTAGGCTAATGTCTTCCCAAAGTTGACTATTTTTATAACATGAACTATTAGGCTACCCACTCCACCCCGTGAAATCCGAGCCAGCTTTCGTCAAAAGTTTGCTCGGGTATTCACAAAATTGGGTTGTATGGGTTTGCAATTTGGGAAAACCCGAGCCAAGTTTTGATACAAAGCGCTATATTATTGTATTTTTACCCTTTTAACCCCTCATTTTCCCTGAACTTCATAGCCCTCCCCACTAGTGGGGGGCGTGTTTTTAGATTGTTGGATAATGGGTAAATACTCATTTCCGCTCCTCTTCAGTATAAAACAACACTATATCTGAAGGAAAAATTACAAAAAACAAAATAAAACTTACTGAAATCGCTGTCGGTCCAAAAAGGCAGGTTTACCAAGTTGAGTAACCAATGGTTATCGATGATAAGCTTAAAATCGGCCGTTGTTCAGAAAAAAATAGTAAAGTGCCCCAAGAGTCTAAACTCATGGGGGCTGTCGCGTACCTCAGCTTTTTGTTAACCCATATAACTTTTCAACAATTGTATATCCTTCCGAATTTTAACATAGTTCTTAACACCAATAACCCCCTAAAAAAGGAGGGGGGGGGACAGTAAACCAATCCTACGCAAACTAGATTACCAAATGTATATATCTTCTCTACTTAGTATCTGCCAACAGTTGAACAATGTATTATCCGTAACTGTTCACAGAAAGGATTTGTGCCAAACTCGAAGTAATTGCAATAATGTATAGTTGGTCAAAGTTGCAGCCATAGAGTACATATGACCTAGAGAGGAAAGAAGACGCCACAAATCTGTAAATAGGGATCCGCGCGTTCGAGAGATGGCAGCACGATCACAAAGGACAATGGGAAGGGAGGGTCCCCACAGACATTATATTGACTATCCTTGGCCTCATTAATTCGTAATAATCCCTACCTTGTACTAATAACGCTATTAATAATCAATTGAACGTTATCCAGAGACTCTGCAGACATGACATAGTTAAATAGACATAAGTAGAGGCTACTGTAAAGGCCAGTCATCGTGTAATTGTCGTCATTATGAGGAGGTGCACAAGCAAAACTCCTCCAACACCCGCCATTGTTGATGTGAGATTCGGGAGTTGCCAACGTCAATGGTGGGACAAAATATCCCTAGATGACATAAGTATAAATGTCCAGTTTTAGTGCTACTTTACAAATTAAGGTACGATTTTAGTTACTGGACACCTATTTGACAGGTACCGCCAACGATTTAATACATATTTGTTTCGGTTTCCACGCATCCAACACCAAGCTACACCCTTTTCTGGTGTAAGAAACACTAAAAAAGCGATGGGGACACTTTAATAATGATAATATGAGACAAAATATAAAGACAACTCGGTTGCGTTCGTGGAACTAGCGTCGCTTTGTTTACTTTACGCTCGGAGTGACTTCCTGGTCCCGCCTTGGCGGTCGATTTAAAATGGCTAAGCTTGTAGAGTAAATTTTTTGATAAAACTTGCGTTATAGGGCGTGGGATACAGGACAGGGTTGAGGGGGGCTCTCCCCCCCCCCCCCTCCCCCGTGAATTATAATAATCGTCATCTATGTGGCCAGCAGGGGGGCAAGTAAAACAGCTGGCCGTCACCTCGAGCGTCCTGGATAAACAAACCGCGACGATCCGAAGCGACGACGGACTCCCCCCGCCGCCGATTTTCGGCCCAAACGCCCCGTTTTATTCTCGTCGAAAACCACATTTAAAAAGTTATTATATCGTTTTCAATACTATTACCGGACCAGAAAAAGGTGTAGCTTGGTGTTGGATGCGTGGAAACCGAAAACAAATATGCATTAAATCCTCGGTGGTACCTTTCAAATAGGTGTACAGTAACTAAAATCGTACCCAAATTAACATCTACATAACATGTAACAGAATAATATATTCAAAATGACATTTTAATGTTGTTGTGTTGCTTGGAGTTATACAGCTTGCATCATATATGAGTATGTTTTATATTGTATATGTATACTTAATGTTTTCATCTTGCTTATATATATCTAATTTATACTAAATAATTTACAAGTGTTTTTACCAACATTAATTAACTCCTAAATACGTCCCCTCTTTAATCTATTGCTCCCTCGTTTTGCAGCTATTCCCTTAACTTTGGTAACACTGCAGCAAGCCAGCTGGCAGGCGCGCGCGGCACACAGACTATCTATAATAAGGACAAGCCACTGAGGTGCTTTGGTTGTTATGCCGTACAACAGTGCTGCCACCAAATCCCTAGGACGCGCGGCAAAATAACCGTTTGACGTCACGCTTTCAAATCTAGGTCATCTGTACTCTATGGTTGCAGCTGACCCACCCTCGCTCTGGGGCTCGCAGAATTATCTGGCAATACTGGTGTAGGAAGGAGGTGTGTCTTACAAAGATTGGGATTGGTAGATCTGATTTCGGCTATATCATTGTTAGAACATATACTAAACAAGGGAAAGTAAGCCTATCTCAAATACAAATGCATACATCGCTATGTATGATCCCGAACATTCACCCAAAGTTCGTAGATTTGCTTAAATATTCAAGTTATTATATCCACTCATTGGCAACTACACCAGTATTGCCAGCTAATGAGGGTAAATAGTACTAAAATCCAGATGGCGCTGGCGGTCTTATTCAAATGACTATCGTGTGAGATACACCATTGAGGTGTTTGAGGGTTTTCGTGATTTAAGAGGTTTAATACAGTTTGCACACTTATTTGACACATAGTTGTGTAGTATATTTTTACTAGATTCATAATATGATGGTTATATACTCGTTAATGCAGTGAATATATAATAATTAACATAATTCGATACATAAATATCAGCTTATTGAACAAGAAATTTAATTTCATCTAATGTGGTGTGATAGGCTGGGCGAAATTTTAATACTCATTGAAGTATTGTATTTACTTCCTTTTTAGTTACTAACATATACGTGTTTCAGTAGAAATTGGCTGAACATACGGTATTATATTCTGTAGCTGTAGAATTTAGCAGGTTGAATGTCTGCGCCTGCGCACTATAGTTTCTTTCCTACAAAACAAACTATCGTGGGCTTTTAAGTTACCAATTTATAATCCACTATCAAATCGAGCAGCTAAATATGTTACCGGCTATATTTCTTATTAGACCAGTGACAGGAAATCAATCAATGTGAATCAGAATGTCATAGAACACAGAGGCAGCAAATTATATACGTGGAGATGCAGGAAATTCGAAAAAGATGAATTTTTTTTTTACAACACTGCCTTTTCCACGGGCGACTGTTTAGGTCGTCATCTGACCGCGGCGGGATATACGTACACAGTGTTGCCAAGGTCTTCTTTTGTTCGCACCATTGGGCTAGTTAGGATTCGTTCAGAAGCGTAGATTTGCGAGTTTCCATTTCAAACGATATTATATTCTTGATTTACAGTGTGATGGGCTGGATAGCCTCTGAAGTATTATCCTAACTAACTAACATTGAGGAAAGCGGAATTGGGCTGGTTCTATATACTATTAAAGTTGTAGAGGTGTCGAGTGTTGAGTAGCCTATAGCTAGGCTACATTTCATACAAACGTTCATCATGGCTTTCTGTTGGTTGTACTATACATGTATGGTAGCCTATGTGGTGGTGACTGTACTATACATGTATGGTAGCCTATGTGGTGGTGGTTGTACTATACATGTATGGTAGCCTATGTGGTGGTGACTGTACTATACATGTATGGTAGCCTATGTGGTGGTGACTGTACTATACATGTATGGTAGCCTATGTGGTGGTGGTTGTACTATACATGTATGGTAGCCTATGTGGTGGTGACTGTACTATACATGTATGGTAGCCTATGTGGTGGTGACTGTACTATACATGTATGGTAGCCTATGTGGTGGTGACTGTACTATACATGTATGGTAGCCTATGTGGTGGTGACTGTACTATACATGTATGGTAGCCTATGTGGTGGTGACTGTACTATACATGTATGGTAGCCTATGTGGTGGTGACTGCATAGCCTAATTAAGTGATTGTTTGTGAGGGGGGATTGGGACTTTGATGCAGATTTGATGAGTGCATGATTGTGATAATAATGTATGTGGTATTTCATTAATATTTAAATGATGTGACACGTAGGCCACTACTCATACAGTAGGCTATATGGGACTAGGCCTAGTTATATTTGAGGAACTCATAGTATCATGCATGTATGGCTGTTAAAGATAAACATATCAGAAAATGTGTGTGATAGGATTAAAATAGCTGAAATTGTCTGTTGTGCGGTATTAAGTGATTGGGCTACTTTTGGGCGAGTTTGGAGATGTGATGTGCACTGGCAACCTTGGAATACACACACACACACGCACGCACGACACAATCTATAACTGAACATTTTACCTTTATTAAGACTATAATCCACATTATATTAAGATTTCCATCTGTGAGAAACAAATATCTACCACCATTACTGCTAATGTGCACATAGATGCACAACTAATGTCAAATTTAACAAAGTAAGTTAAGTGGGGAAGAGATGTTTACTGTCCGAGAAGTTTCGTATAATGACTATTATGGGTAGCGAACACTGGCATCAATTTATTATGCGCTTGCCAGATCTGAAACTAGTTTATAATTGTATAATCTAATATCCAGTAAAGTGGCTAATGACGATTATTTTATAAGTTCATCTCGAGTTTGTATACATATCATTTTAATTTTAGGACATGGATACCTATCTATTAAAATATTAACAGGACTATTTTTCGAATGACTGCCATGTGTTTTTGTGGGCCTAATCAAATATGTTTTATTAATCATAAATACTTTGTATATTGGACAATGTACTGAATAGAATGTTAGAGTAATATGTCTGTAACATTCATGACTAGAAATCCAGTGATATTTTGATGACTGCAATTTTAAAAATTCAATTCACTCGATGGCAACAAATTTAGGTTGTTGTGAACCAAAGGCGGGAAAAATAGCAGACGAATTTTTTATTGTCCCCCATTCTGCGAGCCCCAGAGCGAGGGTGGGTCAACTGGAACTTTGACCAACTGTACAACCAAACACCACCTGCAGCCAACACCTCACTGACTCCTCCAGTTGATATTGAAGCTTCGAAACAACATGATGGGTCATTATCTTGGTAACTGAAGCTTCGGAAGCTTGAACCATTCGAGCATTTAGCAAGATTTCTGAACTTTTTCACTACGAACAACATTTGTATAATAATGCTAAAGCCCTGAGTAAAAAAAAAAAAAATATATATATATATATATATAATATATATATATATATATATTAGTGAGGTAAACAAAGGGTTGTTTATTGACGGTAATATATTAGTGTGTGAAAATCAATCTTCGAACACAAGTCAGGAATTTTCGTGCCGAACGTCCATTGTCGAGGGAGGAAGGCAAGAAGGAAAGAAGGAAAAGAGGTGAAAGCGTGACGTCACACGGTTATTTCCTCGCGCGTCCTAAGGGTGTCAGCACTATCGTGGGGCATAATATTATAATCAAAAGGCCCCAGTGGTTATTTCTTATTAAATACTCCTTGATATCTGCGCGCCTGGCTTGTCTGCAGTGTTACCACAGTTAAGGGAAAGTCCGCAAAATGAGGGGGCATTAGATTAAAGAGGGAACGTCTTTAAGAGTGAATTAATGTTGGTAAAAACACTTGTAAATTATTTAATATAAAATAGATATATAAAAGCAAGAGGAAAACATTAAGTATACATATACACTATAAAAAATACTTATATATGATGCAAGCTGTGTAACTCCAAGCAACACAACAAGAATGAAAATGTAATTTTGAATATATTTTTATTTATTTATTTATTTATTTATTTATTTTGTTTTCTATATTCCAACTACTCCCTCTCGGGCATAGGCTGAGAGCCTGCACACTTCACCGCTGAACACGGCGAGGCCCGTGAGGTCTTGTTCCAGTCTAGGGAGTGAGACATGCGAAGCACCCATTCACTGCTCGAAGTAGTCCCATCTCTGAAGCTGCTTCGCCTCAGTGCTTCACCGTCTCATCCCTCAGACTCGGACCCTCACTCTCAGAACGCCACCTATTGAGCAATTAACTCACTAGGCATTGCCCCCCTGTAGCATATTTTTAATATAGGAATATTCATACAGTACTATTTAATCAGGGAACAATGAGGGTATTTTTTTGGCATTTCGGTGTGCTTTGTGGGATAATTATAGGGAATAGGCTCGCAGCCTTATTATACATAATTTATTAAGGACAATGTAGGTTTATGGAATCCTTATACTGTACTCGTGTATAATCCACTGTGGGAACATAATTTTGATCACATTTATAAAACTATATTAATAGAAAAAAAAAAAACATTCTAATCAATCTCAGAGCTCTTTCGGACATCCTTACTATTTACAAATGCCTTCTTTATGCAGTATAATCGATATTTACCCCCTGCTGGCAACATAGATGACGATTTCAATAATTCATGGTGGGGTGAGGGGGGGGGGGGGGGGCAAGCCCCCCTCAACCCCTCGTGTATCCCACATTGGAATTATAACTAAGACTATGAAAACACTAATTTCTCAAAATCTGGAGGAAAAATCATGAAAAATAAGGGTGCGAGCCTATTCCCTATAATTACCCCTTGTGGTAATGCACTGAAACTAAGTACAGCACAAATTCCATACCAATAATATCTTCCCATTGACATATTGGGATTCGAACCCGGATCCATTGGATTACCAGTCCAATGGCAAGACCACTCCGCCAAACCTCCCCTATTAGTTACATGTTATGTAGATGTTAATGTGTAAAGTTGCACTAAAACTGGACATTTACACGAAATACATTCTTAGATTATACTTATGTCCTTATGTCTATTGGACTCTGTCATGTTTACAGAGTCTCTGGATAACGTTGAATTGATTATTAATATCGTTATTAGTATTGTACAAGGTAGGGACTATTACAAATTAAGGGGGACCCTCCCATTTTCTTTTGCGATCGTGCTGCCATCTCATGAACGCGCGGATCACTATTTTAGATTTGTGACTTCACTCTTTCGCCTCTATCTATCTTTACTCTATGGAGGAAACTGCAAAGGAAGAGGGGGGGAGGGATGCAAGCAAGAGGGTATGGGGAAGAGGATAAGGGGTGGAGGTAAAGGGGGTAAAGGAGAGGATGGATGAGGGAAGGGAGGGGTGGGGAGGGATGAGGGATAAAGAGAGAGAGAGAATGAGAGAGAGAGAGAGAGCGAGAGAGAGAGAGAGATAGATAGATAGATAGATAGATAGATAGATAGATAGATATTACACCTCACAATATTAATAAAAGTTTGTTGGTGTCCCATACAAGGAATGTAATTATTTTTGCAACACAAATACGGAATGTAATATACTGTATAGTGTATATTGACTTGAATGAACTAATAAATATCTAACAAAATAAATTAAACGTAATGTCAAAAATCTTTAGCTGGAATAATGTGATGTAAGTAACCGCTAAAAGGAGCAGATTGGCACAACTCTAGTTTTGCCTTTTGTCTCCTTCATCCACATAGAAAAAAAAAAAAAAAAACGAGAGACATTGGACGGTAAAACAAGCGGTTGTAAATTATTATGTTCTCTCCACCAACCAACTTTACTCCTAAACTCGATTAATGAAATTAACAAACACATGTGCCGGTCCGGGGATTCAAACCCAGGACGCTCACACCGAAAATCAACACACTTATGCATTGCACCACGAAGACAGTTGACAGATAGGTGGAAACTCGGACAAGTGGGTAGATATGGGCAAACAACATTTTGAAATGATAGGTATAAGATATTGGAGTAGCAAGGAATGTGATTGACAGGCAAACAGGTGGTTACGGGGTACTACTCGCTTTTCCTGGACCCCCTACTCCCTCATGTTTAGCATATTATTTTTCAGATGTTATGACAGTTTGGAGATATTAATACCTTTCGCTCCATTTCATTGTGCATTTTAAGACCTTTTGTGCCATTTAGGTGTTGATTTTTTTCCTGGCGAGCGATAGCGAGCCTGTAATTTGAAGAGAAACCGGCCTTCGGCCGGGAAATTTGTCTATCGAAAAATGTACAAATTTATCTTTAAAGGGGGGTCTAGGCGGTGTTTTTTTAAGCTTGATGGAGGTCTAGCGAGGAAACTCAAAAATAAATAAACAAATAAAGATATAGCCCAAAAACCAATCACTACCCCCTTAAAGGCATATACTGTAGATAGATGGTAAATATAAGAACATAAGAACATAAGAAAATGGGAGTCTGCAGAAAGCCGATTGGCCTAAGCAAGGCAGATCCCTGTCCCACACAACCCCAGTTCAATTACAAAGCCCAATTATAGGCTCAACACTCTAATACCCTGAGGATCATCTTACCAAAACGGTTAGAGATTAACGCAGAATTATGGGGGTATGCAGAGTGCTTATTGGCCCAACCCGGCTGATCCCCCTTCACACCCAACCCTTCTCGTCCATATGCTTATCCAATTTTATCTTAAAGCTCCCTACCGTTTTAGACCCCACTATAGCACTTGGTAGTCTATTCCACCCATCTACAACTCTGTTACCAAACCAATATTTGCCTATATCTTTTCTGAAACGAAATTTATCTAATTTGAAACCATTGGTACGAGTTATTTCGCTATCACTGAGCTTTAGTACATTTGTCATGTCCCCTTTGTTAATCCCACTAACCCACTTGAACACCTCTATCATATCCCCTCTAACTCTGCGTCTCTCTAACGAATGTAAACCTAATTTCTTCAACCTTTCTTCATACGAAAGATTTCTAATATTATGGATAATTTTTGTCATTCTACGCTGTACTCTCTCCAACGAATCTATGTCCATTCTGTAATAAGGACACCAAAATTGGACAGCATAATCCATATGGGGTCTCACTAATGACAAGTAAAGTTTTAAGATAACATCAGCAGTTCTGTTACTCACACTCCTAGAGATGAACCCGAGAATCCTGTTTGCCTTATTACGAACGCTTATACACTGTTTTCTAGGCTTCAAATCATTGCTAACAAACACACCTAGATCTTTCTCACAGTCTGAATTTTCTAATTCTAAATTAGCTAGTTTATATTTAACATTTGTATGCATCTTCCCTATCTTTAATACCTTGCATTTGTCAATGTTAAACTTCATCTGCCAATTTACTGACCATTCATGTAAGGTATCTAGATCCCTTTGGAGGCACTCTATATCGCTATCTGAATCAATTGATCTCCCCATTTTAGTATCGTCTGCGAATTTACTTATCCTACTAGTTATACCTAAATCTAGGTCATTTATGTATATAAGAAACAACAGGGGACCTAATACCGATCCCTGGGGGACACCACTTTTGACTGCTCCCCACTCTGACTTGGTACCATTTATGCTGACTCTCTGTTTCCTACCAATTAGCCATGACCTAATCCATCCCAACAACGATCCTCCTATTCCATGTGCCTCAACCTTTCTCATCAATCTCTCATGAGGGACTCTGTCGAAAGCTTTACTGAAATCTAAATAAATAATATCATATGAACTTGTCACTATCTACTGCTTCATATACCTCTGAGAAAAAGCTAAGCAAATTAGTAGGCAAGAACGTCCCTGAGTGAATCCATGCTGAGAAGAATATATTAAGTTAAATTTGTCTAAGTGGCTTCTAATTTTCCTAGCAATAATAGACTCTAGCAACTTTCCTATGATTGATGTGAGACTAATGGGACGGTAATTGGATGCTATCGATTTATCACCTTTTTTGAAGATCGGAACTACATTTGCAAGCTTCCAAGCTTCTGGAACTAAACCTGTTTCTAAAGACTTGTTAAATAAAAATGCTAATGGGCTACTTAACTCATCTCTGCATTCTTTTAATACTCTAGCATATACCTCGTCAGGACCAGGCGATTTTTGAGGTTTCAGTCTGTCAATTTCCTTAAGCACATCATTTCTACTTATACTAACTGTACTTAACATATTTTCTATACTATCACTATATACCATATTGACTTCTGGAATCTGTGCCAAATTTTCATTAGTGAAAACGGAAAGAAACTGACTATTTAATGTACTGCACATTTCTAAATTATTTTCTGTTATTTCTCCTATTGAAGTTTTTAGGGGGCCTATTACATCTCTAACTTTAGATTTATATAGTTGGTAAAAAGCTTTAGGGTTATTTTTTGAGTCACTGGCTATCCTTATTTCATAATTTCTTTTTGCTTTCCTGATTTCCTTTTTGACCTGTCTTGATAGAGTCTGATAGTATATATGTAGATGATTTTCGCCTTTCTTTATTTTTCTATATATTCCTTTCTTTTTTCCTATAAGATCTATTAGCTTATTAGTCATCCATTTTGGTTGGTTCTGCGGCGATCTAAATTTTCTTTTAGGGATATATTTATTTTGAGCATTGTGGAGTGAAGCAATAAACTGGTTTATTGTATGGGAAAGGTTAACACAGGCTGAAACCCAGACTTAAACGAACTTGACAATAATCTTGACCCCTTAACCCGGCAAGCGCGATAGGCCTCACGGAAGGCTTCCTATAGGGAACGCGATAGGCCTCACGGAAGCAAGACCATAAAGAAAAGACTTCCCCCAAAAAAAAGGGCCTATCAAAACAAAGGAATTTGTCTCTAGGTGAGATAATTCCCCTCCAGTACTCATCCATGTAAATCTCACCCACCCCCCTCCCCTCCTTCCCCACCTTATTCCCCCCTCCCTCCCCTCCTCAATTATCACCTATTTTTCCTCTTATTATCATCATTTTTCGGTTATTTTTCTCTCCCGCGATAATGTAGCATAAGTGGGTTGCAGAAAAGATCGTTATGTAACACCCAGACACCGGCCCACACCGCCCCGCTCGTCTCAGTTACCTCACAGACAGCGAGAGAGGATGGTTGCCTGTGGCTCTCTCTCGCCTGAGATTATGACCGGGTGGCCAATATCTTCGTTTTTCACCACCCAAATGCTTTTCCCACTTATTTTAGTACTCTTGAAGGTTCATATATACATCATATATGTAAAATAAAAGCATACCGAAAACAAATAATGCTCTATATTGTAAATATAACGAATTCTGTCAGAATCCAAGGCTAGAAATGCACAAATAACTACCCTAGCCCCTAGGTCTATTTCGCGCTTGTCAGGTTAACTGTCCTGATAGCATAATTGTTAGTGCTCAGAATTTCGGTGTGAGTATACTAGGTTTGAATCCTTCAAGTACCTCATGTATTCATTGATTTAATTAATTAAGCATATTTGTAAGTTAATTGGTGGGTTGGTGATATTATGAATTTACGTCTTTCTGTTATAATTGTATTCCTCCTTTTTGTTTTTATTCTACCTCCCCCTCCCTTTTTCCTTCCTCCTATGGTCATAACAAAGTGGAGTGGCAGTTGTTGGCTCTCTGACAGACAATATAAAATGGTCCTTCTCTCTCTCTCTTGCTCGCTCTCGCCCTCTCTCTCTCTCTCTGTCTCTCTCTCTCTCTCCTGTGTGTATGTGTGTATATGTATGTACCGGTGTATATATATATATATGTATGCATATATACATATATAGTTTGTAAGGCCAGACTGCCTAGTAAGGACCTTGAGGTCTGTGTGGTCTGTGTATCTATGTAGCTCTCTATGTAGCTCTCTCTCTCTCTCTCTCTCTCTCTCCGATCACCAGTATATCGTTCATGCTTATTTTCATCTGACGTGTATTGTTCACCTAGTTATTACCTCTTCAGTGACCTTCATATCTATTATTGCTCTTCCTCCTCTTCTTTCCTCTTCCCTTATATTCTTATTCTTATTCTTGAGATGCATAGCATCTCCTGGCAGTAGCTCGATTGGAAATATAAACTCGTCCCTAAGGATTGCAAGACGTAACTCCTCTCTCTCTCTCTTTCCCTCTCTCCTACCCCTACGTTACCTTATTTAGGAGCATGACCGCCAAGGAAGTTGGACGGAGGTTATGTTTTCGCCTTCGTTTGGGGCTAAAAATGAGCCACAATTTCAACTTCCATTCGATAAAAAATGCATTTTGAAATTTGATTGCAAAGGTTAATTACTTTTTTTTTTTTTTTTTAAAGCTTGAGTTAAGGGGAGGTTTTTAGTTTGCTCTCTAGATCTCCGAGACCCCCCATTGAGGTATATGTGTACATTTTTCGGTGGAAAAATGTTACAGAGGTCCTCCTAAATTGCAGGCGCGCTCTTGTTTGCCAGGAAAAAATCGACACCTACATGGTTTAGCATTTATACGGAACTGGAGTGAAAGATCTTAAGATCGCCAAACTATTGGGGCTAAACATGAGGGAGAAAGGATCCAGAAAGAAACACCGCTGTAATTGAAAATGTGCCCTTAAAAATAGCTTTATAATCTATCCACAATTTGGGCGAGATGAGGAAAACGGAAAGTTTCGGTCCGTTTTCTTTTAGGGAAAACCTGGTTAAACTACTGTAAACTTTCAGGAGTGACTGAAAGAGCACGGAAAAGAAGAAGCCAGAACTAAATCCGGCTAGGATAAACCAATAAAATAAAGAGTTTAAGGGGGGTCACTGGCTTTTTTTATCTTTCTCTCCTTTTCTCTCTTTCCCTGGCTTGTATCCATTCAGCCCAATTCAGCCAACGTTTATCCCCATCCAAGTGTCGATTTCTTCCTGATGAGCAATAGCGAGCAAGCATATTATGGAGAAATTCAGCTTCGCCGGAGACATTTTTCTATCGAAAAATGTACAAATTTAACTTGCTGTCAAAACAAAAATATATATATATGCTGGCTCACTACCGTTCGCCAGGAAAATATTGACACCTGGATGGGAGTAAACGTCTTAAAACAGTAGGCTGAATGGGGACGAATGGATAAATGCCAAAGAGAGAGAGAGAGAGAGAAAGAGAAAAAAAGCGAGGTGGGCTCTCTTAACCCGTACAGCCCCAGCGACGCGTCTGATGCGTCTGCGATGTATGTAACGCACAGCCCCAGCGACGCGCCTGACGCGTCACCCTGATTGCGCCGACCATAACCTCAGGTGTAGCCACTCAAGAGAGCTCAGATTTGTATGGGAGCTGTGTACGTATCCCACGCAACCGTGCCGATGGTTGAAAACTCTCAAAGTCCACGTGCGTGCGCGTGAGCGCGCAATAACCTGTTTTTTTGGGGTAATTGCCTTCAATTTTTTACTCTTGTAAAATACGTTTTCGGGGGCTCTGTAGGACCAATTTTTAAGCTTTTGGAGCGATTTTTCGTGGTTTTTCCTTCATTCCTAACCCATTCGCTATTGTTTCTGGAATAAAACCATTTTTTGAAAACCGGCCGGGTTCTGGTGAACAAACATTACAAAACTAGCCGGGGCTCCACGGGCTAAACAAAATTGTGAAGCCATTGCAAGAGTGAGCGAGAAGTTTGGATTATTATAGTTAATTGGGGTCATTAGAGGAGCCTGTGAATTACCTAGTGAGATGACGGGCCCCACACCAACGATACACCGAGTGGCCAGCATAACCACTCAGGCAACCTCAAAACCTCAGGACAGACGACGAAGACGTTTACCTGAGTCCCCCCTACGAGTCTGCCAGAATCTACCTGAGTTGACCATGCCCAGCCGTTCATTCCACAGTTCTCTTTCACGCCCACAGCCACCTGAGAAAACGGAGGACTCTCTCAGCCAGTCACAAGCTACCATCCTCAGCCAACCACAACCGCCCTGGGACCACCAATTAGAACCCTCCTTTTACGTAGTCTCCACCAGAAGTGACGCTCTCTGTATTGTTCCACCAGATTTGGGATATGATGAGCACTCCCTTATGCAATCTACTCACCAGCACCCCAGATATTTCAGGAACAAGTGGACCTGATGACGCCTGGCTACTCCAGGCCCCCGAAGATACAACTACAGTCCCCTATGTGTAGGTCTGAGGATAATTAGAAGACTTGCAGGACAGTTGCTCCATTTTTAGCTTTAATTGTTCTTTATTTTTCACAGCAGCCTTGGACCTTCCAGCCGCTCCATTAAGTATTATAATATTACCTTGGAACCAGGCCCATATGGTAATACCTGATTTCCCAGGCTAGAATGTATATGTACCTCACAACAACCATTTTTCCTTTTTGCTCTACACCCTTTTTTCCCCGAGTTCATTGACCACTGAAGTAAGAAAATATTTGAATAGGACCTCAGGAAAACCTGAGGAAAGTGTGCAAAACCACCCTCACCTACCGACTAGGCGGACTCCATTCAGGATACGGCTCTTTGGGGCGGTGTTGCTACGGTGCCCCCCCCCCCCCGCCTTGCCCCCCTGCCCTCGAGAGTGCCCCTTGGACATTGGCCCCCTTCTGGATTGCTGAAGGACCACCTGTCTGTTGCCTGGCACCTTGAACCGAGGACCCCTGCTCGAGCTATGGACGTAGCCCTGGACCTACGACCCCTGCTCGAATTACGTAAGCAGGCCTGGACCTAGGACCCCAGTTCGAATTACGTAACCAGGCCTATATCGAGGACCCCTGCTCGAGGAGGCAACCAGCTGTGTAAGATTGGCTACTACCCTCTACGTCGGCCAAACCAGTACTCTCGTCTCCCTGCCCTCCCAAATACTTAAGTGTTTCTGTGTCTTTCTCTGTTGGTTATTGTTGTGAGGTATTGATTATGTAAATATGTGAACCGTGTTGTGCCCTGATTTACTTGCGATCTGTGCCCAAGAACCTATGCTTGCGTAATAAGTTTCATCCTTCTGAACCTGTGTTATTCTGTGTCCATCTTGCCTTCAGTACTTGACCCTTGTTCAAGACTTTATTTGATTCATAAATTACGCATACGTTACATATCAGTGTCATTAACATATATTCAGGCCTTCCACGCTCGCAGATTTACTGACTACGTGTATGTTGACTTATTATTTGTGAGTTGAAGTCCCAATATATTCCGTGATTAATCCATTTATATAATAGCTTTTTACCTAGAACCTACGCCCAATTGTCCAACGAGTGCTCAGTTTAATTCCTAAATTCTCCATTCAGTAATCGCATATGACATATATCTTATAGACGTGCTTTTATGTTCTTGTAAATCTTGATGTTGTGATATTTCGAATACCGTGTTTAGGAATTCTTTCCTCTGTGTTTCGTATCATTTGCATCCACCATACACTAATTGTAACTGTGTATTTTATTCATCTCGCCCTGTTAACCCATTCAGGCCCGAGCCTGGTACTGCCTGTTTTAAGTATCAATGAGTAGGACTTCGTCGCCTACGCCCATGTACTAATTGTGCCTGTACATTTTATTTACCTCGCCCTGTTAACTTGTTCAGAAGCGAATCTGATATTGCATTAAATATCAATGAGCTAAACTTCGTCATTAGCGCCAATTTAATTACTAAATACGATCTACCGATCGATATCTATTAATTTGTCAGTTCTCCCTTGTTGAGATTAAAACTATAGTGTTCATTTATGTCTGAGTCTTTTGGAACTCAGTTAGTATTTTGATTATCTTCGTGTGTTACCTTAATAGTGAATATTGAAGATTACATCTTGATCCAATTAATACCAATTAGCAGACCAAATAAACTACCTTTTTACTCTTATTAAATTCACATAATTACTCTGCTTTACCAAAGAAAAATATAGTGACACAAATTCCTAAGTTTGGTTCGTTATCGTAGCATATGTTCAAGTAATATTATTCCGTAATAAGATATAACTTCCTTGAGAGCGATTTTGATACTTCTCATTTATTATAAATAATAATCTCAGCCCTTTCACATTAAATAAAGTAACATCGGACTGTAGCTAAGTTCATAGTTACATTAACTAGAAAGAGTATTATTTACCATCTCAGTTCACCTGGTGACCTTCCCAGTGACCTGACCTGAAGGCAAGCTCACGCGGTCAGTTTTAAAAGGGTCAACTGTGCCCCACACGTGACTCACCTTGCCTCCTGCGACTGTATCCTTGTTACCTCAACTTTTCTCATTATTACCCTAGGATCATTATCTAGGGTATTGAAGTCTCTTTGAAAACGGAAGATATTCTACTCTCATTTATTTATTGCATTGAAGGTTAAAATTGATTCTTGTACATTATGCCTCTATGTATGTTTTTCCACATGATTTGATGTTATACTAGATTCTCACTATTGAGTTCTGGTATCAGTAACCTTGTTCTGACATAAGGACAATATATATTATATTTACTCTTATTGTGGGATTTGCCTTACCAATCATTCTTCTCTACCCACCTTCCTGTTTATTAAATACAATATTTATGTGTGTTCTTCCTTGTGTTGTTATTGAGTATTATATTGAACCTTTGAATACAATTTTTACTGCTTATAGAACCTACTCGGGACGTCCCTGTCAAGTATATTTAAGTCCATCAAACCAGAACTGGATTGTTTTAAGGACTGTATCAAGGGACCTAAACCCCTTCCCAACCCGGCACAACACTGGTGGCAGTGGTGTCTTGATACTGCGTACCAGTACGGATATTCTAGCAATTTCATTTTTTTTTTCCGATATTCAATTGACAATATCTTACTCTCATCATGGCAGCAGCACCCAGGTTCGATATCCCGGTCTTTAAAACCGAGGAGCATGACATCTATACTTACCTGGAGATAGTCAAACCTATCCTAGACATGATTTTTAGGGAAGATGACGCTTCCAAGATACACACCATTGTACTTAAACTAGGAAAATATGCATCAAAGGTATCAGGATACATGCGTGATAATATGCCAGGGTTGACATGGGCCCAATTTCAAGTTTATGTCAGATCAGCTGTTAGCCCCATATTAGGTCAGACGATTGCAGACAAAAAGTTTCATGCAGTCACATATACTGGCGATTTAGATGGGACCATCGACAAGTTGCAACAACTGGCAATGAACGCTTTCCATGAAGAAACAAATGCACAGAGAAGAAAACTAGTGTTCAAAGCTCTAGTCAGGATTCTCCCTGACCCGGTGGCCAGACATTTCTCCATCATAGACCCTACTAACTATAATGCAGACCTGCTCACAATTAAGAGGATCATGGCAATGCATATCCCGCAAGAACCAAGTCAACCCAGCACCACCAACAAGATAGCAGCAGTGATTAGCAAAGTCACTACTCACCCTACTCCTAGCCCTCTCATTAACAGAGGCCCCACAGTCCCCAAACCCTCAGACAGAATTGAAGAATGGGCACGGATACACCCTGCTGACTGGAAGCCGTGCAACTCTACCTGCTTACTTTGGTCAATAAAGAGGTCCTTTGGGGAATTCACTAGGAAAAGGAACAGAGCTCCTAGTTGGTGGGCCCAAATACCGTGGGTCAAGCCACGACCAGTGTCCGCTATCACAGAAAATAGCATGGCGAGCATAGAAGACGAAAACATGGAAGATGCCCCAGAGATTTCAATGCATCAGCCGGAGCCGATCCAAGCAGAAAACTTGGATTTTTAGCTCGCCCCCCCACACAACTCGTCGCGACCATGGCGCGGGCTCATGACAATACACCACAAGGAGGACTTCCGGTGTATCACAAACTCACTCTGAATGGGGTGAAAGTGCGGCTCTTAATTGATACGGGGCTTCCCGTTCCTGTCTTTTCCTTCCCTTTTTCCAGAAACATAACCAAAGTTTCGGAGGCATTGTGCCCTCCCACATAATCTTAATCAGTGCCAACGAACAGGTTATTCCCAACCTGGGTCAAACTCATCCGTTGCACGTCCAACCCCCACTTCCCCATCAAGGGGTGCGACACTCATTCGTAGTGTACCCCAGTGAAGCCAAATATGACGGCTACCTATGGCTAGATTTACTAGCAGCCCTTCACGCCTCCATAGATTGTTGGCGCAGGACTTTGTCATACGACTATCAGTCCGAAAAAAACAAACAAACAACAACAAACCCCACCCCCCCCTAACGTCAAACAACCTTCCCAACCCCCATACCTATGACGTCACTGCCCCTCCAGCCCTAGCCAATCACATCGCAACCTTACCTAACTCTGAATCCTCCCCATTCCCCAAATGCCCCTCCCCACCTAACCCTTGCTTAACTGACCCTCCCCAACCCACACCCCATCCTGAAGCTTATTCCTTTCCTACCCAGATCTTGTCCCCTGCCATAATCTCTAAATCAACAACCATTCCACCTCATCATGAACAATGGGTCCCTTTGGCATCCAGATTCCAAGGGCCTGCCCTTTTGACCCCCTACCTCCGAAGCCCTTTCAATGGGGCCTGCCTAACCGCTCCCACTTTGCTACCTCACCACATAAATTGCATTAAAATTGCTAACATATCAGAACAACCTATCCAGCTACCCAGAGGTTTAGAAATTAGAGAACTAGAAATGTACTCCGAAGAACTAACCCCACCTTTTGATCCTTCTCCAACCCTCTTCCTGACATACCCTCTACTCTAACCCCCCACCAGCAGACAGACCTCAAAAACCTCCTTCTTTCCTTTCAAGATATTTTCGCCACTTCCAACCGAGATATGGGTAACACCCAAGTCTTACATCACCCCATTCAGACCGTGGGCCCCCCATCAAGCAACCTATCAGGAGGATAAACCCCATCCAAAGACTCGAAGAAGAAAAACAAGTTCAAGATATGCTCGCAACCGGAATAGTTAAAACCTCCCATAGCCCTTGGTCTTCACCGGTGGTGCTCGTCAGAAAGAAAGACGGATCCACCAGATTCTGTGTCGACTATCGCCAGCTAAACGACGTCACCATTAAAGACGCCACTCCCCTTCCCCGGATCGACGACTCTCTCGACTCTCTACTAGGAGCCAAATGGTTCACCACCCTAGACCTAAGCTGGTTATTGGCAAGTACCTGTCCTACCCGAACATCAACAAAAAACTGCATTCTCCACTAGCTAAGGAAGACTTTATGAGTTCAATGTACTTCCGTTTGGTCTATGCAACGGACCAGCCACCTTTTCCAGGTTAATGGAGTCAGTGCTACAAGGTTTAACCTGGGAAACATGTTTGGCTTACCTCGACAACATCATTGTGTTCGGCACTACCTGGGCAGAACACCTCCAACGCCTCAAACAAGTATTCCAGAGGATTAGAGAGGCCAACCTCAAACTTAAACCCTCCAAATGCACCCTGGCCCAAAAACAAGTCAACTTTTTGGGTCACGTAGTGTCAGAAGATGGTATCGCTCCAGATCCAGCCAAGTTAGAAGCCATAAGTAAAATTTCCCCCCCCACCAACGTAAAAGGCGTACGTGCATTTCTCGGCCTGGCCTCTTACTATAGAAGATTCGTAAAGAACTTTGCAACCATTGCTAAACCTCTGCACGACCTCACCAAGAAAGAAGAACCTTTTCAATGGACAGAAGCTAGACTGCAAGCTTTTCAGACTCTCAAAGCCAAATTAGTTGCCTCCCCGGTCGTATCCTTCTCTGACTATACCCAGCCTTTCCGACTCTACACTGACGTATCCCAGTTTGGAATAGGTGCAGTTTTAGGCCAAAAAAAAATCAACTTTTGACATCGAAATATTTGTTCTTTTTCGGCCCCTGGGCCATGGAAAATCTCAGTCCTCTACCTCCCCTCCTTCCCCACTTTCCTCCTCTCCTTCAGTTATCACCTATTTTCCCTGTTATTCCCTTATTCTGAGGTATATTTTTGTGCTAACATTAGAAATCCGGTTGCAGGGTGTGGTCATCACTGATAGCAAGCGAATGCAAGAGAGAGAGAGAGAGTATCGATTGACTGTGTCTCAGTGGCCTTGGGGGAAATTGGTGGGAAAGCAGGTTGCCTCACCCATACATTATACAACTCGCGGGCTATATCTCCGATTTTGACCATCCAAACGCTGTTTTAACTCGTTTTATTGTTGTTTCAGGTTAATACCTTTATAATCAACCCATAATAGGCGTATATGGATAAGTATTAATGCTATTAATGGTACAATGAATATTTTAGTGACGGAAAAACCTCAAATACATGCGCACAGGGAGAGGTGTTTAATTACCCCCATGCGCACTTCAGAGGTTAAGCAACTACCAATGACAACAAATACCCGACTGGATCCCTAGAAAACTGTTTAACCAGCTATCCAGACGTGGGTATAATTTATTCACCCTAGAAGGAAAAATTGTGATCACCCCCACAAACACATTTCCCACGATGCAATCAATACACATAGATAATGGCATCCATTTAGCTCAAAAACGCCTCATCGCCACTTTTCAACAAGTGTACTGGACACCATCTCCCTTCCTAACCGCCAAGAAGATAACAGAAGCCTGCAGAGCATGTGTCCTAGGAAAAAACAGAACCCGGACACCAGGCCCCACAGGTAAACTAGTTGCATCTAAACCATGGCAACTCCTTGCAGTCGACGTCATGGGACCCCTCGAGAACAGCCATGGACACAAATATATCATCACCTTCGTTGACACCTACTCCAAGTATATCATAGCATGCCCAGCCAAAAAACACTGCTTTGGCAGTGGCAAAAGCACTAATCCAACATGTGTTCCCTTACTTCGGATTGCCAGAAGCCATTCACTCCGACAACGCCCCAGAATTTACCAGTCATGTGTGGTCACAACTATCACTGATGTGTAGCTTCAAAATCAGTCACTCTTCTCCCTACTGGCCCCAGGGGAACTCCATCTGTGAAAGGAGCCATAGAACCATTGCCAATCAGATCAGAACCCGCCTGCAACAAATGGACTCCAAAGACTGGTCCAGCCAAGTAAGGATTGTGCAATGGGGCATCAACACCTGCCCAAGAGAAGATGGAATTACCCCCCATGAACGAGTGATGGGAGTAACCCCCCTCCTCCTCCCATTACGTCATCTCGCTGCATCGTATGAACCATCCTCTAATTTCGACCAAAATCTACTACACCTCAAGAACAGACTTCGACAAATCAAATAATTATGTCCAAGACCTTCAACCTGATGAGACCCCCAGAGCCAGCCCACATCACATTGGCGACCTCATCATGGTTGCACACCTGCCAGTCCCCTCCAAAATGAAACCTAGATTCAAGGGCCCCTTTGAAATCTTATCTGTGCCCAACTGCTATCAAATTACCATTAATTATTTTGAGAACCTCCCACGTTTCGTAACAGGCATGTACGTAGATTTCAACCGATCAATGACAATGATGTAATGCTCGCTAATCCAGATCAACATGACAGGTTACCAAGTGACAATAATCCCAACTTAGAATCCACAGAGTCCACCCTTCCTGAGCTGCTTCCTCCTTCCTCTCCTTCTCGTCAACTCAAACATCCTGCTGACTTAAACAAATTACATAAGCCTAACCCACCCAACACTATACCCTTACAACATACGCCAGTTCCTAAACCTGCTCCCCCTGTTCCTACCCGCACTGTCTCTGCCCCTCCAATACTCTCTACTAAGACCACTGTCCCTGCTCACACCTGCACCTTCCCACTCATCAACTGCCGAACCTTCACCTTCTATAACCCTACCTTCATTCTCTCAATCATCAGGTACTCAACCAACCACTCCTATCAGTATCAATCTGCCTCCAACTTCTCAACCCCAAGTTACTCCTTCCCCCCCTAGTAAAACACCTAAACCCCCATCCCTCAACTCCAAGCTACTCCTTCCCCTCCTTCTGTAGTATCTCCTCAGATTAATTTACGTACCCCTCTTACCCCTGTCATAACTAAACCAACTTATGCCTCCAAACTCAAAACTACTTCACCCCTCATCAACACTAGCCCTCAATCCTCTCCTTTGATCAGACCGACCCCTCGCAAACTAAATTGGCCTCCTCTCTCTCACAGCTCAGCTTCTTGCCCCTCCCCTCAACCTAGTGTACCTTAACCCACCCTAACACCCTCTAAATCCTCAGTTTGTACGAGATCTGGCCGACGTGTTACACCACCTCAACGATGGGCCCCCACCTTCAAGCCCACGTACAAGAAAGCCAAACGACCAGCCCAGCCCCCCAAAGTTAGTGCAACTAGGCCCAACCAGCACCAAGCACGCAACAAGGCCGCCACTACACCTCCAACCTCCACCAAGACCAGACCACCTACCAGTCCTCTTGCAGCCACACCACCACAACCCTCAACCCCTCCTCCACAAACCCAAGAGGCCAACATGAAAGTCATCAAAGTGGTCTCACTACAAGGCCATACGCCAGTCCCCAACCCCACTACAAATACCCTGCTACAACTCGCCCACGCATCCTCCCAGGACTGGCAAGTGAAGGTGACCCTGGACCCCAACCAACCTACTGATGTCCCCTCTGTGTCATGGTCCCTCATCCTAGGCTATGCCCCAACCCTCACCACATCACCGACACCACCGATAGTGGAAGATAGCCAACGTAACACCGATATTCAAATAAGGCAGCTAATCCCTACCCCGTAACTATCGTCCAATTAGCTTAACCTCAGTTGTATGTAAAATGCTAGAAACGGTCATAAGAGACAGACTCGTAAATCACTTAGAGGAAAATAACATACTTAAAGATACTCAACATGGCTTTCGTATAAAACGTTCCTGTTTAACAAACCTCTTAGACTTCTTCCACGATATCCTCAACCTCTACGATGAGAGTAAAGCTGTAGATATTATATACCTTGATTTTCAAAAGGCCTTTGACAAAGTTCCCCACAAATGTTTACTGCTAAAACTAAAAGCGCATGGAATACAAGACGGTGTGTTGAAATAGATAGAAAATTGGCTCAGCGACAGAAAGCAAAGAGTAGTCATAAACGGTAAGGCATCTAAATGGACCAATGTAAGTAGCGGGGTACCCCAGGGATCGGTACTAGGACCAATTCTCTTTCTAATTTACATCAACGACATAGATGAGGGTCTCGCCTGTACAATCTCAAAATTTGCTGACGATACAAAAATTACAAATAGCGTACTCTCAAAAGATCAAGTTGACGATATGCAACACAATCTAGATAAATTGTCACATTGGGCCCAAATTTGGCAAATGAGTTTCAATGCGGATAAATGTAAAGTACTACATATCGGATACCTAAATGAGAAAGCAAACTATTCAATGAATGGCACTCAGCTTAAGAATGTAAACAGAGAAACCGATCTGGGAGTAACAATATCGAGTATCCTAAAACCGAGTCAACAATGTTCAGAAGTTGTTAAGAAGGCAAACAAAATAATTGGCTTTATAGGCAGGTCATTTGAGCATAAATCCAAAGACGTTATCCTAACCCTTTACAATTCCTTAGTCCTCTTCCTCTTCTGGAATACTGCGTTGAATGCTGGTGCCCTTATTACCAAAAAGACATAAACAAGCAGGAACGAGTTCAACGTAGAGTTACCAAAATGATACCTAGCCTAAACAACAAACCATACGAATAGCGTCTTAGAGAATTAAACCTATTTCCTTTAACCCAGCGCAGATTAAGAGGTGACTTAATTCAAGTGTTCAAAATCATCAAAGGCATCAACAATATGAACTGTAGTAAGTACTTCACTATCGACCAATCTAATTACACGCGGGGAAACGGTTGCAAAATTATTGGTAAATCTTTTAACTCACACAAATCTAAGAATTTCTTCTTCAATCGAGTTGTCAACTTGTGGAATGGGCTTCCCCGAGACGTTATAGACTGCAGCACCGTTGATTCATTTAAACTCCGCCTAGACAAATATCTCGCATCAAACCCGCGACTGACTGCGTTTGTAAATTAATAACTTTATTTTATCCTCCCCTCAGTTACCAACCCATATGTCCCCTACTAACTTCCTAGTCCTGCCACGGACATTAGTTCCAGGGTAATAATTCCCTTTCCAATGTTCCCTTACCCACTCTAAACCACTGTTTGGACACTTGATCCTCAGTGTTTTGGAGCACAAGCAGCCTAGAAGGGTCACTAGACCTGTTGTTGCTTTTTTTTTTTTTTTTTTTTTTTTTTTTTTTTTTTAAGAGACAATGAACGGAGGAAGGAAAAACACAGATAAAACAAAAAGGTCCATGTGCCTAAAGGCATCCTCCATTCATAAAATGTTTGTAACAACTGGATTTAAACATTTGTTGATTGTAAGTTTGTGGAAAGCAATTCGAGGGAAGTGAATTCCAAAGAGTAGTAACTCTGGGGATAAATGAATTCTGATAAGCAGAAGTTCTGCATTGTGGAGGAGAAAGTGTAAATTCATGGGCGCTCTCAGCTGCCCTAGTTCTACGGGGAAAGATGTGGAGAGGCGGCACAATTGAAGCAAGTTCCTCGGAACAATTGCTGTGAAAATATCTGTAGAATAATGCAAGGGATGCAACGTTTCTTCGTATGGCTAATGTAGGAAGGTCCTGTGTGATTGCAGGGTTATTGATTAATCTAATAGCTTTATTTTGAATTTTGTCCAACTGCCTCAATGCAACCACTCCACTTCCACCCCACAGAGGTGAACAGTAATCCATCTGAGAGCGCACATGACTTTTATATATTACGGCCAACTGCTCGTCAGTGAAGAATTCTCGAACTCTGTACAGGAGTCCCAGTTTTTAGAGGCATTCTTAGCAATGCTTCTAACATAATGTGTCCAGCTCAAGTTAGTAGTTAATGTTACACCGAGAATGTCAATACTAGGGGAAGTGGGAATATTTACATCATTAAAAAATATATGGGAGTCAGTGAGATTCTGTCGGTTAGAAAATTGAATGTACTTGGTTTTCTGTGCATTAAAGGAAACTAGATTCTCTTGTCCCCATTCATTAATTCTAGAAAGGTCCTGGTTCAGAGAAATTGCAGTGTTTATTTTTGAATTTATAAGATCGGGTTGGGTGAAAGAATTGGTAAATGTGAAGGAACTGTGGAGTGTTGAGTCATCTGCGTAGGAATGTATTGGATTATGAGTGGTAGATATGAGATCATTGATATGAATGAGGAACAGAGTTGGGGCCAAAACTGATCCCTGGGGAACACCAGCATTTATTGAGTGAAATTGAGAATAAAGGCCATCTACCATTACACGTATGTTTCTGTTATGAAGATAAGAAGAAATTAGTGGAAACTAATGATGCAAGGCCGTAGTGTGACATCTTCGACAATAAGGATTGATGCCAGACTCTATCAAATGCCTTTGATATATCCAGTGCTATTGTATGTGTTTCACCATGTTGGTCTGTAGCTTGGTTGATTTGATGCGTAAGAAGGCAAAGAATGTCTGCAGTTGATCGACATCGTCTAAAACCATATTGCCTATCACTGATTAATTTATTATTCTCCAGATGCTTAATTATGTGATTATTTAATATAATTTCAAAAACTTTGCCAAGAGTGGAAGTTATAGCTATTGGTCTGTAGTTTGATGGATCTGAAGAGGCACCTTTTTTAGGAACTGGATGGATGTT
The DNA here is from genome assembly GCA_032716605.1 of Paralithodes platypus. Classification (NCBI taxonomy): domain Eukaryota; kingdom Metazoa; phylum Arthropoda; class Malacostraca; order Decapoda; family Lithodidae; genus Paralithodes; species Paralithodes platypus. The sequence continues at coordinate 9,131,238 of CM064511.1, read as the reverse complement.
TGCTTCTTTCCAGGGTACTGGGAAGCATGAAGTATGAGTACACAGACGGAAAAATTTTGCCAATACAGGAGCGAGCACCAAGGAGCAATTCTTAAGTACTATTGGAGGAATTTCATCTGGACCAGGAGCCTTATCTACTGAGAGATTCTGCAAAATAGTTTTGACATGTCTGGTGTGGATCTTAAGTGAGGGAATTTCAGGTGAATTAAAATTAAGTACAGGGACATCTTGATTTATGTCATCTAAGGTTGAGTTGGTGGAGAAAATATCTGCAAGAAGGTTAGCTTTACCTCGTGGGTCACTTACAAGATTGCCAGTCGGAGATTTTAATGGTGGAATGGATGAAGCAGTAGTGAAGTTGGATTTGAATGAGTTAAGAGTAGACCAAAATATTTTGTTATCATTTGGATTATTTAGAAGTTTATTTGCCTGCTTATGGAGAAAGTTTGATTTAGTTAGGTTTAATACAGTTTTGGCATGATTTCTGATGTTTCTAAAGTAATTAAAGGCTTCATGTATTTTTGATCTTGTGTATGCATTGTAGGCTATTGCTTTTTGTTCAGTTACTCTAGCACAATTATGGTCAAACCACTTAGGTGAATTAGATCTTTTACTGTACTTTTGATGAGGAATAAAAGTTTCCATTCCAATTTTTACAAAATCTTGTATGTGGCTCAAGGTGGAGTGTGCATCATTAGAAAAGAAAGAGGTCCAGGGAATATCAATAAAGAAACCTTGAAGACCCTCCCAGTCTGCCCTATCGTAATGCCATTTAGTCACCACAACAGGTTCAGAGTGGGAAGGTGTGGTAGGTGATAGACAGGTGGCCTGTATCAGACAGTGATCAGAAGATCCAAGTGGGGACCTCACTGTAACATCATAATTTTCTGAATTGGTTGTTAAAAATAAGTCCAGTAGGTGGGAATTATGATTAGGATTATCTGGTACACGGGTGGGTTGGTTGACTAGTTGAATGAGATTAAATGAGTCTGCAAATAGCTCACATTCAAGACCAGCATCATCAGTCCTGGCTGAATGAGTGAGCCATTCAACATTATGGACATTAAAATCACCCAACACAGTGATTTCAGAAGAAGCATTTAAGTTGAGGACACTGAGTTGTGAGGACAGAGAATCAAAAAGACTTTGCTCTGGAGGAGTATTTGGGGAACGGTAGATGCAACATATGTATTTAAATTTACCAGCAGAAATTAATTTGTATATAGAATAATCAAAATAGGGACAATTGAAACTAGTAACCTCCTCCAGGGCAATTTCAGGTTTTGCGAAGCAACATACACCACCTTTAGGTCTGAAATTTTGGAGCAGTTGATAACCTGGAAAATTAAATCTAGATGTGTCAGATGTGGATGTTACTTGAGTCTCTGTCAAAAAAAGGAGAGTAGGGGATTCTGCTTGAAGAAATTGGTGTACAGAATTGATGTTAGAGTGAAGTCCCCTTATATTACTAAAGAAATAGCTGTACTGACAAGCAGCTTTGGGACGTTGCAATGCTCTTGACACAGTCGCATGATGACGACCGGGAGGGCCCTGTGTCAATAACCCAACCCTGCCGGGGGTGGATATCCGAGGGACCACCAGGTTTGCTGTTAACAATTGTACTGCCATATTTATAAGGTAAGTGTATGGTGTTACATGTATGATATGTAGTGGGAAGAGTAGTATTTTATGGATAGAGGATAGCGATGTAGGGCAATGTCGTGAAGTTGGATGTGTATGTTATATAAAGAGGGTTTTCCTGATACCCCTGATGTGTGAGGCAGAAAGATATGTATCCAGCTACCAAGGCCTGGGAGAGAAAATGGAATTCAGGCTATTCCCTGAGTCTCCCGAAACCTTGGCGGTAGTACTTCCCTGGGCGGGGCTGCCTACCCCTACTACCTTGATTTCCTTTGTACTCCTTTGTACTTTGTACATCCAAGACCTACCTCATTAAATCGTGAGGTCGCGACTTTTTTCATAACGAAGGTGGTGAGATGACGGGCCCCACACCAACGATACACCGAGTGGCCAGCATAACCACTCAGGCAACCTCAAAACCTCAGGACAGACGACGAAGACGTTTACCTGAGTCCCCCCTACGAGTCTGCCAGAATCTACCTGAGTTGACCATGCCCAGCCGTCCATTCCACAGTTCTCTTTCATGCCCACAGCCACCTGAGAAAACGGAGGACTCTCTCAGCCAGTCACAAGCCACCCTCCTCAGCCAACCACAACCACCCTGGGACCACCAATTAGAACTCTCCTTTTACGTAGTCTCCACCAGAAGTGACGCTCTCTGTATTGTTCCGCCAGATTTGGGATATGATGAGCACTCCCTTATGCAATCTATTCACCAGCACCCCAGATATTTCAGGAACAAGTGGACCTGATGACGCCTGGCTACTCCAGGCCCCCGAAGATACAACTACAGTCCCCTATGTGTAGGTCTGAGGATAATTAGAAGACCTGCAGGACAGTTGCTCCATTTTTAGCTTTAAGTGTTCTTTATTTTTCACAGCAGCCTTGGACCTTCCAGCCTCCCCATTAAGTATTGTAATATTACCTTGGAACCAGGCCCATATGATAATACCTGAGTTCCCAGGCTAGAATGTATATGTACCTCACAACACAATTTTTCCTCTTTCCTCTACACCCTTTTTTCCCTGAGTTCATTGACCCCTGAAGTAAGAAAATATTTGAATAGGACCTCAGGAAAACCTGAGGAAAGTGTGCAAAACCACCCTCACCTACCGACTAGGCGGAGACCATTCAGGATACAGCTCTTTGGGATGGTGTTGCTACGGTGCCCCCCCCCCCCCCCACCTTCGCCCCCCTGGCCCTCGAGAGTGCCCCTTGGACGTTGGCCCCCTTCCGGATTGCTGAAGGACCACCTGTCTGTTGCCTGGCGCCCTGAACCGAGGACCCCTGCTCGAGCTATGGACGTAGCCCTGGACCTAGGACCCCTGCTCGAATTACGTAAGCAGGCCTGGACCTAGGACCCCGGTTCAAATTACGTAACCAGGCCTAAATCGAGGACCCCTGCTCGAGGAGGCAACCAGCTGTGTAAGATTGGCTACTACCCTCTACGCCGGCCAGACCAGTACTCTCGTTTCCCTGCCCTCCCAAATACTTAAGTGTTTCTGTGTCTTTCTCTGTTGGTTATTGTTGTGAGGTATTGATTATGTAAATATGTGAACCGTGTTGTGCCCTGATTTACTTGCGATCTGTGCCCAAGATCCTATGCTTGCGTAATAAGTTTCACCCTTCTGAACCTGTGTTATTCTGTGTCCATCTTGCCTTCAGTTCTTGACCCTTGTTCAAGCCTTTATTTGATTCATAAATTACGCATACGTTACATATCAGTGTCATTAACATATATTCAGGCCCTCCACGCTCGCAGATTTACTGTCTACGTGTATGTTGATTTATTATTTGTGAGTTGAAGTCCCAATATATTCCGTGTTCAATCCATTTATATAATCGCTTTTTACCTAGAACCTACGCCCAATTGTCCAACGAATGCTCAGTGTAATTCCTAAATTCTCTATTCAGTAATCGCATATGACATACATCTTATAGACGTGCTTTTATGTTCTTGTAAATCTTGATGTGATATTTCGAATACCGTGTTTAGGAATTCTTTCCTCTGTGTTTCATATCATTTGCATCCACCATACACTAATTGTATCTGTGTATATTATTCATAACGCCCTGTTAACCCGTTCAGGCTCGAGCCTGGTACTGCCTGTTTTAAGTATCAATGAGTAGGACTTCGTCGCCTACGCCCATGTACTAATTGTGTCTGTACATTTTATTTACCTCGCCCTGTTAACTTGTTCAGAAGCGAATCTGATATTGCGTTAAATATCAATGAGCTAAACTTCGTCATTAGCGCCAATTTAATTACTAAATACGATCTACCGATCGATATCTATTAATTAGTCAGTTCACCCTTGTTGAGATTAAAACTATAGTGTTCATTTATGTCTGAGTCTTTTGGAACTCAGTTAGTATTTTGATTATCTTCGTGTGTTACCTTAATAGTGAATATTGAAGATTACATCTTGATCCAATTAATACCAATTAGCAGACCAAATAAACTAAAGTTTTGCTCTTATTAAATTCACATAATTACTCTGCTTTACCTAAGAAAAATATAGTGACACAAATTCCTAAGTTCGGTTCGTTATCGTAGCATATGTTCAAGTAATATAATTCCGTAATAAGATATAACTTCCTTGAGAGCGATTTTGATACTTCTCATTTATTATAAATAATAATCTCAGCCCTTTCATATAAAATAAAGTAACATCTGACTGTAGCTAAGTTCATAGTTACATTAACTAGAAAGAGTATTATTTATATACCATCTCAGTTCACCTGGTGACCTTCCCAGTGACCTGACCTGAAGGCAATCTCACGCAGTCAGTTTTAAAAGGGTCAACTGAGCCCCACACGTGACTCACGTTGCCTCCTGCGACTGTATCCTTGTTACCTCAACTCTTCTCATTATTACCCTAGGATCATTATCTAGGGTATTGAAGTCTCTTTGAAAATAGAAGATATTGGGAGGTTTGACGTACCTCCCAACCTACCAAATAGGAAAACCTACTATTTGGTAGTAGTCTTGGAAAATCCAACGTCAAGGCTATTAACCTAATTGCAATGATGACTTGTCTATTTTGACTGCTATGTCGTCATTCCAACCGCGGTTAAAAGGAAAACGTCTAGAGTCTACTCCTTATCTTGCTCTAGGAGACGTTGTACATTAACCAAAACTACCACCGAAGGTGAAAAAAGCATAGAAGAGAAGAAAAAGGAGTTTACCTTAGTTACCGCTTAAGGCCCATCCCGTGTTCCGTCATGTGCAGATCCCTGTCGAACGTGCGCATGAGCGACCCTCTCTTGTCATCACATCTCACGTCAGCAGAAGAACGCGGATGGGCAGGGGTCCGGCGTGAGGGAGGGTATTATGTATGTTGGATTTTCCAAGACTACTACCAAATAGTAGGTTTTCCTATTTGGTAGGTTGGGAGGTACGTCAAACCTCCCAATTTGTTAGTAGTCTTGGCAAATCCAACGTCAAGGCTGCATAACATATAGGAGGAGGACATCCAAGCCCAACCTACCAAAAAAAACAATGCATAAAACAAAATTATGAATGACAAAGACACAATTTAAACAAGAGAGTTTAATAAAAGAGTGAAAAACTGAGGAGTAGCTAAAAAGAACAGTTTTAACACATGCTCATCATTCATAGTAATGCAAAAACATAGACTTGTCTTAAACCAAAAAGGTACTGTACCCAAAATCCCTTTTCTTCCAAAACCAACAAAAACACTGAACACAAGAACAAAACACAATTTTCAATGTGGCAAAAACACTTATGTACTGGAACAATACATAATCCCAAACTTGCAATCCAGTGTTGCAAACCCGTACCCCCCCCCCCTTTGTCAAATAAAACAAAGGAAAAGAATGAGGGACAAGGGGGGAAGACCAGGAATCTTCGCCAGAGCACTAGGAAACACGACCCCCGAGAGCAATCACCGGCCGAGGGGGTCGAACACTGGACACGGAGAGGTAGGAGGAGATGAAGGAATTGATAGAAGACCACAAAACCGCTGAGGCGATGGCAGGTAAGGATCGACGTGGCAGGAACCGGAAGGAGGCAGCAAAGGATCTGACATCGTGCGCAGAACCCCTACAAACAGGGTGACGGGCACGAACGGTCCGACAAACGTGGCGGCCCATCTGAACAAGCGAGAGCCTCCCACCTGTCCGAGGAGACACCCACACAGCAGTACCCGAAGGCGGCGCCACAGACGCAACAGAGGAGTGCAAGGCTGACACCGGGCACAACACATGGCGAGGATGCCCACGCCATAAAGCCTGGACGGTGAAAGGCTGGAAAACGGGGGCCTCCCTCCCATGTGTGGTAACAAAAGGAGGGGAGGAGGCGAAACGAGACGCCATGCAAGGACGGGGAGAATCGCACGCAGTCCCGGGGCCGTGACAATGCCGCTAGTGCAGACACCCGATCCCCAGTGGCCAGAGCGACAAGGAAGAGTGGACGCCCGAGCAACGGAACCGGCGTAGCGGCCCTTGTATACGTGGGTGAAGCCAGAAGGACCAGAGCCCGCCCCAGATCCAACTGTGGAGGGACCTGGCGCGGAGGCGGTCGATGCCGGAAGGCAGCCGTCATGAAGGAATCCAGCTCCTGCGGCGGAACGACCAGCCCAGCGACGGACCCAAAGACCCCCCCGGACGGCAGACAAGTGGGTACGGATAGCGTCGACTTGAAAGTGACGTGTACGGAAGAGGTGAAACAAGGAGCGTAGGACGAGGGAAGGAGAGCCAACTGGCAGGCGAGTGTCCCGTAGCCACCTAGTAAAAGACCTCCAGCGGGACCCGTAAGTCCCCCAAGGAGAAGACGGCCAGGAACGCTGCAGGAAGTCAGGCAGGGCCCGGCCGGGGACCGGGAGCCACCGTGCCTCATGAACAAGCACGATGAGAAGGCCAACGAGGTCCGCAGGTCCCCAACCTAGCTCAAGTGGAAGCCGGAGACAGGTAGAGGGACCGGACTCGGGCACCACCGCAGCAACCGGGCGTACCAAGCCCGTGCCGGCCACAGAGGCGCGAGGAGCCAGACGCAGCCGCGGTACAGCCGCAGCCTTGCGAGGACTGGGCACATCAACAGCGCGTCTGGTGGCGGAATGATGTATATCGACCGCCACCTGTACCAGGCTACCATGAAAGCGTCCGGACCCCCACCGGAGCGCGAGGCCGGAGGGAGACGTCCAGAGGCAACTGGCGCGGCACCCCCGATGCGAACAAGGCGATCTCCGGAACACCTCAGGAAGCCGCGAGGTCGGCGAACACAGTCCGTTGGATCGCCCATTCTACAAGAACGCCCTGCCCTCTCGACAGGGCGGCCGCACACAGGGTGGCAGGCCCGGGCAGGGAGGAGGCATGCAAGGAGAAGGGGTGTCGGTCCGCGAGGAAGAACAACTCCACCGAGACCCCCAAGAGAGTCAACGACCTGGAGGAACCCCGCATTAGGAAACAGTGGACAGCTGTCTGAGTGTCCAACCCGAAGGCCACCGACTTACCCCGAAGGGCCAGCGCGTGGTCCCGCAGGAAGAACAAAGGAACCAACAGTCCGAGGGTATAGACGGGTAAGTGGAGGGAGACCCACCCATCTGCCGGGAAGTGGACGTCCCAGGTTCGACCGGGAACCTCACCCAACCCCGCTCGACGTATCTGTGTCTACCCAGACCGTCGGCAGGGGGGCGGTCCAGGGAACAGCCACAGAGAGGGCGCCCCGAGTAACCCAGCGACCGAAGCGTCTGCGAACGGTATGCGGGAGCGGCAGGAGCCGATCCATAGGGGCAACGGAAACACCGCGGTGCCCATGAGGAGGAGGCGGCGTAGCCAGAGGCTCCCTAAGGGAAGGGGCAGAGCGGCCCAATGCAGCGAACCCACGAACGAGTCCCAGAGCCACCCCAGGAGGGAGACCGAGTGCAACACGGCGAAGACCTTCCACCGAAGGTGCACCGTGGCCGGCAGATCCCGGGTCACCGTAGCGCCGGACAAAACCCATGCGAGACCGACCCATGGCACGACACGCGACGGGGTCAAGCGTGACTTGGGAACATCGAAGGGGAACCCTAACCGTGCGACGTGGCGAACGACTGTGAGGGCGTCGCTTACGCACAGTCCTAGGGCTTCGGAAACTACCAACCAATTGGCCAAGGAAAACAGGATCTGGAGCCCGCTCCTGAGGAGAGGACCCAGAGCCTGCCCCACCAGTGCGGAGAAGATCCGCGGCGCGATGTGGAGACCGAAGGGAAGGCCGTCGAACAGGAACACACGATCGGAAGTCCGAACGGCCAAGAATCGCTGGAAGCGAGGATGGAGAGGAACGAGCCAAGACGCATCCTGGAGGGCCAGCGACACTACCCACGACAGAGGGCGCAGGGCCAGGCGTACCTGGGGTACCGGCAGCATCCGAAACCGTGTGTGCACGATGTGCCCGTTGAGGGCCGACAGATCCACCACCGGTCGCATCGCGTCGCAGTTCGTCTACGGTACCAGAAAGACACGGGAGAGGAAAACCGGGTGACCGGCGGTCAACTCCCTCGACGCCACCCAGCTCGGGTTGGTGAAGTCGAAGGCCTCAGCAAACCAGGCCTCCAATGGGAGAGGGTGACCGAGCATGATGGCTAAGCCAGGCGTACCGGCGTCGCACAAACCTGTCCCATAGGAGGACAGACCCGTCAACACAGCCAGGGACTGAACAGCCGGAAGGATGTCAGGGCGGCTGTAGTCTGACCAGAGCGTAGGCCTGCAGAAGGGAGGGGGACCGTAGCAGGGGTAGGTAGGGTGAGGCGCTGAGGGTGTGTCACCGCCAAGAAGCGCGAGAAGAGGGAGTCTTGCATCGACTCCAACCGCCCGTCGATGCGTGACACAACTCAGCCCTGCATAGCCGACAATCGATCCGAGAGAGGCGACCCCCCCCAAAATTGGTCGGTCCGCAGGGGCGAGCGTGAGCGGGAGCGAGACCCACGACACGAACCAGCAGCGCCGCGGCCCAAGGAAGGCGAGCGACGACGGTTGTGTCGCCGTTGAGGGACTCGTCCCCGATCACGGCCGAGGGGGAAACAGCACCATCCCCCTCTTCCAGCGACACATCAGCTCCTGAGAAAGGGGACCCCGAAACCTCGCTAAACCCCACCGAGGCAAGAGGAGGGGTACCCCCCTGGCGAGACAGTAAGTGAAGGTCAGGAAGAGAAGAATGAGGAGGAGCAGGACGACGGGAGTGGGAAGGCTGGCCGGGTGAAAGGAGGCCAGAAGGAGCCGCGGGGGGAAACAGAGCAAGGATCCCCGGGGCTGAGATAACAGGGCGGCCCGACACCGAGGCGGAGGAGGGAGGGACCTCCACCGTGGGACGAGACCGTGAAGGAAGAATAGGCACTGAAGCAGGTGAAGTAGGAGAAGCAACGACATCCAGGCGGACCCTCCTGGACAGTGTAGGAGGAGGGAGCAGAGGGCCAGCTACAGCATGAACAACCGTGCGCGGAGAGGCCAACGTAAGAGGAAGTCGTCTGGGCCCGGGAAGCGGGCGGAAGGGAGTAGAGCCCCTATCCGTAGAGGCCAGGGGAGGGCGCACAGGGGCAGAGCTGCTAACCCCGGCCTCAGGGCGAGAACTATGACGAGGGCGATGGGCGTCGTCAAGGCGATCTGGAGGACGACGAGGGGCAGTAGAGGACGGACGACGAGGCGAGCCAGAGCGTGGACGGAGCTGGGGAACCCCCCGACGATGTGATGACCGGCTGCGGGACCCAGGGGAGAGGGCCAGGTGAGCGGCCTTCAGTCGGGTCAGGGATACCCAGGGCGACGCGGATCCGGTCGGCAAAAAAGGCCGGGGAACGGTGGCCCACAGTCCTAATGTGGCGGGAGACCATCGTCCACACCGACGGAAGGGAAGCAGAGGCCACAGCCGCCGCCGAGGAACCAGGGCTATGGTGCAGCACATCCACCAGGGCCAGACACGTGCCACACAGAGCAGGGAGGTAGGCCGTAGAGGACACACAGAGCGAGTGGCGCAAGCAGGACTTGTGGCTCTCCAAGCACGGGGAGCGACAACCAAGGCGAAAGCAAGGCAGCCTACCTGCACTGGAAGAACACACACCATAATCAGCACATCGAAGGAGTAAGTGGAGAGAATGTCCAAGAAGAACCAGGGAAGGAGCATGGGGAAACAGGAACACATATGCAAACAGGTATCCGTACTTACCCTAAACTGGGAGCACAGAGGTAGGTGAGGAGGGCGGCCGAGGCGGAAGAGCACTAGCAGAACCTGCAAAGATGGAGAAAGTGTTAACCACCACTCAACATCTTACATGCAGGGCCTATAACACCAGTAAAGTGCATACACCAATATAGTATCAGGCAACAAGAAGACATAAAAAAGGTCAACAGTGAAAGCCAACTATAACCGCAAATTTGCAGGCCAATGGAGGCATAACCGTACCGACACAACCCTCCCGCATCTTTGAGGGACCCCCCAGCGATTACCGCAAATTTGCGGGGAGCCGAAATGTCCCAGAGGACCGAATTGAGCTCCCGCAAATTTGCGGGACCGGCCGAGATGGTCCAGCACCGAAAAAGCGAGAGGAGCGTCTAGGGAATACCAAAAAAGGCCACAAAAAAGCGTCATCTCCTTATGAACTCCAAGCGATGAAGGCCATCAAGCTGAGCAGTGTCTTCCTTGAATTGATCCTAACTCAACCGGTAAAGGGAGAGGCAAGGAAGACAAACCAGGGGAGAGGAGGCACATCCCCCAGGAACCACCCAACCCACAGAGATAGAGCAAAGCCCATGAGGAGAAGTGGCAGGGAGGGTGGTTTCGCACAAACAGGGGCCCCCGTGGGGTACCCCTGGATTGGGCAAAATAGATTATGAAAGGATGGAGGTGAAACAGGAAGGGAAAACAAAAACCAGTAAATGAAACTGGCGAGAAAAAGGGTGGCCTAGCCGTGAGCAGAGAATGTGTCAGGGGCGAAAAACCCTGTGGTGTGAAGGAGGGGCCCCCGTGGGGTACCCCTGTATTATCACGAACCGCCTGTCGCCCAGGCCCTTGAGACACAGTGAAGGCTCGAAAGGGGGGACTCGGGAATAACGCTAATAATGCGGCCGACACAAACTCTACAAACAGCACCGCCACCAACGAAATCTCAGATTGCTTAACAACGGTACACCTTAGGCTATGAAAAAATGAAAATTCATAGGGGCATAGCAATTCCTGAATGAGAAAACGAGCTAGGCTAAAATAAGCTAAAAGCTAAACTATGCCCAGACTAACAGGAAAAAAGAATATGGAAAGAGAAAGAATGAAAAACATATACGAGGAACGCCAGGCGCCCCCGTACCTTCGGTAGGCTATTTCCACACGCGTCTCCATTATACACACTTAGGAGCCCATTTACGTGTGCCCTAGATCACGTAACATCTGTCTAACAAAAAAGAAGGCCAGATAAGCCGAAAAGAACCTAAACAGGGTGAATTAAAGGAGCACAACAAAAGCGACTTCATTCAATGGAGCGCGTGAACATATGATGACAAGAGAGGGTCGCTCATGCGCACGTTCGACAGGGATCTGCACATGACGGAACACGGGATGGGCCTTAAGCGGTAACTAAGGTAAACCCCTTTTTCTTCTCTTCTATGCTTTTTTCACCTTCGGTGGTAGTTTTGGTTAATGTACAACGTCTCCTAGAGCAAGATAAGGAGTAGACTCTAGATGTTTTCTTTTTAACCGCGGTTGGAATGACGACATAGCAGTCAAAATAGACAAGTCGTCATTGCAATTAGGTTAATAGCCTTGACGTTGGATTTTCCAAGACTACTAACAAATTTTACTCTCATTTATTTATTGCATTGCATTCCGGGTGGATGGGACTCGTTAGCCTTGGTCGGCAACTCATCTAGTGGAGACAACCTTATACAAATCCGGGTGGATGGGACTCGTCAGCCTTGGTTGGCAACCTGTCTAGAGGAGTAAACCTGATACAAATCCGTACTGCTTACCTAAGGGTAAGGCAGGTTAGTGGATGGATTAGCCGAACACCACTGTAAAAAAAAATAGTGCTAACAAGATACACAGAGGGCCTTGGAGTCGGACGGATCCTAAATTGAGTGGTCAATCCTGTAAGTCCTTCACTAAACTGGCTCGGGTTGTCCCTCTCACAGGGAATAGGTCCGCTTGGGGGCATTCTGTGTATGGCCACCCTCGTAAGGGGAGTAAGGCGTCCGGCAATAGATAGATGGATAGATTGATGGTTAAAATTGATTCTTGCACATTATGCCTCTATGTATGTTTTTCCACATGATTTGATGTTATACTAGATTCTCACTATTGAGTTCTTCTGGTATCAGTAACCTTGTTCTGACATAAGGACAACATATATATTTACTCTTATTGTGGGATTTGCCTTACCAATCATTCTTCTCTACCCACCTTCCTGTTTATTAAATAAAATATTCATGTGTGTTCTTCCTTGTGTTGTTATTGAGTATTATATTGAACCTTTGAATACCATTTTTACTGCTTATAGAACCTACTCGGGACGTCCCTGTCAAGTATATTTAAGTCCATCAAACCAGAACTGGATTGTTTTAAGGACTGTATCAAGGGACCTAAACCCCTTCCCAATCCGGCACAACGCCTAGAGTTTGGTTAATTGGGTTTAGCGAGTGTTGAATAGTCTTAACCCCCTGATCCCCAGCTAATTATAAATAAAAGTACATCAAGAGACCGGCCGATTTGGCAATTTTTTTTCTTCTAAAATGGCAGAAAAAGGTGAGAAATGAAGAAGAAAAAAACCCCACTCACCTCGGTCATTTGGGTGAGGGGGGGGGGGCACCCTCAGACATCAGCTGAGGCCGGGCGGCCTTCAATGTTCCAGCCCGGCCAGCCACAGCTGAGCGCGGCAGCATGGCAGATGTACGATGCGTACAGTTTTCGAGTGACGGTTATTTACTCCACCCGAGCATCATGTGTGCCTTCATAGTTCATATACTACCAACATGTATCACATAATGTCACCATAAGTGAAGTAATAGTGTGATAAGTGCTTAGATATAAGTTTGATAAGTGCTCACGAGTGGCAAGACCGTTGCGCGTCGCCGTTGTCATGGAGACTGGCGGCCATCATGGTCTCGGACAATAACAGAACGCACGTACGTACACACACCCAGCTGACTGACACGCGCCACCAACACTTTCCCTTTTATTGTCTTTCTATCTTACTCCCCCGCTTTATTCCGTTCATACTGTCACTTCCCCTCTTTATTCAGTTTATACTTTATCAAATGTTTTATAGTTATAAAATATGGGTTTCACACACTGTTTTACGTACTTTTTACTCAGCAATATGCTATATTTACACTTATTGGTGGCCGTCATTGTTTTACGTATATTTTAGTGTCAATCTCATTTACATATTGTGTTCGGCACTTTGTATATACTTATTATTTACACTAGGTTTATATACACACACACTTCACATTTCATAGCGTCTTTTATCGCAGTCTTTGAGTACACTGTTTTAGAAATGCTCAAGGGTGTGATACTCCCTGAAGCAGTCCGGGAAACACAGTGCAACACCACATTCCCGGCACATGTACCTGGTATCTGATCTCGCAGGCTCCCTCTGTGTCGTGTTGCTGCACGCATGACACCGTCTTCGGGGTTTGTCCTTGTGTTCTGTGGGCGGCACATATTCAGAGAAGTGGCATTGTGTCAGCCTGGGAATCCCTTCTGCTGCTGGCCGTCGATGGGCGGGGGGTTGCTGGAGGTGGGGGGCAGTCATGTATTCCCACAACATCTCCCTGAACAACTCGATGCAGAAGTTCTCCATCGTTTCCTGCTTGCCAGTGATTATTGCGTAGAGGATGTGGCTGTTATAGAGGGTGAGATCGAGGAAGTGGAAGGATGACTTCTTATACCACCTCATCGTCTTCCTCGCACACTCACATGACGAGATGACAGCATCTGATTTGTCCACCAGCCGCATGGTGATGTTATAATCACAGATGGCCAAAGGTTTCTTGATAATTTCGCCAGTTGCTCTGTCATGACGTCTGCTGTCTTGGAAGATGGGATGGTGGACTGTTGTGAGGACGTTCACATCCCGGTTATCCATCCAGGACAAGAGGAGGACATTGTTAGCCTGCTTGTGGATGATCGAGCCCTTTTCCCGCCTGGGTGGTAGTTCGGGCATTAAGATTCGATTCCTCCTGACGGTGCCACAGACTCCTGTAGTGCGGCTATGCAGGAACTTGGCAAGGGAGGGGCTGGTGTATCAGTTGTCCAGGTACAGTATGTGGCCCCTGTCCAAGTAGCCCTCCATCATGGTGATGACGACGGCCCCAGAAATTCTGTATGTCCTCGTTTCCACCAATTCTGTTTTCTTGCCCATATACAGAATTAGGTCCTGGATGTAACCGGTTTGACAGTCACACATCACGAAGGTCTTCAGGCCATATCGATGTCGTTTGCTGGGCATGTACTGCCGGATGCCAATATTCCCCCTCCACAGCGGCAAACTCTCATCAATAGTGAGCTTCTGATGGGGTTTGAAGGCGGCAGCAAGCTTCACCTTCAGGTACTCGAAGATGGGTCTTATCCTCTCCATAGGGTCCTCCATTGCTCCTGGTTGACTTTGATTTGTGGTGTGGGCTGCCAGGCTGTCAATGAAATGTAGGTTCCCCATTTTGGCCGTGACCCTATTTCTGCTCATTATTTGGCCAAAAATAGAGGTTCGGACAAGGGGATCCCAGGACCACTACTTTTTTATGGAGGATTTCCTTGTGACCCCCATCAGGATGACAAAGCCCAAGAATGTGTAAAACTCTGGGACATCTAGGGCGGACCATGACAGCCTTGCAGAGAATTTGAGCTGCACCTTCACAGCCATGAAATAATAATTGTACCAGTTGGTCTGGTAAACAATTAGAGCCACGAGATTTGTAGTAAAAAACTGCCTGAAGATTTCAAGTCTTGTGGTCTGCCGCCCCTGGTTTGGGAGCGTAGGGCCGGCAATCCCAGCACCCACAAAGTTGTAGTCGGTGGGCACAAAGTTGTCTCCATCAACCCAATCCCACACGTCGGGTTGAGCGGCACCTTCCTCACCAGAGTCATCAGGAGGGGAGTCACCATCAGGGCGGTGGGAGGGCCTTGCCCTGCCTCTTGCCGTGCCTCTTGCCCCTGCCCTCAACCTCGGCCTTGGTCGAGCCGACCCAGCCCTTGCTCTCACACCGCCAGGGGTGGGGCGTATTAGGGTCACCTTAGAACCCCTTCGACCACGCCCACGCACAGGACCATGGGCACGCCCACGTATGATGATAGGGCGTTGCGCACGATCAGGGCGTTGTGGCGACGCAGGCGGTGATGGTGTCTGAGTGTCGTGTCTGTGGGAGGTCCTAGGCTGAGGAGAAGGTACAGGTGAGTATGGTAGTAGTCCGGGAGGTGATGGTGGGGGCGAGTCAATCCGGGCTGATAAGAGAAACAGGCGGTGTGCGGGGTGGCATGGGTGGCGCGGTGGAGATGATTCTAGGGCAGGCATATCCTCATCTGTTGCTTTTGAAGAAGAAGTCAATGGCTGCGCTGCTAAGATGGCTGCACCCCTGCGCAACCCATAGAAAGTGTGAGGGATTGGCGCTTTTAGTGGAGAGGCAATGCGGGGTGGTGGGGAAGGTAAACACGGGAGAGCACCACCACGGCGAGGCACTTGTGGTGTCGGACCTTGACCCACCTCATCCTCCTCCTCCGCCTCCTCCTCCTCACCTCTTCTCTTCTCAGCCCTACGATGAGAAAGTGGAATGTTGAGGAAGGCCATGGGGTCTGGGTCATCTGCCTCATCCTCATCAGGCTCTTCCCCACTTGCTGGGGAGTCCACTATGTCACGGGGAGTGATGGGGAAACGATTGCTACTCTCCTCCCTTTCTTGTAACATGGCGTACCGATGAGAGATGGGGACATAGGGTCCTCATGCATGTCGTCTATCTCGGCCAAAGTGGGACTATATTCGTCCTCTGAATTGTCATCTGATGATCCAGTGTCACTATCAGGCACATCATTCTCCTCAAGTATGGCCATGGCATCGGCAAGGGATATTCCCCTGCGTGGGTAACGGCGTGGTAAATCCGACATGGTGTTGCACTCGCGATATGTATGGGTAAACTGACTTTCCTTTGTCACGCACGTCCCTTGTCCCAACAAACCTAGATTTGGGTATTGCCATACATTGCCTACATCCTAAGGAATATCCCATACAAATATCAAGCCTATAGCTACCATAGGACAAGAGTAAACAAGGTCGAAAGTCGTGGGGAGATAAGCGGGTACAGTGTTTTTCACCACCTCCCCCGCATGACCACCCGCCCGGCAGGACTTGGGGGATAGCTGAGTATGGTCAAGTAATGCCTACATCCTAAAGTGTATCTCACACAAATTTCAAGCCTATAGCTACCATAGGACAAGAGTAAATAAGGTCGAAAGTCGTTGGGAGATAAGTGGGTACAGTGTTTTTCATCACCTCCCCCGCATGACCACCCGCCCGGCAGCACTTGGGGGACAGCTGAGTATGGCATTGTAATGCATACATCCAAAGGTGTATCTCACACAAATTCAAGCCTATAGCTCCCATATGACAGGAGTAAATAAGGTCCAAAGTCGCGGTGAAATAAGTGGGTAAAGTGGTGCCACTAATCCGCCCACCACCACCCGCGCGGCCTGGCTGGCCGGTTCCCGCATACCGCCCCTGTTCGGCAACACTCTACGGTATATCCCTTACCATTCTCAAGCCATTTCCTATCATACGAGCCGAATAATAGAGGTTTTAGTGGCCGACGCAATGTTCGCGTCGCTGGGGTTTAGCGTTACATACATTGCCGACGCAAACAGTGCGTCGCTGGGGCTCAGGGGGTTAAGGCTGTTTCTGTGAATTCATTAGATTGCGTCACTTTTATATATATATAAGTCTCACAAGGAAAAGGAGAACCAGCGTAGTAGCGAACATCTTATCTTTATTGGGTACCAAACGTTTCGGAGAAATCAGTCTCCATCTTCAGTGAATCTAAAATAAATGAAAGTTTACATAATAAACAAAACAAATGATGACCTATGGATATGAAATATCAAACAGTAAGGTTCGAATGGATATGAACCGAAAAGAGCTAAACATAATTAAAACACGATGTATTAAGAGAACAGCATTAAGCTAAACTTTAAAAAAAAAAATAATAATGAGAGGGTATACAATAAAGGACGAAAAGTAAATGGAAGGATATTTACTGAGTGAAAAGCAGTGTTGCAGTGGCTGTGTTGTTCAGGCTGGGCTTTCATTTATTGTTATAAATAGATTCTGAGGTGATAAGGTCACAGCGTGAATGGCATGTGGTTAGTATCTGGAAGTCTGTGGAAGAGAAAGGGTGATCAAACTGGTGAGAGTGATCACGGATAGCAGAAGTGGAAGGCTTAGAAATCAACCTGCCTTTTTGAATGGATTTACCTTGGTGTTCACGATACGGTGAAGCAACCAACGTGAGGTGGAACCCACGTATCTAGCAGTACAGCTAGAACAGGTGAACTTGTAAACCACATTGGAATGGAGGTTCATAGGAAGATAAGAAGTATGTTTGAGGAAATTTCCTATAGTGTTATTATTAGTAAAAACGAATTTGAAATTGATATGTGGGTAGCAGTTGCGAAGAGTTTTGTGGTGGGATTTCTTAATTTCATAGCTAAGTGGCCCTAAATATGGGAGTTTAAAATATCTAGTGTCTTGTTGTGCGGTTTGAACTGGGATGGGTGGGCAGAGCTTAGAGTTAAGAAAATTGTTCAGAAATTTGTTAAACATATGAGTGGGGTATTTATTGTTAGTAAAGAAGTTAAGAAGGAAACAGGTTTCAGAGTGAAACAAAAACCATCACTAATAACATTCCCAGCTCTACCCTCTCCTCATCTGGCCTTAATAAGCAATCATTTCATACCCTATTGTAAATCGCTGCCCACCAATAACTTTTCTCATACAATGACAAGTTGTTCACCCAAACCGATGGTGTGGCGATGGGGTCACCCTTGGGTCCCTCATACGCAAATGCCTTCCTTTGCCACCACGAGGAGATTTGGTTGAATAATTGTCCTCCAGATTTTAAACCCATATTCTACCGTAGGTACATGGACGACACCTTCTTGATTTTTAAGCACCCCACTCACATCGAACAGTTGCTGTTATACCTAAACTCACAACATCCCAGTATCAGATTCACACATGAAGTAGAAGACAATCATAAACTCCCCTTCCTTGATACTCTTATCACCAAACACTCTACTTCCCTATCAACTAGTGTTTATCGTAAGCCCACTTTTACCGGTCTAGGTACAAATGTCTTAAGTTTCATACCTCTTAAATATAAAACCAACAGTATCATGACTCTTCTTAACCGAGCATACAATTCCTGTTCATCTTGGCTTTCGTTTCACTCTGAAACCTATTTCCTTCTTAACTTCTTTACTAATAATAAATACTCCACTCATATGGTTAACACATTTCTGAACCATTTTCTTAACTCTAAGCTCTGCCCACCCACCCCAGGGGAGGTATGGTGGAGTGGTCTTGCCCATGGCCTGGTAATCCAAAGGTCCCGGGTTCAAATCCCGATGTATCAATGGGAAGATATTATTGGGATGGAATTTGTGCTGTACCTAGTATCAGTGCATTACCACAGGCCCACCGAAACGTCAATAAAATACCCTCATTGTTCCCTGATTAAATAACACTGTATGAATATTCCCATATTCAAAATATGCTATAGGGGTGCAATGCCTGGTGAGTTATCTGCTCAACAGGTGGCGTTGTGTGTGTGTAAGTGTGAGAGTCCGAGTGTAGGGGGTGAGACAGTGAAGCACGGGAATGAGGTGGCTTCAGAGATGGGGTCGTTTCGGGCCATGAGTGAGCACCGTGCCTCATGTGAAGGCAAGATGGCAGGTGCTCGTTGTACTCTACGTGCTTCCCTTGTCTCACTCCCTAGACTGGAACAAGACCTCACGGGCTTCACTGTTCATTGTAAAGCGGTGAATGTTAAGGCTCTCAGCCTATGCCCGAGAGGAAGTAAGTTGGAATATAGAAAAAAAAAAAAAAAAAACAAAAAAAAAAACGTACAAAAAGACACTAGATACTTTAAACTCCCATATTTAGGGCCACTTAGCTATGAAATTAGTAAATTCCTCCACAAAACTCTTCGCATCTGCTACCCACATATCAATTTCAAATTAGTTTTTACTAATAATAACACTATAGAAAATGTCCTCAAACATACTTCTTCTCTCCCTATGAACCTCCATTCCAATGTGGTTTACCAGTTCACCTGTTCTAGCTGTACTGCAAGATACGTGGGTTCCACCTCACGTTGGTTGCTTCACCGTATCCGGGAGCACCAAGGTAAATCCATTCGAATAGGCAGGTTGATTTCTAAGCCTTCCACTTCTGCTATCCGCGATCACTCTCACCAGTTTGATCATCCTTTCTCTTCCACAGACTTCCAGATACTGTACTAACCACATGCCATTCACGCTGTGACCTTATCACCTCAGAATCTATCTATATAAATAAATTAAAGCCCAGCCTGAACAACACGGCCACTGCAACACCGCTTTTCACTCGGTAAATATCCTTCCATTTTCTTTTCGTCCTTTATTGTATACCCTCTCTTATTATTATTATTATTATTATTTTTTTAAGTTTAGCTTAACGCTGTTCTCTTAATACATCGTTTTTATGTTTAACTCTTTTCGGTTCATATTCATTCGAACCTTACTGTTTGATATTTCATATCCATAGGTAATTATTTGTTTTGTTTCTTATGTAAACTTTCATTTATTTTAGATTCACTGATGACGGAGACTGATTTTTCCGAAACGTTTGGTACCCAATAAAGATAAGATTTTCGCTACTACGCTGGTTCTCCTTTTCTTTGTGAGACTTCGATTCCCAAGAGGAAGCTCCATTGCAAAAATTATATATATATATAAATACTGGTGTATATATATATATATATATATATATATATATATATATATATATAATGTAAACTACTTGCTAAGGAAATAGAAAAATAAACTAATCAGGATCTCCATCAACAGGTTTCGGTTATGTGGAGTAACTGATGTTATTTATTTATTTATTGAATAATTTATCTATATATTTTATTTATTCTTATTTTCAATTTACTATTTGTGTATACTTTTTTGAGATGTGACCTTTTTATTATGCGTTGGTGATAATCGGGGCTTGTGTAGGGCGATCAGCAGCTTGCACATTATGTATGTGTATATAAATAGCGTTAGCATTTGTGAAACCATTGAGAAAGGAAATGTGCTGAATTGGAGTCTTAAATTCAGGTGTGTGTATGAGTTAGGTTTTTGGGTTTAGCGAATGTTGATAGACATTGGCTTAGAAAAGTTGACAGAGCGAATTTAAACACCATATGAGGAGGAACACTTTCTTGACAACGTTTCGCATAGACCTCCATCTGGCCTGATGAAGGTGTATGCGAAATATTGCCAATGAAGTGCTCCTCCTCACATGGTGTTTATAATTAGCAAATGTAATTTAGGTTCATCATAATGGCTGTGTACATGAGTCACTCAAAAGCAGCATTTTCTTTGGCTGTACACTAATTATATAATAGGAATTTGGGGGGTAACATATATTTGTTTCCCTATTTTAGTGAGGGACTGAGCAAGGCGATCTATTTATGTGTCTGTGTTTGCAATATTATGTGGTTAGGTTGAGGAATAAAGTAGTGTGTATATATGTGTGTGTGAGAAAAAAAGAGGGAGAGTATCTATATAATATTTTCGATTGTGTGTGTGTGTGTGTGTGTCTGTTCTATATGCATGGCCACATTTTTTAAGCTAGAGCGTTCATACTTGGTATGCATAGTAAGGGGGTCCCTATGGAGGTTTTAGTGAAAAAATAGAATTCCCCAGGGTGAAAGGGACGGAGAAAGTGGCCGCGAAATCGGAAAAATCGCTTTTGGTTTAACAAAAATTGGGCGTTTGGGGCAGAAGGAGGCCTCCGATCGAAAAGGTGTATGGAACGAAAGTTGTTCGCAGCCCCCCAAAATGGGGGTACGGATGAGGTCAGATCCAAAATCGGAGGTCATTTAGCGGCCGAAATCGAGGTCGCCGTTTAATGAGGCACAGGGAGGTCGAGGCCGGTGATTATGTTAGTAGTAGTATTGTGATGATTGTGGTAGTAGTGATTGATGATGGTGATTATGGTAGTAGTAGTGGTGGTAGTAGTGATGGTGATTATGGTGATTACCCGGGCAACGCCGGCTACCCCTGCTAGTATCCTATGAAGTAGCAAAATGAGAACTAACTGCCGAAAACAAAGATATATATAATAGTAGAAGATATATTTAATTTGTCTCTCTCTCTATCTCTCTCTCTTTTGTGCTATTCTTTTCTCCAGCTTTCCTTTAGTTTGGACTCTTTCTATCTGCATTATAATTTAGTCTTGACCACCTCGCTTGGATCGTAATGTTTGTGTAATCAGTATATTTATGAAATATATCTCACTCTGACACACACACACTCACTCGCTCTCACTCTCTCTCTCTCTCTTTACCATCTTTTCCCTATCGGCTCTCTCGCAGCTGCCTTTATTGTTTATCGCTGTTATAGGAGGTGATTCCCATGGTTCTTGTTCCCTCTTGATGCACACTACCGCTCGCCAGGAAAATATTGACACCTGGATGGGGGTAAACGTCTTAAAACAGTAGGCTGAATGGGGCCGAATGGATTCAAGCTAAAGAGAGGGAGAGAAAGAGAAAAAAAGCGAGGTGGGCTCTCTTAATATTTATTCTTGTCGAGTTTTATGCATGGTAGTTATTTTTAGTGCTTGTTATTCTCTGTTTTCTGAATATTTTATGTATGTTGATAGGTGTTTATATTGTATCTCACTTATTCTCATTCAGTTTATCTACATTTACATTTCTCCTACTCCTACTTACTGTATCTATATATATACTTGAATGATGTCTACTTACCTGTTTATCTATCAATCAATCTATATATCTATCTGTCTGTCCGTCTTTGTTCATTGTTTTCATAGGAGGTCAACCCTATGGTATTAACTCCCTCCTGATGTACTGGGAAAAGCTTCTTGTATGATATTTTGTATCGGATATGTTAAATTTTAATATATATATATATATATATTGTTACGCTAGCCAGCTGTTCAGAATGCTCTCGTACTCGCTAGCGCTCGCCAGGGCAGTGAAATGGGCTATGATAGTCGTAAAGCGACCCTCTTTCTTTCATAGTGTTTAAGTTGTCACAGACAGTTTAGTGTTTGCCTTTATTCTTGTCTGTGACACCAAGAAGTATTTTATATCATTGATAGTGTTATAAGATACTGCAGTGTGTTAGTTGCAATGAGAGAGATAAGGGAGAGCGAGGTGTAGTGCGTGGGCGCGCGTTCCCTTCCCGGCCGGCCCGCTCGTCGGTGAGTGGCTGAACAGGGTCACGTGGGCTTTGTGTCCCTGTGACATAGTGGCCTGTGGTTGGTCGCCACCCTCCTTGCCCAGTGGACGGGCTCCTACCCTCCTGACTCCCACAGAGCACGGCGGCACCGTGAAGTTGCGACTACATCCCTTTGCATTCTGTTCCCCAATTACCACCTATACTACTGTTTCTCTCTCTCTGAATTTCTTCTTTTCCATACTTCTATGCTTTGCAGTCAATTACCCATCCCTTCTGGCCCCTCACAAGCGACATTCACTGTCCGCCTGTCGTATTACAATCTCCTGCTCTCAGATATTATGATGTACTAGCTTAGCAAGGCTTAGAGTCATAGATTTCATACTGTAGGGTGCTTTTCAATATTGCTTGTTCTCCTCCATTATTTAATGCTAAACTGTGGTGGGTATCTGTTGTAGTTGTCAGTGTTGTGTATACGGCTCGCTACAGCCTATACGACTTCGACGGTGCTGGGTAGCCTGGTGGCCAGCCCTTCTGGATATTTCCTTTGCGAGTGTAGCATTGTGCTGGCAGAGGGCTTTTGCCTACTCCTGCCAGTATATTGCTAGCTCTTTGCTTGACTTCATGGGGAGCGTCAGGGCAAGACTAGGTACGAGAGACCTGGACTAACCAAGAGAGCCTCCCGGTCATTAACGTACGATAGGGAGATATCCTTAAGGGTGGCACTAGGCTAGGAGCATGCTTGGCTCTACCTAGTTTCCCATACCCTGATACCACAGCTAGACTTTATTAATAGAGAAGACAATGCATACTTATTAACTCTTATCACGTGTGCTTTAGTATTATTCACGGTATTGTTTAGCCTAGGTTGTTGCGCAGGGCACAACCGCTGGTGGCTGTTACTTTATTTAAGGAAGTACTGTTTTTGAGTTGCTGTTATTATTACTGTCACAGAGTTGTTGCATTCTCGTGTTTTCCATTATAGATGTCCTGCTTTTTGGTGTATTTAAGATACACGTTTCATGCCCTGCCTCTTGTGCCTCTTGCATTATTACAGTTCTATATTCTACGACCATCTTAGAGCATCAGACGTTTGCAGAAGCTTCCAGGTCTGTTTGCTGTAGGACTAGACTTCAAGTGCTTTCATATAGCATTGAAAGGTTTTGATGTTGAGTTCAGACTAACATTAAACATAACGTAAGCATCTAATCTTTTATTAAATCTTGTCATAGTTTATTTAAGCTTTGTTAATACTTGAGAGCATTTTATTAACGTAATTACTTCTTGTTGTTTGCAGGCTTTGCCATTGCTGGAAAGCCTTAGTAGAGTACACTTATCCCTTGTTAATTGATACCCCGTTATCTAGTATATTAACTCTAGAGGGTTTATGTGTTTTGTTCACCGGCTTAATAGTTCAAGGGTTTGGAATTAGCGTACCGTTGTTGCATACTTAGCCTATATTGTAGTCCAATACTAAGTGCCCTTGTTTATTAAGTTGTGCCGGTCGTAACAATATATATATATATATATATATATATATATATATATATATATATATGTTAGTAAAGCCAGGTAATAAATTTTCTTTAATACATACGAGGTTGAAAGAAATGGCAATTTCTGCATTGGAAATTTTATTATTCAAAGTTTCCAGGTCTCTGATGAGTTTTCGCTGGGTGGCATGAAGTAGATGAAGGAGATGAGCAAAATTCATGGTGGTACAGAGTTACATTAATGTACATGATGATACAGGATATACGACGCGTTTCACTGGACAACCAGCATTATCAAGTAAGGATACAATGATATAAAAGGTAAACAGGAAGGGTATATATAGAGGGTGGAGGATCAGAGGAGGCGAAAATCAGGGGGCAAAATTCTGCTATTAGTGGAGGGGTATTCTAGGAGAGAGAAAGAGAGAACCGCTTCACGCATGCGCACTGGATGCGGGATGGTGGTCGGTTGGCGGGGTCGAAGCTGATTGGCTGCGTGGCCTAAGTTGCGTAGTATGTGTGGCGCCTGCGGAAGACGAAGCTGAAGGAGGTACCGCGGGGGGCTGCGTCAAGGGCACCGGGGGGCGAGGGGGGGCGTTAGGTCCTGTAGGAAAGTGCATTTTGGCAGAAGGAAGGATCTGAAGGTCCAGAGTTTGGTTGTTGATGTTGGGATGTAAGGCTTGGATATATAATGCTTCGAGTATAGGTAATCTCTTTGGGTCACTTTCTTTATCGAGTATGGTGGTGTGTTTCTCTAACTCGTTGCGTGTGAGGTTGGGGGTGGTTAGGGGTGAGATAGTGGTCTTTGATGGCTCCAGCCTGAAGGTGAAGAGTTAACCGACGTGAAAGACGAGTCTGCGTCATACCAATATAGGAATGAGGTCCACAGTCCTCATAATTACAGGTATGTTGGTAAATGACGTGATCGTCGGTCATCGGGCTCTTTATCTTGGTGGAAGCTGGTTTGTTGCGGAGAACGAGGTTGGAGGTCTTGGGGGATTTGTAATAAATTATTAATTTGATTTTGTTTTCCGGGTTGGTTGGGTGGACATGCTTGGAGATTATTTCTTTTAAGACGGCCTCGTCATTTTTGTGTTCAGAGGACATAAAATTGCGGTAGAAGATCTTAATTTCATTGGGGGGTCAATGTTGGGAGGGCTTTGGGTGTACCATTTTTCAAAATGGTGGTTGATGGTGCTGGAGATGTCGGAGTTGGAGTATCCGTTATTTACTAAAACTTGGGATAGTCTTTCTAGTTCCTGGTGAGTGTCGGCCCAGGTAGAGCAGTGCGTGAGGGCTCTCCTGACATAGGCGGAGATGGAGGATAGAAGATAACGGCGGGGGCATTCACTATCGCCGTTGAGGCATTGTCCTGTGTTAGTTGGTTTAATGTAGACGGTGGTTTTGAACCCATGGTCGTTCAGAGCTACGAGGATGTCGAGGAAGGGGAGTTGTCCATTGTTAGATTTTTCAAAGGTGAAGTTAAGTCCGGAGGAGGTCATGAAGCGACGCTGGAGTTCCTGTAGTTCGTGGAGGTCCTTGATTTGCACGAAGATGTCATCCACGTATCTACAGTAGACGGCGGGTCGTTGGGCAGCTAGGAGCTCTTCCTCGATGGTACCCATAAAAAAGTTCGCTAAAAGAACTCCTAGGGGGCTGCCCATCGCCACACCGTCTATCTGCTTGTACATGTTGCCCCGGGGGTAAAGGAAGGGGGCCTCCTTGGTACATAGCTCCAGTAGTGTTTTCAGGGCCTTCTCCGGGATGTCCAGTGTTGGTGTATCAGGGCAATGGTAAATTCGACGTAGAATCATGTCAATGGTCCTATCCACTTTCACGTTGGTGAACAGGCTTTCTACGTCGAGAGAGGCGATTGTGTGGTTGTTGTTCCGGGGGGCGTCTCGTAAAATTTCCAAGAAATCGTGGGCTAAGTTATGGTTGAATTGGCTGGGCATGTAGGGGGTGAGGAGGTTGTTCAGGGCCTTGGCGATCTGGTAGGTGGCAGTGGGGATCTGGGAGATGATGGGGCGGAGGGGGTTCCCAGGTTTGTGTGTTTTGATGGTTCCGTACGCATAACCAGGGGTGTATTCTCCGACGAGTTTTTTAAGGTGGATCCCTCCTTGTTTGGCGTTGATGGCGGTGATGGTGGTGTTGGCAGTACGTTTGATTTCATCGGTTGGGTTGCGGGTGATCTTTTTAAATTTGGTGTTGTCACTTAAGATGACGTCCATTTTTCTAAGATATTCCTCCTTCTCATGAATCACGAGACAGGAAGCTTTATCCGTACGACGGATGATGATGTTGGGGTTGTCTCTTAATTGTTTGGCAGCTTGGAAGTGTTGTTTGTTAAGGATTTTGCTATGGTGAGTTCCTCTGGTTTTGGCGGCTTCAGCGAGGAGAGTAGGTTGTAGGGCGGGAGTAGTGGTGACCTTGCCATCCTTCTTGAGTCATAGGATGTCGTCCAGGGGATTTCCATTTCTAGGCGTAGCAGACTTTTGCCCCCTGATTTTCGCCTCCTCTGATCCTCCACCCTCTATATATATCCTTTCTGTTTACCTTTTATATCATTCTATCCTTACTTGATAATGCTGGTTGTCCAGTGAAACGTGTCGTATATCCTGTATCATCATGTACATTAATGTAACTCTGTACCACCATGAATTTTGCTCATCTCCTTCATCTACTTCCTGCCACCCAGCGAAAACTCATCAGAGACCTGGAAACTTTGAATAATAAAATTTCCAACGCAGAAATTGTCATTTCTTTCAACCTCGAAGGGGGCCTCCTTGGTACATAGCTCCAGTAGTGTTTTCAGGGCCTTCTCCGGGATGTCCAGTGTAGGTGTATCAGGGCAATGATAAATTCGACGTAGAATCATGTCAATGGTCCTATCCACTGGCACGTTGGTGAACAGGCTTTCTACGTCGAGAGAGGCGATTGTGTGGTTGTTGTTACGGGGGGCCTCTCGTAAAATTTCCAAGAAATCGTGGGCTGAGTTAAGGTTGAATTGGCTGGGCACGTAGGGGGTGAGGAGGTTGTTCAGGGCCTTGCCCTGCCACCCAGCGAAAACTCATCAGAGACCTGGAAACTTTGAATAATAACATTTCCAACGCAGAAATTGCCATTTCTTTCAACCTCGTATGTATTAAAAAAAAAAAAAAAAAACTATATATATATATATATATAATATACAGTATATATATATATATATATATATATATATATATATATATATAGAGAGAGAGAGAGAGAGAGAGAGAGATAGGCTCTGTCCGATCTCCTATTCTCTTTCTAATTTTTATAAATTACCTTCTCAACTGTACCTCAACTCCCATCCATTCATACGCAGACGACTCAACTTTACACTACTCCATTAGTTTTTCAGAACGCCCAAGCCAGCAATTCCTCAAGACAAACGGAATGAAGCCATAGAACACTTAAATTCTGATCTAACTACTATCTCCAATTGGGGCAGAAAAAACCCTGTTATCTTTAATACTTCCAAAACCAAATTTCTCCATCTATCTACCCGTCAGGAACTCCCTGCGGACTATCCCTTATTCTTCAACAATACAAAAATCAATCCTTCATCTTCTCTCAATATTCTTGGTGTCTCTTTTTCTTCTGCTCTCAGTTGGAAGGACCATATTACCAGTCTTGCTAAGTCAGCCTCCCAGAAGCTGGGTGTGCTCAACCACCTTAGGGGGTTCTTTACCCCTGCACAGCTTCTTGCTCTGTACAGGGGCATAGTGCGTCCTTGTATTGAGTATTGTTCATATGTGTAGGGAGGTTCCTCTCACACCGCTCTCCTAGACACAATTGAAAGGAAGGCCTTTCGTATCATGAACTCCCGTCCACTCACCAACTCTCTGCAATCTCTCTCTCTTCGCCGCAATGTTGCATCTCTCTCGCTATTCTATCACTACTATAATAATCAGTGTTCCTCAGAGCTTTCCCAGTGTATACAACCTCCTTTACGTAGGGCACGTGGTACCCGTCTTGCAGCACAATCCCACCCCTACTCTGTGCAACTCTCCAACCCAAGAGTGAAATGTTACTTTTAGACTTTCTTCTATTCAACAGCTGAGCTCTGGAACTCTCTCCCAGAATCAGTCTTTCCTTCTTCCTATGACTTAAATTGCTTCAAACTCCGTGTGTCCAGGCACTTTGGCTCGAACGTCCCTTGATTTTGACCCTGTCACTCTTTCAACTATTGGGGAGGCACTCGCTATAGGCAGTTCTGCCTTTTGCCTCCCTCACTCACATTTGTAGAAAAAACAAAATATATATATATACAGTATATATTATTATGTTTTAATCTCTCAGTGGGGTTCGAACCGTCGACCGTCAGGACGATAGCCGACGTTTTAACCAACTCCACCACGGCTGTCTAAAAGACACTCAACCGTCTATCATATTTATGTTAAGGAGAAGGGAAACTCACTAGGAGAATGTAATTTCAATTCATACCTAGTCGTAGGATCCATATTCCAGAATACCATACAAGGATTTTAAGTGTCCCGACGCAACTCGGGCCGAAATTGATTTAATTTAATTCTAACCCACCAAACATGAGAGTCATAAATATTGAGTATATATCACGAATACACGTGAGCCACTAAATGTTTTAATCGCTCAATGAGGTTTACACCTTACGAGCGGCCTAGGCGGTTTATTTATATGTACCGCCCAGCGGGGTGTTTTTAGCCAAAATAGGGCTGTTTACGTGATCATTTTCATGCCTAAATAAGACCCAGAGCGTAAAACAAGTATCTATCCCTGAAAGGGCATAAACAGAGCTTTCCAATGACACCATAACGATCCTTTTATGATGGCTAGTTTTCTTGCAACAACCGTGCCACGCGAGTGCAAAAAGCATGTAATTCGGCACTTTCCCCATACAATTCCGTATATAGCGAGTGAGAGAGGGAGGGAGGAGGTGGGATTCGTGTCAGTAGGCTCGCCGCGGTGGTCTGGAGCAGTCATACGCTCGCTACTCTCCTGCCACCACTTGTCTCTCTCTCTCAGCAACATTACGTGCTCAAATTGCCACACGACCTATGTCGAGCGCCGCCAGATAGTCCAGATTTATTATACTCGACTTATGTTGCGCCCCGACATTTATGGGTTAAAATCCTTGTATGGTATTCTGGAATATGGGTCCTATGACTAGATATGAATTGAATGTGTGTGTGTGTGTGTGTGTGTGTAAAGAGAAGAGAGAGAGAGAGAGAGAGAGAGAGAGAGAGAGTGTGTGTATGTGTGTGTAATTATGTTCATGTACAGTATATATCCATAACATATCTGTCTGTCTGCATGTCTGACTCGCTATACATTTAAGAGAAGTTACTTTTTAACACGGGTGTGATATCAGCCTTGACTTTGTGTTTGTTAGCACGTGCCTTGACGTTTGGCTAGACTGGACCTTATTTGTAGTGTGTGTGTGTGTGTGTGTGTGTGTGTGTGTGTGTGTGTGTGTGTTTGTGCTAGATTGTGTCTTTATTTTTTGTATGTTTACCTAAGCTTTATAGTTTTCTTTTATGTTGTAATTGTGTGTTGAGAGTATTTGTTTAGTGTTTGCAGTGATCTCTCTCTCTCTCTCTCTCTCTGTGTGTGTGTGTTGCAGTTATTGCTGCTAAGAGAGAACAAAATAATGTGTTGCGTCTGTGTTTCTTTGTCTCTCAATTTGTTGACGTTTGACTCGACTGTGGAGCTTTCTTGTGTGTGTGTGTGTGTGTATTTTGTGGGTGTGGGGTGCACGAAGTGAATCAAAACATCTTGGACCAACTAAAGGAGAAACACCCAGAAGCAAAACCAGCAAGTGATTAGGCCAAATCAGACGGGGGATATGTTCCTCCAGACCCGGTGATATATGAGAATATATCTGGAGACCTCCTATGGAGAAAGGCGCTGAAAACACAGGGAGGAGCAGATCCATCAGGTGTAGACTTGGAGGATCTTCCTAAGTCAAAACAAGTTTGGTTCAGCCGTAGGTGACCTTTGTGAAGCAATAGCAATGCTTGCAAAGAAATTGCATCATCGCCATGCGTGAACATAGAAGCTCTGACAGCATGTCACCGGCTACCTTTAAATAAGAATCCAGGAGTTAGACCAGTAGGCATTGGGGAAGTTCTTAGAAGGATTATAGGAAAAGCAATCATGTCCGTATTTGGAAAAGATGTACAAAGAGTAGTGGGCAACTTACAAGTATGTGCAGGACAGCAAGCCGGAGGAGAAGCAGCAATACATGCAATGGGGAAGGTGTATGATGAGGAAGATTGTGAAGCGGTACTGCTAGTGGATGCAACAGATGCCTTTAACACCATTAATAGGGAGGCAGCTATTCACAACATCAAGATCAAATGCCCGAGCATCGCAAAGTACATAGAAAACACTTATAAGAAGCCAGCTAACCTGTATATAGTTGGAAGCACAAAGAAGGAAGAAATGAAAATTCTCAAATCAAATGAAGGAACAACGCAAGGAGATCCAGTGGCAATGGCAATGTACGCACTGGCACTATCTATTCTGCAGCAGAAAATAAAACATGAGGCAACCCGAGTGAAACCAGTGGCATATGCTGATGACCTCACAGGTGCAGGAAGAATAAGGGATCTCAAAGAATGGTGGCGGAGAGTACAATCGGTTGGCGCAGTCATTGGGTACCATCCTAATGCTAGTAAATCTGTACTAATAGTGAAAGAAGACAAGTATGAAGAAGCGGTGCAGACTTTTGATGGGACAGGAGTGAAGATAACAAAGGAGGGTCAACACCATTTGGGAGCAGTAATAGACACAGAGGAATGCAAGAGAGTCTATGTGCGAAAAAAGGTAGCGGAGTGGGTATAGGAAGTTAAAACCCTGGCAGACATTGCGAAATCTGAACCACATGCTGCATATACTGCCTTCACATATGGTGTTAAGCACAGATGGACCTTTCTTATGAGAACAGTGCCTGACATTGGACAGATGCTCCAACCGCTGGAAGAAGCAATCAGAGGAGCATTCATACCTGCTTTAACAGAGATGGAAGGCGTCACACAAGAGCTAAGAGATCTATTAGCTCTTCCGCCAAGGTTCAGAGGTATGGGGATCATAAACCCAGTGGAGGCGGCACCTCATGAGTACCAAAATTCCCTTAAACTTACTACGTCTCTGACAGAAAAAATACGGGAGCAAAATGAAAATGATGAGGTGGACGAAGAGGAACAACGAAATGCAAGATACGAAATTACAAAGAGCAGAGAAGAGAGACAGAAACATAGCCTAGAACAAATTAAGACCGAATGTAGTGAAGAACTGAAAATGAGAGTTGAGATGGCACAAGACACGGGGGCTTCAAATTGGCTCACTTCATTACCAATAAAGGAAAAAGGCTTCAGCTTAAATAAACAAGAATTCAATGATGCCGTAGCCTTGAGGTATGGGTGGCCAGTTTCGAACCTGCTGCTGAAATATGCATGTGGTGAAATAAACAACTCCGACCACTGTATGACCTGTAAGTAAGGAGGATTTATCTGTATCCGGCATGATGAAGTACGAGACATCACTGCACAAATGCAGGACGAGGTGTGCCATGATGTCAGAATCGAACCGGAACTTCTGCCTATGGACGGACAGCGCTTGGCCCACAATACTGCAAATACTTCAAATGAAGCAAGAGTACAAAGGAGTACAAAGGAAATCAAGCAACAACAGGTCTAGTGACCCTTCTAGGCTGCTTGTCCTCCAAAACACTGAGGATCAAGTGTCCAAACAGTGGTTTAGAGTGGGTAAGGGAACATTGGAAAGGGAACTACTGCCCTGGAACTAATGTCCGTGGCAGGACTAGGAAGTTAGTAGGGGACATATGGGTTAGTAACTGAGGGGAGGATAAAATAAAGTTATTCATTTACAAACGCAGTCAGTCGTGGGTTTGATGCGAGATATTTGTCTAGGCGGAGTTTAAATGAATCAACGGTGCTGCAGTCTATAACGTCTCGGGGAAGCCCATTCCACA
Organism: Paralithodes platypus; assembly: GCA_032716605.1. Classification (NCBI taxonomy): domain Eukaryota; kingdom Metazoa; phylum Arthropoda; class Malacostraca; order Decapoda; family Lithodidae; genus Paralithodes; species Paralithodes platypus. Next base: position 9,099,686 of record CM064511.1, on the reverse strand, counting down.
AGTTGACAACTCGATTGAAGAAGAAATTCTTAGATTCGTGTGAGTTAAAAGATATACCAATAATTTTGCAACCGTTTCCCCGCGTGTAATTAGATTGGTCGATAGTGAAGTACTTACTACAGTTCATATTGTCGATGCCTTTGATGATTTTGAACACTTGAATTAAGTCACCTCTTAATCTGCGCTGGGTTAAAGGAAATAGATTTAATTCTCTAAGACGCTCTTCGTATGGTTTGTACTCTAGGCTAGGTATCATTTTGGTAACTCTACGTTGAACTCGTTCTAGCTTGTTTATGTCTTTTTGGTAATAAGGGCACCAGCATTGAACGCAGTATTCCAGAAGAGGGCGGACTAATGAATTGTAAAGGGTTAGGATAACGTCTTTGGATTTATGCTCAAATGACCTGCCTATAAAGCCAATTATTTTGTTTGTCTTCTTAACAACTTCTGAACATTGCTGACTCGGTTTTAGGTTACTCGATATTGTTACTCCCAGATCGGTTTCTCTGTTTACATTCTTAAGCTGAGTGCCATTCATCGAATAGTTTGCTTTCTCATTTAGGTATCCGATATGTAGTACTTTACATTTATCCGCATTGAAACTCATTTGCCAAATTTGGGCCCAATGTGACAATTTATCTAGATTGTGTTGCATATCGTCAACTTGTTCTTTTGAGAGTACGCTATTTGTAATTTTTGTATCGTCAGCAAATTTTGAGATTGTACAGGTGAGACCCTCATCTATGTCGTTGATGTAAATTAGAAAGAGAATTGGTCCTAGTACCGATCCCTGGGGTACCCCGCTACTTACATTGGTCCATTTAGATGCCTTACCGTTTATGACTACTCTTTGCTTTCTATCGCTGAGCCAATTTTCTATCCATTTCAACACACCGTCTTGTATTCCATGCGCTTTTAGTTTTAGCAGTAAACGTTTGTAGGGAACTTTGTCAAAGGCCTTTTGAAAATCAAGGTATAATATCTACAGGTTTACTCTCATCGTAGAGGTTGAGGATATCGTGGAAGAAGTCTAAGAGGTTTGTTAAACAGGAACGTTTTTTACGAAAGCCGTGTTGAGTATCTTTAAGTATGTTATTTTCCTCTAAGTGATTTACGAGTCTGTCTCTTATGACCGTTTCTAGCATTTTACATACAACTGAGGTTAAGCTAATTGGACGATAGTTACTGGGTAGGGATTTGCTGCCTTTTTTTAATATCGGTGTTACATTGGCTATCTTCCGCTGATCAGGCATAGTTCCAGACTGCAAGGATTTATTGAATAGTAATGTCAGTGGTTTGGAGAGCTCATCCTTAGCTTCCTTTAGAACTCTAGGCGAGATTGTATCAGGTCCAGGCGTTTTATTTACCTTGAGTTTATCTAAACAATTCAATACTTCTCTCTCTGTAACGGTGATATTGCTTAGAACATCTGAATTATCAATCTGAATCGGCGATGGTGTAGGGATATCACTGAGGTCTTCTGTTGTAAAAACTGATGCAAAGAAGGTATTGAGGGCATTACTCATTTGTACTTCGTCTTTGGTGTATTCTCCATTTTCATCGACTAACGGTCCAACTGTTGAAGTAACTACTTTTTTCTTTCTGATATAACTATAGAATTTTTTCGGGTTTGTTTTACTTTGATTCGCAATATGTAACTCTAGGGTCTTTTTACTTTGCTTAATTAACTTTTTGGCTTTGCGTCGTAGCTCTACAAATTTCACCCGTTCTTCGTCATTTTGTGAGGATTTTAATCTATCATTAGCAAATTTTTTAGCAAGCAGGCAGTTTGAAATTTCTTTATTCCACCATTTGGGCTTATTATTATGGCCTGGACGCCGTATTTTCGATGGTATGCAGTCTTGCACTGCGTTTAGGTAAGTGGTTTCGAATAACTTCCAAGATGTATTTATGTCGTTATTGTTAATTAAAAAGCTCCAGTCAGTTTCTTTAAACATAGCTCTAAGTTTATGAAAGTTTGCTTTCTTGAAATTAGGGACTTTTTCGATGCTACTATTTGGTTCGTTACTAGTAAAATTTAAAGTGAAAGTTATCGTACGATGGTCGCTGTTACTGAATTCATCACCAACATTCAAATTCTCTATTAATTCTTCTTTTGTTGCAAGTACAATGTCAAGAACGTTATTACCACGGGTCGGTGTTCGAACAAATTGATAAAGCGAACTCTCTTGCAAGTTCGTATACAAGTCATGTCCGGAGTGTGAAGTAAGAGTATCGCCCCACTTGGTCACAGGTAAATTAAAGTCGCCAAAAAATACGGTATCTTGTGAGTTACTTACATCTCCAATTTGTTCATAAATTTCTCGGTCAGTTTGCACTGATTGAGCTGGAGGTCTGTATATTAATGCAAGTATTATTTTTGTACCTTTATTATTCTTTTTTAGCACAAAAGATGTGTCGACGTTCACAATTTGAGGTTTTGACAAGAGGGTCGGGTTAAGACTTTCTTTGATATAAAATAAAACGCCACCTCCATTTTTATTTATTCGGCTTTTCTCAAACATTACATAACCGGGAAGTGAATACTCTGCTAAAAAGTCTCTATCTTCTGTATTGAGCCAAGATTCTGTTATTCCAATCACATCATAATTTTCTGTAAACACTAGTTCCTCTAAATCTGAAAATTTATTGCGTATGCTACGAGCGTTTGCATAGAAAACCTTTAAAGTTGCGGTTTTAGAACTCACAGAACGTTCTTTAATCAAATTTTTGGTTCTGGTCGGATCTACATTTACATTCATGGCTGTCATCGGTCCTCGGTCGTTATCCCTGGCGTTTTTGAATTTGGGTCGTGTTGGTGGAGCTTTATCCAAATTCGCGGTTCTTGACAGATTAGCATCTAATTCCTTCGCAGGTTGCCGCCCTCGCTGTCTTCGGTCCTCCTTTCTGGTTGTCCTGTGCTGAGTCGATTTCTTCTCCGAAAATCCTTCACCGCATTGTTGAGAAGACACCCAAACCGTGCTGCTCCCACCTGGTTCAGATGAACTCCATCGTCCGAAAACAAATAGTCATCGTACTAGAAATTGTCCCAGGTGTCGACGAATCCCACGTTTTCCTTCCTGGAGTGGATGTAAGTGCTCGAGGTTTTTGGACGAGGGGACAACGGGCTTTTTTCGACATCAGAATTTTCAACCCAAGAGCACAAACATATCGTGAGCGAGGACTCAAGGTGGTCTTCTCATCGTCGGGAGGAATGGGACCTTCTGCAAGTGTCTTCTATGCCAGATTAGCTGGACAAATATCGGAGAAAAAGCGCCAGCATAGAAGCCAAGTCATAACTTGGATAAGATGCCGGCTCTCTTTCTCTCTTCTCAGGTCTGCACTCCTATGTCTCAGGGGTACAAGGTCCTCCCCGCTACATAGGACAAGAGTGAGAGACTTGGACTTTGAAATGGTCGTGGCGGAGGGCCGAATTGGGGAACAACTAGGTTGATTGTAGGGAGGTACTGGTACAATAAGATAAACTATAATGTAACTAGAATAAGATCGATTATACACCACTTTGTAACTGTCACCTTAATAAAAAAAATAAACAAAATGTGTGTGTGTGTGTGTATTATGTGTGTGTGTGTATTATGTGTGTGTGTATATTGTGTATGTGTGTGTTTATGTGTGTGCGTATTTTGTGTGTGTGTGTATTGTATGTGTGTCTGTGTGTGTGTGTATGTGCGTGTGTGTGTGTGTGTGTGGTGCTGGGTATTTGTGAGCAGGTGTCCTTTATGTTTATGTTGTGCTCGTGATATCTCTCTCTCTCTCTCTCTCTCTCTCTCTCTCTCTCTCTCTCTCTCTCTCTCTCTCTCTCACGCACACACACACACACATTCAACAACAACAACAACAACAACACACACACACACTGAAAAAAATGGAGGGCAATAACAAACACGAATTAATGCCCGATATTTCACGCTTATACCGAGAGAGAGAGAGAGAGAGAGAGAGAGAGAGAGAGAGAGAGAGAGAGAGAGAGAGAGAGAGAAAGATAGAGACAGATTAAACATTTATATAAATAAAAACAGGTACAAAATGGGTCCACATGGAGATGGAGGACTATCGAAAAAAATCAATCTAGGTAAAGAATGGCTATAAGGGAAAAACACTTGGAAACAGTATAGGCCTACCAATAATTGGGTAGGTGAGGGGGGGGTGGGGGGGGGTTAGTGATCGTGTCAGAGTATTCGACCTTTTTTGGTTTCTTTTAGCCGCCATTTTGTTGACCTAATTGTCGCAGAACGGGCTGCTGATAATGTGAATTTCTGATCGTGTAGTTTTGTTTTATAGGCCAAGAATTATTTTTAACATAGTTTCTAACACCAATAACACCCCACATTAAATTATTGAAAGCATGTGATTTTCACAGGATTCGAACCCAGGTTACCACATACAGAAGTTACACGCTCTAACCATTACGCCATCAAGACAGTTTTACTAATATATCGTGTACCAGTATATCTCAGAAAGTGATAACACGAAATATAGGTAGAACATATTGAAGGGGTAATGCGCGTATGTATTGGTACATTAATACATCTTTTTCTCATATTTTAGTTTCCTCTCTAGAACTCCATCAAGCTTTAACCCCCCCCCCCCCCCTCCTCATAAAATAAAATAAAATACACCACCGTCAAAATAAATGTGTTCATTTTTCGATATAAAAATGTACCGGCACTAATGGGGCTAAACACGAGGAAGAAGGGGGACCAGAAAAATGACCCATCTCCCTTTAAGATAATGATATCAGGTTGAAGGTCAATGAATAGCTAGACGACAATTGACCACCTGCGAGTTTTAGACTATAAGGAAGTTGGAGCTGTAAACATCGATATTAAACTGAAATGCAATAATAATGTTGGTTTCTGGTGCATATAATTCATGTGGAATTTGATTTTATGTATAAATAAATTTACGACAACCGTATTTTAACTGGTAATTCTGCTAAATATCGACGTTCACAGCTCCAACTTCCTTTATAGCCCACAACTAGCAAATGGTCTATTACAATGATAAAAAGTAAATGACAAATAGTAAATAATATTGATAAACAGTATATACATAGTAAAAGCTCGATAGTTGTCTAGCGAACAAACTCCCCCCCCCCCATAATATTGATAAACAGTATATACATAGTAAAAGCTCGATAGTTGTCTAGCGAACAAACTCCCCCCCCCCCATAATAATATGAAACTTGATAATTTTGTGATTAAGAGTGATACACGTATTGGTGATATTAGGATAAGCAATATGAAACACATAGTAATACGGTGAGGGTAAATGCATAGAGAGAATATTGTAAGTAAGAGTTAGAAAGAATAAAAGGTATATAATTAACGTATTTTAAGATATCACGGGAAGAGTTAGTTAGTATCCCAGAGACCTTGCGGTCCATTCCTAAGAGATACTCGAGGTGGAAGAAAAGATACTGTTTATTGCACTATACTCATTACAGAGTATGCAAGATGCTATCTACTCTCTTCTTGAACGGCTCTACTGAAGAACTAACTGTTCACAATTTCGGAGGGAATTTAGTTCCAGTTAGAACAGATCTTATATACGAAAAAAGGTTCCACAAGTACTAATGCTGAACCTTTTCAATTCTAATTTCCAGCCATGGTTGCATGTTGTATTCATGTTTAGGCTAAACATTTTGCTATAATCCACATTGTCAAACCCATCAAGTATTTTAAAAACTTCAGTGAGCTGACCTCGTAGTTTGTGTGTCTCAAACGGAAAGAGATCAAGAGCTCTCAACCGGTCCTCATAGCTTAGTCTTCTAAGCGATGGAATAAGCTTTGTAGCGCTAGCTTGTACTCTTTCCAGTCGCTCTATATTTGTCCTGAGTGCTCGAAGACCAGCATTGAACAGCATACTCCAGGTGAGGCCGTATCAGAGCGTTGTAAAGTGTGAGGACTATTTTCTTATTTCTATGAGAGAGAGAGAGATAGAGATAGAGATAGAGAGAGAGAGAGAGAGAGAGAAAAAGATAGAGAGAGAGAGAGGGGTGTTAGGGTATCAGAGATCTTATATGGTATTCGAAGGAGATGCTATGGGATGAGTGACAGATGGAAATGGGTGAGAGTGAAAGTTACATAGAGATACATAAATACACGAACTGCACAGACCTTGCGGTCCGTCCTGGGCAGTCTGGACTTAATTATAAATTGGAATTTGCTACAAATTGGAAGGTAAAGACAGCAAAGTAGAAATATTTCTCCCCACCCACCACTCCTTCCGACCTTAGGTAAGCATGAAATTACTTTGGGGAAACAAGACCCCCTTAAGGGGAGGTATTTAGTTTGTTCCCTACGTTTTCATCAAGCTTAAAATTACACCCCCTAGACCCCCTTTCAAGATAAATTTTTACATTTTTCGGTAGAAAAATGTCCCGGCTGAAAGCCGGTTCCTCTTAAATTACAGGCTCGCTATCGCTCGCCAGGATAAAATCGACACCTAAATGGCACGAAAGTTCTTAAAATTGACAGAAATGGGTCGAAAGTTCTTAAAATCGTAAAAATAATGGGGCGAACGTCTTAAAATTAGAAAAACAATGGGGCTAAACATGAGGGAGAAATGAGCCAAGAAAATAATCGCTCAAGTGGAAATCTCCCCTTAAGAATGAGTAAAGAATGAAGTTGAGAGAGAGAGAGAGAGAGAGAGAGAGAGAGAGAGAGAGAGAGAGAGAGAGAGAGAGAGAGAGAGAGAGAGAGAAAAAAACGTATGGGAAGAAAACAAGTCAGAAACAAAAAATCTCATAAGTTTTTTGCCAATACGGTACATAAAACCTCCCTTGTTTGGTATGTGGGGCGTGAGATGACTGAGAGATGGAGATGAGAGATAGAGCGTTGCATAGAGTTACATATATACACAGACTACACAGACCTTCCTGTCCCTACTAGGTAGTCCGGACATAATGCTAACATAGAATTTGCTACAAAGTGGAAGGCAAGGATAGCAAAGAAGAGAGAGAGAGAGTTACATAGATACATGGACTACACAGACATTTCGGTCCCTACTAGCTAGTCCAGACCTAATGCTACAATAGAATTTGCTACAAAGTGGAAGGCAAGGATAGCAAAGAAGAAGGCTCTCTCCCCACCCACCTTCCCTCCGACCGTTGGTGGCATGAAATTAAGTTGGGGAAAGAAGTCACCCAGCAGAATGAGAAAATAATAAACACTTCTACTGGGAAATTTATAGTAAAGAACGAAGATGTCTACTGATGCCTATGCTGGGATCACACATTCCTGTATATTGCTCCCGACAGCTCCCGTCTGGCGTAATCGCCAATTTTTTGTTCTGTCGGGCGTAGTCCGGCCGTGTACGCCGGTATCACCACGATTATTGCATTTTCCCGACAGACGTACCGTGACGGGGCCATTGTTACTGTTACGTCAGTCGTAATGTAGTCGTAATGAACTACGTACGTATTTGCGACTTGCGTAAGCATGTCCCCGTTAGTCCGCATGGGCTGCCCGATTTGCGGAAACACAGGCCACGCCCATGCCACGCCCCCACAAGACCTGCGTAGCTGAGGCTGTATGTCTTGGGACTTTTTAGGACTTACCTCGACCGTTTCCGGACAATCGTTGGCACACTCCGTCTGTCCAAACACAGACAAAGACAGTCTTTGTCAACCACGTAGGTCTGGGTTGGAATCTGGGAACTACAAAAGGGCAGGAATGGCCACACCATTCCCATTCCCAGTCCTTCATCGGCACCATGAACAACATCGCGGAATTCATCCTGGAGGAGTTCAATTTTGTGAACTCCCTAATAAAACCGGAGAACAGGCATAACACGTGGCTAATGCAATGGATCCTTTCCTACATCGAAATCTTGGAACTACTTGCAATAGCAAACTTCATCAATCAAGAGGAACAAGAGAAGAAGGAAAGGAGCAAGAGGAGAGTGTGGGTGTGGCCATATCTGCAACGAAGGCTTGAACATGGCCATTATGAGAACCTGATGCAAGAGTTGGCCAGAGAATGTCCAGAACTATACAGGAACTTCACCCAGGTAGACAAAAAACTTTTTGATGAGATAGTGGAACGTGTCACCCCCCTCATTCAGAGGAAACCTACATTCTGGCGAAAACCCATTCCTCCTGGTCTGCGGGTGGCCATCACCCTACGTTTCCTCGCTACGGGTGCATCCTATAAGAGCCTGCAATACTCCTTTCGGGTTGCCCACAACACCATCAGCCAAATTGTTCCAGACACCAGTGGTAGGGTGGCAGGGTTGGCTGGAGGTGGTGGTGGTTGCTTCTAGCGGTGTGGTGAGAGGTGTGACGGCAATGCGTCCCGCCGGTCCTTATATACCCCCCCATACAACGTTGCCGCGTCTTTCCGCCAACCCGCAGTGCGGCGCTGTTGCCAGATGCGCCCGGACGAACGTAAACTTTCCCGTTTGACGGGAATTTTTTACGATTGACGGGAGCCGCTTACGTCTGACGGCAGAGCGTTTTACGTCTGATGGGGCTGCTCCCGTCAGACGGCCGTGATGGCCCAGACGGTCGTAAAATTTCCCGACTTTTGACATATGGGAGCGCGAGCCACGACCGTGATTTGAATTTCAAAAGAAACGGCGCGGCCTAGCCCGCGCCCAGCACCTCCCCGACCCGCGTGGCTACTCCCGTCATGCGTACCAACCCCCCAGACTGTACACAATTTCACTTACGTTTTGCGTAATATGCCCTTACGTTTTACGTAATCGGTTGCCAACTACCAATAAACCTTCGTACGGGAGCAGTCGGGAGCATATACGGGAATGTGTGATCCCAGCATTAACCTATTATTTTTTTATTTTTTTGGTTTTTATTTACTATATTATTCCCACCTCCTCAAAATGAATGTCTAGACTTCTTTTGAATGTGTCAATTGTCTTACATTGTACCACTTTCTTAGGCAATTTGTTCCACTCGAGGACCTCACTGTAGATGAAGAAGTTCTTTGTGACATCGAGATTCGCCCTCCTGCTTTTTTATTTCATTCCATTTCCCCGAGGTAATGAACTATTATCTATTTGGAAAAGTGAATCTACATCAATTTTGTCAAATCCCTTTAGTATCTTGAAACACTTGATTAATTGACCTCGCAATCTTCTTTTCTTAAGTGATTTTTGTTTTGTTTTAGTCTTTCATAATACAATTTATTTCTTAGTGACGGAATCAACTTTGTCGCTCTACGCTGCACCGACTCGAGCTTCCCAATGTCCTTGCTCAGATAAGGAGACCAAAATTGCACACCATATTCAAGATGGGGCCGAGAGAGAGAGAGAGAGTTACATATAGTTACATAGATACACAGACTACACAGACCTTGCGGTCCCTACTAGGTAGTCCGGATTTAATGCTAGAATTGAATTTGCTACAAAGTGGAAGGCAAGGATAGCAAAGAAGAAGGCTTTCTCCCCACCCACCTCTCCCTCCGACCGTTGGTCGGCATGAAATTAAGTTGGGAAAAGAAGTCACCCAGCAGAATGAGAAACAAATAAAAACTTCGACTGGGAAACTTATAGTAAAGAACGAAGATGATTACTGATGCTTAACCTATTTTTTTTCTTTTTACTATATTATTCCCACCTCCTCAAAATGAACGTCTAGAGTTCTTTTGAAAGTGTAATTTTTCTTACATTGTACCACTTTCTCAGGCAATTTGTTCCACTCGAGGACCACACTGTAGGTGAAGAAGTTCTTTGTGACATCAAGATTCGCTCTCCTGGTTTTTAATGTAATTCCATTTCCCCGAGTTAATCAACTATTATCTATTTGGAAAAGTGAATCTACATCAATGTTGTCAAATCCCGTTAGTATCTTGAAACACTCGATTAATTGACCTCGCAATCTTCTTTTCTTAAGTGAAAATAAACTTAATTTGTTTAGTCTTTCATAATAAGATTTATTTATTAGTGACGGAATCAACTTTGTCGCTCTACACTGCACCGACTCGAGCTTCCCAATGTCCTTGCTCAGATAAGGAGACCAAAATTGCACACCATATTCAAGATGGGGCCTCACTATGCTTTTAAATAAAGGTACTATAATGTTCTCATGTTTATAAGTACAATTTCTCTTAATATATCCCAAAGCTCGATTGGCCTTATTCGCAGCTGCTGCACATTGATCTGAGGTCTTTAGGTTTTCAGTTATAAGAACCCCCAAGTCTTTAACTAATACACCTGTTTTGATTGGCTGACCTTTCATCTTGTATTCATATTTTTGTTTTTATTACCTATTTGCAAGACCTGGCATTTGTCAACATTGAATGGCATCTGCCATTTTTCCGACCACTCTACTATTTTATTTAAATCAGATTGCAGTTTATTTCTGTCTTCTTCAGTTAATACTGATTTTCCTATCTTTGTGTCATCAGCAACTTTGAGATAGTATTATTTAGTTCAACATCGATGTAATTTATATAGATTAGAAACAAAACTGGCCCCAGGACCGATCCCTGAGGGTAGTGTGTTAGGGTATCAAAGATCTTGTATGCTATTTGAAGGAGATGCTAAAGCATATATATATATATATATATATTTGTTTTTCTATGTGTAACAATCCGAAGTATTGCTCAACATATATTGTAATCTTAAATTATTTGGCCTCAAGACTCTAGAGGTATGGGAACTTCAAACCGTACAAGAGACTGAATTTGATAGGTAGGTATTCAGTAGATATGGTATGGGTAGATTTCTTATAGAGATATTATTCTTATAGAGTTACTTCATTAATATTCCAGTTCTTAGCTAGTTTTATAGTATAATTATGTTCAAGGGTCAACCAACCAAGCTTCATTAATGCCTATTCTAATAGAATTTCAAAACCAAGAAATAATTTAATTATTATTATTATTATTAAAGTAAAGTAAAGTTAAAGATTAATATAATTACAAGACATTTGAATTACTAATTGAATTATTTACAGAGAGATTAAATATAAAAGTAAAATATTAGTTATAACTCTTACAAATAAAAAACAAATAAATATAAATATATAAACAAATATTATAAACTAAAAACATGAAATTATGACATTGAAATATAGTCACGTGCTCAATCCCGGTTAATGAAGATTGTTAGCCTAGGCGTCACACTCTCTAGTTGGTAGGTTGAAGAGAAGGTAAGTAACAACCCGACTGTACTACAGGTATTCACAGAGACACCACCCCGAGCTATAGTCCAAGTAACACTGAAGTTAGTCTAAAAATAAGATCACTCATAGACTCGGGAAAGAGCTGCTCACTAAGAAAAGAAACTCGCCCCCTAGTGGTGTGGGGCGAGTTAACGATCATTGAAGAGCATATACAAAGGTTCATGGCGCTGGTGTGGTGCTTTGAAGCTCCATGTAGAGGTAGATTTAGTTGGATGAGGCTTCAGGAAGGGTTGAGCAGGCTCGGAGTGTGGTGCTTTGAAGCTCCATGTAGAGGTAGAGTTGGTTGGACGATGCTTCAGGAAGGGTTGAGCAGGCTCTGAGTTTCGAAGGACGTAACATATGTGATTGAGGGAGGCAAAAGGCAGAACTGCCTATAGCGAGTGCCTCCCCCATAGTTGAAAGAGTGACAGGGCCAAAATCAAGAGACGTTCGAGCCAAAATGCCTGGACACACAGAGTTTGAAGCAATTTAAGTCATAGGAAGAGGGAAAGACTGATTCTGGGAGAGAGTTCCAGAGCTCAGCTGTTGAGTAGAAGAAAGTTTGAGAGTAACGTTTCACTCTTGGGTTGGAGAGTTGCACAGAGTAGGAGTGGGATTGAGTTGCAAGACGGGTACCACGTGCCCTACGTAAAGGAGATGGTATACACTGGGAAAGCTCTGAGAAACACTGATCATTATAGTAGCGATAGAATAGCGAGAGAGATGCAACATTGCGGCGGAGAGAGAGAGAGATTGCAGAGAGTTGGTGAGGGGACGGGAGTTAATGATACGAAAGGCCTTCCTTTCAACTTTGTCTAGGAGAGCGGTGTGAGAGGAACCTCCCCACACATGTGAACAATACTCAATACAAGGACGCACTATGCCCCTGTACAGAGCAAGAAGCTGTGCAGGGGAAAAGAACCCCCTAAGGCGGTTGAGCACACCCAGCTTCTGGGAGGCTGCCTTAGCAAGATTGGTAATATGGTCCTTCCAACTGAGAGCAGAAGAAAAAGAGACACCAAGAATATTGAGAGAAGATGAAGGATTGATTTTTGTATTGTTGAAGAATAAAGGATAGTCCGCTGGGAGTTCCTTACAGGTAGATAGATGGAGAAATTGGGTTTTGGAAGCATTAAAGGTAACAAGGTATTCTCTGCCCCAATTGGAGATAGTATTTAGATCAGAATTTAAGAGTTCTACGGCTTCATTACGTTTGTCGTTGAGGGATTGCTGGCTTGGGCGTTCTGAAAAACTAATGGAGTAGTGTAAGGTTGAGTCGTCTGCGTATCAATGGATGGGAATTGAGGTACATATATATATATAGAGAGAGAGAGTATATATATATATATGTATATATATATATTGTCACAATGATCAGGTAATTAATGTAATTGAAAGCCCTTACTTATATACTTAATAGCATAATGCCGTGAGCGGCCATGTGCTTTCTTTGTCTCTCATTGTGAGGTTTTCTTTTTCTTTACTTTTCATACCGATCTTGCTGTATATCACTTAATGCCTTCACTGTGAACCTTTTTGTTTAAGTTAGTTTCGTGGTGAAGCGCTTCGTTGCTTCATGACTTCACTGAATCTTTTTGTTGTCTAAGTGAGTTTGTTGTGAAGCGCTTTGTTTCGGTGTTTTCATATGATTTGGAAGGCAGCTGTGTTTGTGATTCTGAAGTAATATGAAGTAATATGTATAATTCTTGTGCTGTGTCTTGGTGAACTGGTTTGATATTGTAAACAGATACAGACGACAATTACCTCGATAGTGTCGCCATCTGTTGGGGAAAAAGGGCGGGAAATGGTCACGTCTTGTGTTTAGCCAGTCACTTACTTCACTTCCAGTTCAGACGACCACAAGAGAGGTGCCCAGTGATCTAACCTCGTGGGACGTTATAATTTTGTGCTTGTTTGTTGTTTGTTTGTTTTTGACTTAACATAATATTAGTGGATGTCCTAGATTTTAATCATAGTTTTATTATATTCATATTATAATTATATTAACGTAACTTACTTTTTCTCATAGTGTTAATTTAATTCTTTTGACCAGTGTTCCTTTTGATCAGTGTTCCTTTTGATCAGTGTCGCTTTGATCAAGCTTCAGGGTTCCATGTGTTTTTCCTTGAAGTTTGAGGCGCTTGGCGGTCCTGTCCAGGAGTCGATAGTTAAGGTTTTGTTTGTGCCTTTGTTGAAAGCCAGGACGTTCCTGTCGGGTTGCTGTATATTCCCTAGAACAATACACACAACACACACCCACATTACCCATACACATATTAACCCCGTCAGTGTCTGCTGCCCGCAGGAACCGTTGGCGGCTCTGCACCAGCGGTTTGGGTGCCCCACTCTCGACTCTTGGAACGGATTGCCAAGTAGCCAGGTAAAGTAAGTTTATAATTAAAGTAAAGTAAAGTAACTTCAGTTAGTGATCCCAGTTGTAGCCACGGGACCACCGAATTTAGGTTATTTATGAGTAGTGGGAGGTGAACTCTACGGGTTCAACCGTCTTAAGAGAGGTTTACTCATTCGGTGGTACTGGCTCAATTGGGATTGAATACTGGCGTGTTATTTGGAGGAAGGTTTTGCAGTACGCTCATACATAGTTGGCTTGTATCAGCCCAGGAGTTATCCCGGGTAGCCCATTTCGCAACCTCCACTAATAACACCCCGAGGTTTGAGAGTCACAGGACCCGACCTTGTATTGGTAGTCAGCTTTTGATATAGATATTGATATTGTGTTACAACTCTTTTGCATCGGGAGTTGAGTACCGTAGGCTGGTTGCACACGGTGGTTACTGTCGAGATTGTGCATAGCCTAGTTGCTTGAAGTACAGTTGCTACTCTTTTTGCTTTCACATGTTTGCTAGTACTTTGTTGAGCCAGTTTAATTATCCCCCCAGCATTGCCATCTCGGTGTTGGGTTTTTGTCTTTTTATAGCTTAGTAGGCTATGGAAGTTTTCCACTTTAGATAACATTCAAAGGGGAAGCAGGGAAGTGGAGCACCCTAAGCCCTGAGAAGAGTCTGGTAGTGTTTGTTTGCTCTTTTCTGTTGCGTTCGTTTGGTTGCTTATATAGGAGACAAGGTGCTGGTGTGGATCATTCTTTCTTAGTGTCCCGTTTCTGAGCAGCTCAGGTCCAGATCCGTAACAGTGGCGACCTCGCCAGGATAATTGCATTGGTGCTGACAGGTACTAAGCTTAAGTAATTTTTCTGATCAAAGGAATTAAGTGTAATTATTGTCTAGTAATTTATTTGCCATATCTGAACAACAAACATCAGCACGGGCGGGTGGAGTTGTTGTGCCATTGCACCTTACCAGTGACGAGGATGTGAGAGTGTTTTTGCAGAGTTCTCCCAGTTGGGAGCAGTTACTAGTGAGATCTCTTGAGGAACTGAGGTTGATCGCTTTGGTGTTGAGGGTTGATGGTTCTCTATTGACCACGAGGGAGGCTTGTTTACAGCAGATAGGGCAGCGGTGTAGGCAGGAGAGATCCGAACAGCCTACAGTGCCGGTGGGAGGCTATACGACACCTGTGGGCTCTCCGCAGAGCACGCCTAGCCCTTCCCATCATAGCTACACTTTGTATTTGTCACCCCCTACTGTTGCTCCACAGGTCTTGCCTAATGTCCCCACCGATGCGCCCACCCTTGGTGTTGCTCATTTTAACCCTTTACACTCCACTCCTGCCGCTGGGGGGGTTGCTCAGAACGACTTTGCACCTCCTCCCCCATTTGTGCCACCAGTTAGACTTTCTATGATACCGCCTTATGACCGTGCAGCTTATGTCTCTACACACACCCCCACTGTTGCCCCGTTAGGGCTATCCCCAGAATCTCTGATGCAATTGGAGTTGAAGAAAATGGAAATGCAAGAGAGAAGAGAGGAGCGAGAAGCTCAGGAGAGGAGAGAAAAACGAGAAGAGAGACTAGAGAGAGAGAGGATGACGCTTGATTTCGAAAAAACAAAAGTAGAGATAGATGGGGGGAAGTATGAAAAGAGACAAGTTGGGATGGCACCAAGGGAGGAATCTAGCAAGCAGAAATTATCACGTAGCCTAAAATGATTTCCTGTGTTTGACGAAGTAAAAGTAACAGAGTGGTTCCAAAGGTTCGAGAAGAAAGCACAGGAATTTGAATGGCCACGAACACGCTGGGTTGCATTGGTAGCAAATGTTTTGAAGGGAAAAGCTCTGGAGGTATACGATAGGATGTCGGTGGAGGATTTGCAAGATTACGACGCTTTCAAGAAGGCTATTTTAAAGGCCTATGAACTTAGGCTGGAAGCCTACCGCCTTATTTTCCGAAATGCCCGTAAACGCCCTAATCACACTCATGTCGAGTATGCGAAATATCTCTGGGATGCCTTGGCTCACTGGTTCCTTAGTGAAGATGTTAAGACCTTGAATGAGGCGGTTGAGATTATCCTTTTAGAACACTTTACGAACAATGTTGACAAGGAGATTAGCCAAAAGGTTCATGAGAAACGTCCCGGGAAGTTGTCTGATGCTGCCACTTGGGCGGACGACAGAGTGTTGGCTACTAGGGGTTTTGCGGATCGCGAGCGTGCCAAGTATGCAACCCCCACGACTGCACGTGACGATAAGCACAAGGCAGGTGGAGGCGGAGGCTATGGCTATGGCAAACCCGGTCCCACAAGTGCTAACAACGGTGGAGACAATCAAAAAACGCAGAGTTCGGCCCCCACTGATCTGAGTAGTGTCAGATGTTTTCGGTGTAAACAGACCGGACACATCAAGCTAAACTGTCCAAAAGCGAAGTCTGCTGCAGTTGCCGCCCGACCTGTGTCTTTAGTTGTGAGTTCTCAGGGGGGAAGAGATGAGTCATGGTTGCCTGAGTCGGAGGTGAGTCGAGAGGTGAAGCGGGATGTGCCAGCGGCCGCGGCACTGCCTGCCCCTACCGAGTTGTCACCGCCGGTTGGCACAGATGATTGTCCGGAAACTTCGCTCACCTGGTGTCAAGCTTTCGTACATAAAGGGGAGGTGGAGTTGTGTGGTAAGGTGTATCCTGTGAAGGTTTTGAGGGATTCTGGCGCGAAGCAGTCCATGTGTTTGAATCTAACCGGAAAACCTATAAAATCAGAGGAGTTTGTGCTGTGTTGCGGGGTAAATACTGAGGCATGTTATAGCCTGGTTCCCGTTCATCTGAGGTGTCCTGTAGTTACGGCGTCGGCAAAGGTGGCGGTCGTTGACTCATTGACAGTGGAGGGGATTGACTTTCTGCTCGGAGCGGATATGGCAGGGAGTAGAGTTTTTCCTCCTCCGGTCGTGGTGTCTGAACAGTTACAACCCAAAGAGGTGTGCGAGGAGGCTAAGCAGTTGCCTGTTGATTTGTTCCCGGTGTGCGTGGTAACGCGATCTATGGCTCAGGTTGCTCAGCCAGAGGAACAAATTGGAGAGGAAATAGGTCAAGTTGAGGGGATGTACAGAAGTGAAACGGCATCACCCACAAAATTTACTGGTCTGCCGGGTGCTAAGGTTGAACATGACGGGGAGGAAGGTGTGACAGAATGCCCCTCACCCGTCTCGCCTGGTGCCAGAGGTGGTATGGCGGGGAGTGACCGGGTCCCCACGGGAGGACCAGTCGGTCCTCTACCACCGACCCAGACCAACGTGGAGGCTACCTCTAATCTTGCTACCATGGCGCCGGGGGAGATTGGTGAGGCGCAGCAGAGTGATGATTCGTTGACACATCTGTTTGCTAAAGTCGGAGAGGAGATTGATATTTCTGGAGGGAGAGCACGTTTATATGTGTCGAATCAGATGTTGTATAGGCACTGGGTGCCAGATGTTAGTCTGGAGTCATTGGGAGTCGTGGAGCAGCTATTCGTGCCTCGGAGTTATAGGACCGCACTGATTAGACTCGCTCATGAGGCTCCCCTGGCTGGGCACCTAGGGATTCGCAAGACGATGGAGAGGTTGCTATATCAGTTTTGGTGGCCAGGTATGAACAAGAATGTTACTGCATTTATCAGGAGCTGTCACACCTGTCAGATAGTGGGCAAGCTGAATCAGTGCATTCCTGTGGCCCCTCTGATTCCAATTCCTGCTTTGGATCCGCCTTTTACACGGGTAATGATTGACATGGTTGGCCCGTTGCCTCCTACCAGTGCGGGGAACAAGTATTTGTTGACTATCATGGACGTGACAACACGCTATCCGGAGGTTATTCCAGTTTCTAGTCTGCATTGCAAGGTTGTGCTGCAAAAACTGTTTGAATTTTTCACTCGATTCGGGCTGCCACAAGAACTTCAGTCCGATCGGGGAGTAAATTTCATATCTAATCTGTTTGGGAACACTTTGCAAGAACTGGGAATCAAACATGTTGTGTCTAGTGCCTACCATCCCCAGACACAGGGTGCACTCGAGCGACACCATCAGACCCTGAAAACTATGATCCGAAATTCTGTTTGGAGAATGCCAAAGAATGGGATGTGGCTATTCCATTTGTTATGTTTGCGGTGGGGAGGTACCGACAGAGTCACTTGGGTTCTCGCCTAACGAACTGGTGTTTGGACATAGGGTAAGGGGGCCCCTGGCGGTGGTTAACCCTTCCGACCCGGGCTGCCTTTCTAAATGACGGAGCTCGTGTCCGGGTGATCTGGCTGAAAATCAACAGAAGTAAACTAAGGCTAATCTCGCTTAATATATTATCTACATTAATAAAAGATATATCGAAATGTGCGCCTTACCTTGCCGCGTAGAATGGCGTTGAGTAGAGCCCTCTAGCTCAACTGAGTCCGGAGTTATGGTGATGGAAGTGGAGGTAACTTTTGCCGCGTATTTACCTCGGCGCGTCCGAACACTCAACCGCGGCCCCGGCTACGACACCCAGTTGGACTCGTCGCTCCACCCGCAATTATGCCGGGAAGCGATTTGATGGTGTTTTATTGTTTATTATGCAATTTATTATAGTTATTATGTAATTTTCACTCAATAAAGTTATTTTCATGAAGTTATTTGTGTCTCTGTCACTTATTACTTAGTTTTATTATTATTTTTATGATTATAGTGTCACTTTCACTGGACTTTGATATTTGATGGTGTCATTTTCACTTTTATGTATTGTTAGGTAAGCTAATAATATATATAGTGTCCTTTCACTTGTTCATATTGTTATGAAGGCACTTTGTCCATACTTAGTGTACTCAAACTAGTATGAACAGTCTCGATGTTACGTACTCTGGGTTGATGTAGCGTTACGTATCATTCCGTAGTCTTAAGTTGAACGCTTCCATAACCTTGGTCGAACGTTCCATGATTGGGTAGAATATATTATTCTATAGTAGTATATGGGAAAGTATTGTAGGATTATAATTCCCATATATATATATATATTTGTATTATTTAAGATTGTTTATAAGTATCTCATTGTAAAGAAGGTGGGATACATTTTCCATATGTTATGCACGTGCGCGGTATGTCACGACAGAGACGAACATAACGCGCTCGCCACTCTCCAACCAACCTCCGTCCCAGCTACACACGCTAAGCCTTCTTCCTATAGTTTCATAATCAGGTGTTTTCGCTTCACTTTCATCTCATATTCCATATAGTCATTACATCATCATCTTTGTTAGTTAGCACAAACTTAACGTAAATATCTAGCCTATCCTAGCCTATTGTAGCTTCTTTTCATACTTTGTTTACTATACTAACCACTTCGAGTCATCTAGCCTATTTTCCGCCATCCTCCAATCACCAGCTGAGTTCATCAAAGGGTAATTATATTTCTATATGGTTAATACTTCTCAATTATCAAATATACAGTCCACTTATCTAAACTAGCCATACACTTATTATTACTTATGTGTGTCTCTTTCACTTATACTTATTTTATTATTATTATAGTGTCACTTTCACTGGACTATGATAATTGATAGTGTCATTTTTACTTTTAGGTATTGTAAGGTAAGCAAATAATATATATAGTGTCACTTTCACTTGTTCATATTGTTATGAGGGCATTTATTATTAGTCATTTGTGTCTCTTTCACTTTTATTTATTATTTTATATTATTCTTAGCCTACATTTTAGAGTGTCACTTTCACTGTTATTGTCACGGGCACTTCAAAATTGTTGGAGAGTGTGAAAGTGATTGAAGCACCGTCCAGCACACAGTGCCACTTCACACTCGAGGCATTCCCATGTTGTTTTTTTTACTTTGTGGGGTCTGCGAGTTGTGTGGCTGCAGACATGGCACCTCTTCTGGCTTCTAACCCGACTACCGGGTGCATTTAAAGGAAGGGGGTTGAGCTGGTGCCTCCTGAAGAAGTCGGCACACCCCGTTCTGTCCAGCTGGCCTGGACCCGGATTCACTAACGGTCGTAGCGTGCGATGTCGTACAGCAACCTACGATCGTTCCTAAGGGAGTGCGGAAGGTGTATTCACGAACGCATCGTTGAGCTCCCTTTCGGTTATTTTCACAGAGGCTTCTCTTGACCAATCAGGCGCTTGGCCTTTGTAAATAAACAAAATGTCACCCACATGATCGAAGCGCCAGGAAGAACCTAATATAATTTAATTTATGAGCTTTTCATTGTTTAGCATGGCTAATTCGATTCACCACAGCCAACAGGAAGAAGAATAGAGTATCTTGTGAATTGATAAGAAATTAGCCTAGCGAGGCTACAGGGAAGCCTGTTAGTGGCCCAAGCTAAAGGATTTCCGACAGTTTGATCATTTATAATCATCTGTTAGGCTAGTTGTGAAATTTGTGGATTATTTATACCTTAACCACAGTATATTGTTCTACTTTACAATGTCTACACCTTGACAGGGCGAGCCAAACCAAAATGCCAGACTTTACTATGTCTATGCCTACACAGGCAGTTCTAGCCAAGCCAAAATGCCAGACATAGCCTAGGCCTAATTTTTCAAAATAGGCTATTTTTGTATGCACACCTCAAGGCCTATCTACCTTTTCAAAATAGGCCTAGCATAGGCCTAGGCTATATATAGCCTCTATATTTTTTTTTTTTTTGGCTATAGGCTAGCCTAGGCTAGTCTAGGGTAATATATTTTTGTATTCATAACACCTCCATTTTTGTTGAGGGGGCAAAGCCCCCCTCAACCCATTATTGTATCCCACGGTTGGTAGCATAACAATTTACCCAACATCTGGCCATGGGATACAATAAGGGGGGCTTTGCCCCCTCAACAAAAATGGAGGTGTTATGAATACAAAAATATATTACCCTAGACTAGCCTAGGCTAGCCTATAGCCAACAAAAAAAAAAAAAAAAAAAATTATATATATATAGGCTATATATAGCCTAGGCCTATGCTAGGCCTATGGTGACATTGTCATCATCATATATTTTACCAGCAGGGGCAAATAAGAGCAGTCAAATTAGATGGGAATATAACAGAGTGTTCGACTATGTAAACAAAGCGGACAGTACACCCGCTGACACAACTCTTACCTTTGGTAAGGGTGGTGTTAACGGGCGTACTGTCCTTGTTTAGATGAAGTTGCAGGCTCGGTTATGTTCGCGTCTAATTTGATTGCATTTAATTACATAATTATCCCACGGCCAGCTGTTATTTGCCCCCCTGCTGGAAATATATATGGTGATGACAATATGTCATGGGGGATGAGGGGGGTAAAGTCCCCCTCAACCTATTGCCCACCAGTTGGCCATTGGATATAATGATAGGTTGAGGGGGGCTTTGTCCCCCTCACCTCCCATGACTTATTGCTATCATCAAATATATTACCAGCATGGGACTAATAACAGCTAGTTAACAAGGAGGACGGTACGGCTGCAAACACCATCTTTACCTTCTAGGCTTCTACTTTACCATGCTTAGGCTGCACAAAGCTAGGCATTGCTAGCCTAACCAAAATACCATACGCAGGCCTAATTTTTCTAGCCTAAATAGCCCTAACTTTTTCAAAATAAACCTAGGTTATAGCCTAGGCCTATAGCTAGGCTAAACAAAATTATTCACAACACCATTTATTATTTATTTGTTTAGGCTAGGCCTAGGGTAATTCTTTTCATAATTTTGTTCCTGTGGTGGGGAGTTGGAATAAAACATTTCCGCAATAAATGAGGGTTAAAATCTACTAATGGTAGGCTACGTGTTGTCGCAGCACATGAATTTGTGCATCAATTAACCTTGACTAAGTCTAGGCTGGCATATGTAGGCTATTCATAGCTTAATTCGGCTTGTCATAAGACATTAAGGATACAAATATTATCATACTTTGTATTAAATGACATAATGGTGTTGTAAACACAAGTTAACAATCATATTGCCTCAATAATAACTTATGTGTGTCATCTTCTCTTCTTAAAGAGCTATACTGCAGACAAATTTGTTATGGTCGTGGGTTGTGTTATCGATATTTGTGTACCTATATCCGGGTCAAATTCATGTAAGGGTGGGTTCGACCACCCTTTGCGAAAGGGGCTTCCTACGATCAAAGATGGCCGCTACGACGCTTCGTGAATACCAGCGTTGAGTCGTAAGGGAACGGTAAGGGAGTTTTCGGATCGTACGACCGTTAGTAAATCCACCTCCTGGTCCTTGTAGTGGTCTCCCAGGTTCCGCATGCTTAGCCAGGAGCTCAAGTATCACCTGCTTGTGGAACTTCCACAGGGACTTGTACTTCGGGGCTCTTGGACTCCTCAGACGGTAGATGTTGTAGGCATTGAGGACCGACATATCTACCGTATGCAGAACAAACTTCTTATACCACCTGCAAGATGTTCGCAGGCAGTCGATGAAGCCCATCTGCATGTCGGACTTGTCGACGAGGCGCATATTTAGGTTGTAATCCAGGACAGCAGCTGGTTTCTGGACGGGGTTCTTGGTTCTTCGGTCCACCTTCCCTGTGGCGACCATCTCGGCCTTGTGGCATGTGGTGAGGAGGTTGACCTTCCGCTGGTCATGCCAGTGGATGGAGAGGATGGGGCCACTCTTCTTGTGGAAGATGTCCGTCTTCTTCGTCTTGGTTGGGTAGCCTGGCATGCCCTTCCTCTTGGCCTTGACTGTGCCGACAGTTCCGGTCTTGCGGTCATGGAGGTACTTGGTCAGGATAGGCGACGTGTAGTAGTTATCTGTGTAGAGGATGTATTTACCTAATTGTATTTACCTAATTGTAGTTTACAGGAGTTGAGCTAAGCTCGTGTTGTCCCGTCTTTCAGTCTACTTTCATCCAATTTTTTCTTGAAAATATGGATGTTCCTTGCCCTTACCACCTCCTTCTCCAGCCTATTCCATTTGTCAATATATCTATAGGGGAAGCTAAACTTCCTGATATTGTTCTTGCAGGTAGGTCTTTTTACTTTGTAGCTGTGGCCTCTAGTTATTCCTGTATCCATAATTAATATATCCTCCCTATCCAGCCTCTCCAGCCCTCGGGTGCATTTGTACATCATTATCATGTCTCCCCTCTCTCTCCTCTCTTTTAGACTCGATAGATTTAATTTGTCTAGCCTCCCTTCATATGGCAGTTCTCTGAGACTTGGAACCAATCTAGTAACTGCTCTCTGGATTCTTTCTAACTTGTGAATATGCTTCTTTAGATGCGGGGACCACACCACTGCTGCATACTCCAATCTTGGTCTAATCATACTTTTTATAATTTTCGCTACCATGGTCTCATCCAAGTAGTTCAGAGCAACTTTCATATTCCCGGCCATTGCATACATTCCGCTAAAGAGCTTGTTAATATGTTTATCTGGCGACAAGTTATCTTGTATAATCAACCCTAAATCCTTTTCTTTTTCGGCCTTGCTAATTATATTATCTCCCATCCTGTACTCCCAATTTGGCCTATTCACACTTCTTCCCATACTTAACACATGGCATTTACTTATATTAAATTTTATTTTCCACTTGGTGCTCCATTCGTATATTTTATCTAAATCCCCTTGCAGCTCCTCACAACAACTTTTATTTGTTATTTGTCTCATAATTTTTACGTCATCTGCAAACATTGACATGTAGGAGTTTATGCCTATCGGCAGGTCATTCACGTACATAAGGAACATGAGAGGTGCCAACACAGATCCCTGCGGCACACCACTCTCAACTTTCCGCCACGATGAGTAAGTTCCTCTAATGTTGGTCCTCATTTCCCTATCTGTTAAATAGCTCTCCATCCATTTCAGCAAACTCCCCCTGACACATCCTAGCGTCTCAAGCTTAGATAACAATCTCTTATGAGGTACCTTATCGAATGCTTTGGAAAGGTCTAAGTAGACGCAATCCACCCATCCGCCTCTTTCTTGGAGTACATTTATCACCCTACTGTAATAACATAGCAAACTGGTAACACAAGATGTCCCTTCTCTGAATCCAAATTGCTCTTCCTAATTAGCTTTTCACAAATCTTGCATACAATACTAGTAAGTGAAACTGGTCTATAGTTTAAAGGGTCCACAGGGTTTCCATTCTTATATATCGGAATGATATTAGCTCTTTTCCATTCAACAGGAACCTGTCCTTTATCTAAGGAAACTTGAATCATGTCCCTCACTGGCTCCACTAATTGCTCTGCACACTCCTTTAAAACCCAGGCAGACACTTCATCCGGTCCCATAGCTTTCCTTACTTCAAGTCCTCTCATCGCAGATAACAGCTCATCTCTAGTTATTTCAATCTTACTAAGACCACTCTCCAGTACTCCCGCCTGTGGTTCGTCAAAACTTTCCTCTCTAGTAAAAACTGAATCAAATTTTGTATTCATTACCTCGCACATGTCCGATACATTTTCATACGTCCTAGCATCAACTCTTAATTTAGTAATTTGTTTCTTTACCTTCAACTTACTGTTTATATATTTATAAAATAATTTAGGGTCACTTTCACATTTATTTACTATGTTCTTCTCATAGTTCATTTTAACTTGCCTAATTATGTTAACATATCTATTCCTCTCCTGTTTATATTTATTCCGATTACTCTCAGTGTTCCTTCTTCTTAATCTAGCCCAAGCTGCATCACGCCTACCCAAAGCTCTTCTGCATTTCAAATTAAACCATTCTTTCTGCTTAGTAAAATTTCCAGTTTTATATCTTGGGACAAACAGATTGGTTTCTTCTCTATCAATTTCGAGGAATCTACTATATTTTCCTTGTACGTCTTGTTCCTTCAAAATAAGATCCCAATCTACTCCCTCCAAATATCATTTCAAGGATACATAATCAGCTTTACAATAATTTAATCTGTCATTTATATAGCTATTGTCTAATCTATTGGCATTACTCGAGGTCAACTTCCATTTTAGTAATAGGTGATCACTTTTACCTACAGGACATAGATAGTTTATATCACTAATTTCGTGAGGATCTTTTGTAAAAATCAGATCGAGTTTAGAAGGTTTGTTATTACCCCTCATTCTAGTAGTTTCCTTTACATGTTGTGCAAGTACATTTTCCGTAACCAACTCTACTAGCCGACTTCCCCAAGATCTCTGATTTGGCCCTGCATCTCCTGATTCCCAATCAACCTCACTACAGTTGAAATCTCCTACCAAGATCAATCGATTCTTCCTTAAAAGCAATCTTCTCAACGACTGAATCATATCCTCGACCATCTCCTCAAACTACAACTCCCTCCATGCTCTGGTCTTTGGTGGCATGTAAGCTACTGCTATGTCAAACTTTTTTCCTTCTATATCATTGAGTTCAATTGCCATTATTTCTGCCTTGTCATTATTTAACTCCACGTGCTTTGCTGTCATAGGGTTCTTAACTAATACTGCCACTCCACCTCCCCTTTTACCCTTTCTATCATATCTCCATATATTATATCCTTCACTAAGCACTATGTTGGTGTCAAAGTCCTGGTTCAGCTTTGACTCCGTCAAACAGACTATCTGTGGTTGATCTTTTCTTAATATATCATCTAACTCTACCTTTTTACTGTTTATTCCATCTATATTAGTGTAGTAGCACAGAATATTTGAATCCATCTCCTTGTTTCTCTTCCCTCTCTGCCTCCTACCAGGTTCACCTCCTCCTCCATCCCTTCCCTGACTTGTGGTTGTTATGGAAGTGCCTCTCCATCATCTTCTTTACTACAGCGCCGCCAAAACCAATGAGGGGGTCAGTCTCAATTTCTCCACCCCTGACGCTGTAGACCACAAAGTCCAGCACATACCCCGTCTTGCAGTCGCAGAGGACGAAGAGCTTGATGCCGAAGCGGTGTCTCTTGGACGGGACATACTGTCGGAAGTGCAGCCTACCACGGAACAGGACCAGAGACTCGTCGAGGCACATCTTCTGGAAAGGAATCAGGTAGGTGGTGAACCGATGACGTATCATGTCATACAGCTTCCTGATCTTCCATAGTGTGTCAGTAAGGTGGACATGCATGTTGTTGGTCAGGTGGAGATAGGAGAGGATGTCAAAGTACCTGTCCCTGGACATGTACTTGCCAAATGCTGGAGTCGTTATGAGGTCGCCAGTGATCCAGTAGTCGGCCAGAACGTGCTTCCTTATATGTGTCATCAGCATTGTGAGTGCCAAGAACACATATAGTTCTGCCACAGTGACAGCTCTCCATGCCACCATCTTGGCACTGGTCTTCCTCCCAAGAAAGTTGGCACAGATGTCATGATGGTTGTTGGTCTCCTCGACGAGGTATTCCATGACTTCATTGTCATAGAAGCCACAGAAAAGTTCACTGGGGGTAGCATTTGGGCCACAGGGATATGCTGGTGACACCCCGGAACCCATCTGTACCTCGTCAAAGGCAGGACAATCTGGCTCAGAATCAGCCCCATCTGTCCACACAAACAGGTCGGATGCTCGAGCACGTGCAGGTGCAGCAGGCACACGCCCTGGACGCCCTGGCACACACCCTTGGCCACGTGGATGCCCTGCATGCCCACGCCCACACCCAGGGGCATCAGCGTCGGCAGGCTGACCACGCCCACGACCTCGCCCTCGAATTTGTCTTGTCGGGACTTCCTCCTCTTCATCGTCCTCCTCCTCCTCAGGTGACGTCAGGTCATCTGGGGCAATGTTGGGGTCGTTATCATCCTCTTCAGGAGACAATTCGGGTGAAGAAGTGACCGGGCGTCGGCGGCGTGGGGCGCGGGAGGCTACGGGAGGTTCAACAATGGGAGCCTCAGCCTCGGGAGTTGGGCTCCTTTTGCGGCGAGCGGAGGACTTCTCCGCAGCAAATAATGCTCTATGATGTGGGGCCCGTGGTGACACACTGTGGGAGGACAATGCCGCCCCACTAGTACCACTTGTAGAGGCCCTTTGGTCATCCTGAGGGAGAGATGAAGCCGAGGATCCATCCCGGATCAACCAGGCATCCCAGGCTATGCTGCAGCCCGCCCAGCGACATCCAACTCGATAACGTCCCAGCTAGAGTACAAGCAGCGAAGTGAAGGGTGGCGGCGACGCCGTGGCCTTGCCTCAGAGAACACCAAGGGAGCAACACCCTCTTGAGGCAGAAGCGCTTCAAGGTAAATTCAAGGAGGGCTGTGGGTGACCCATGCGGCGTCCCGGGTCAAGGCATCGGGAAAAAGGAATGCGGGTGGTTGCTAGCCCAGGGTCGGCGTCACTATCACTATCTTCGCCTTCCCTAGCTTTTTCTGCTGCCCTGCGTGCTTTCTTGGCTGCACTTTTCACTAAAGATTGTTTGTAAAAGTATTTGCCCACTTTCAAGGGAGTACGGGCAGGCAAAGGGGAAGGTCCTGGGCTCGGGCTAGGGCTAGGCCTAGGCGAAGGGGTAGGCCTAGGTTCTAGCACACTTGGAAGTTCAATAGCACCTTCCTGAAACACTTCCACATCAGGATCATCACTACTGTCTCCCCCCTCAAATAAATCCACATTGTCGTCGTCTCCAAAACCAACGAAATCGTCATCTTCGCTTGCACTTATAAATTGTTCTTTGTCCACCAAGCTTTCGCCACTGCTCAATTCAAGGTCAAAAAGTTCTCTCTGTATAGCACTATCACTCGACAAACGTTTCACTTTCTTTCGTTGAGCTTTCTTCTTGGTTGCAACAGGCGTCGAAGTTGCGAGTGGGGTAGCAGTGGGGCGCGCGGGAGGTTGCACCGAATCGGACGTGTCGGAATTCACTTTTTTCACTATAACTCGCTATGGCGGCCACGTTGGTACTGATAACGGTAGTAGTTGAGGCTTGGTGGCGCTGCGATCGCCCCAACAAAGTAAATTTTGGCCGCGCGCTTTTCAAAGCACGCTTTCAAGCACAGGGATTTTAAAAGGACACCCGGGTACCGGCCCATCTGCCGCGCCGTCCTTTTAAAAGGACTCCCGGGCTGGAAGGGTTAAAGAGGCGTGGGAGAGCGGGAAAGCCCAGACTAAAGAGGGTTTGCTAGCCTACGTGACTCGCACCAGGGAAAGATTGCATGCCACCCTTAAAGCTGCAAAAGACTACTTTCATGTTGCACAGAGTAAAATGAAGCAGCATTATGATTTAAAAGCACAAGCCAGAGAATTTGCAGTGGGGGATGAAGTCCTAGTACTGTTGCCTGTCCAAGGTCAACCTCTAGCAGCCAAATTTAGCGGCCCATACCATGTGAGTAAGAGAGTGGGCCCTCTCGATTACCTGATTGAGACACCTGACAGACGTAAGTCCCATCAGCTTTGCCACGTCAACATGCTGAAGCGTTATTATCGGGCGCCGGGCCCACCGGCTATGTCACCTAAAGGGATTAGCCGGGAGATTGGCCAGGGCGCCAATAAATCGCCTTTGTGTGGTGAGGGGGAGTTGTCTGAGGCAGTTTGTGCCACTGTACCCACCCAGCTTGGGACAGGGAAAAAAGATGAGTCAAGTACGAGGAATTTCCTGCCTATGTTACTGACTGGGGGTTCGGAGTCGGAGGTGCAGGGTGCGCCCGGGCTTGGTGGACGGTGGTTGGATAACCCATGTCTCGAGGCTGTGGGTTCATGCACTGCGGGGGTGCCAGGCACGGCTCCTGTGGTGCCTCTCGACCCCACCTTGCTGCACTCTCCCCGACTTTCCGGTCCCAGGGACCAGGATGCCGTTTCTCGAAGCCCCGTCCTTGTTGTACAAGGCACGAAGGAGGAGCAGGAGGAGGAGAGGGAGTTGTTCCCTGGTGAGGCTGTGCCGGCAGGGACTTGGCGAGAGAACGGGTACCTGGCCCTGCGGGGGAAATTGTCTCATGTTTCCGGAGCGGTTGGAAGAGTTGTTGGAAACCCTATGGGAATTCCCACTCGTGTTTGGTGATGCACCCGGGTTAACCTTGTGGGCGATGCACGACATTGATGTGGAGGATCATAAACCCATAAAATTACCACCGTATAGGGTTAATCCGCAAAAGCAGGTTGCATTGAACGCAGAGTTAAGCTATATGTTGGAGAAGGGGTTAATTAAAAAAGGTTGGAGTGAATGGTCAAGCCCCGTCACTCTGCAGCCTAAGCCCGACGGAAAAATATGCTTCTGTGTAGATTTCAGAAAAGTAAAC
This sequence comes from Paralithodes platypus, assembly GCA_032716605.1. Classification (NCBI taxonomy): domain Eukaryota; kingdom Metazoa; phylum Arthropoda; class Malacostraca; order Decapoda; family Lithodidae; genus Paralithodes; species Paralithodes platypus. The sequence goes on along the minus strand of CM064511.1, from coordinate 9,071,096 downwards.
ACTCGTTCCGAGACTGACACATACCCGCTACCAAGAGTTGATGACTCAGTAGACCGGATTGGAGCCGCTAAGCACCTCACGAAAGTAGACTTAGTCAAGGGATACTGGCAAGTTCCACTGAACGAACGGGCTAAAAAGATCGCTAGCTTTGTTGTGGGTGGGGGAGTTTGTCAGTGTGAAGTCATGCCCTATGGACTTAAAAATGCTCCTGCCATGTTCCAACGGTTAATGGATTGTGTCGTACATGGCGTGCCTAATTGTCTGGTCTACATTGATGATGTGGTTGTTTTTGACACCACCTGGACCGAACATCTAGAAAATGTGGGTGAATTGTTTAAGCGACTGTCTGAGGCTGGTTTGGTTGTCAACTTGAACAAGTGTGAGTTTGTACAAGCACGTGTGCAATACTTAGGCTATGTGGTTGGCCATGGCCAGGTGTGTCCTCCTCAGGCAAAGGTGGAGGCTATATGAATGTTCCGGGCGCCACATAACAAGAAAGCATTGCAACGCTTCTTGGGAATGATAGGCTACTACCGCCGGTTCATTAAGGGATACTCCACCGTGCTTGCCCCACTAATTAATTTGCTTCAGAAAGATAAACCTTTTAAGAGGAGCACAGAGTGTGACCAGGCTTTTTCAGATGTTAAGAGCCTCCTTTGTTGCTACCCTATTTTACGTGCCCCTGACTTGAATAGGCCTTGAATTGCCTTGGCCGTAGACGCAAGCAATGTTGGCGCCGGCTCTGTGCTGTTGCAAGAGTTTGGTGATGAGGTCGAGCACCCTATTTCATATTTCTCAAAAAAGTTTAACACCGCTCAGAAAAACTATTCAGTAATAGAAAAGGAGTTGCTAGCTATAATTTTAAGCCTCCACCATTTTGCTGTGTATCTGCCGCCATATGGGCCCGTGCTCAGAATAGATTCAGACCACCACCCTTTGCAATTCCTGAGCAAGTTCAAGTTTCAGAACCAACGAATTACACGCTGGAGTTTAATGTTGCAGGAGTATCACTTAGATGTGAGGCACATAAAAGGCGTTGATAATGTACTGGCTGATTGCTTGTCTCGGGAGCACTCTGAGATGTGATTGGTTGAGCACGCAGGCCATGTAGTTGTAAGCTGTATTTATTCATGTTAAAATTATATATCAAAAAATTAAAATACAAAAGACTGGCAATGTAAATATTTTTGTCGTTGGTGGTACAGTATATGGTGCAGGTAGTTTTTGCAGTGTGTACAGTGAGCGAAAACAGTTTTGTCCAATAGCTGCAAAACTTTCCCCCGTGTGATGGTGTCACAATGATCAGGTAATAAATGTAATTGAAAGCCCTTATTTATATACTTAATAGCATAATGCCGTGAGCGGCCATGAGCTTTCTTTGTCTCTCATTGTGAGGTTTTCTTTTTCTTTACTTTTCATACCGATCTTGCTGTATATCACTTAATGCCTTCACTGTGAACCTTTTTTGTTTAAGTGAGTTCCATGGTGAAGCGCTTCGTCGCTTCATGCCTTCACTGAACCTTTTTGTTGTCTAAGTGAATTTGTTGTGAATCGCTTCGTTTCGGTGTTTTCCTATGATTTGGAAGGCAGCTGTCTTTGTGATTCTGAAGTAATATGAAGTAATATGTATAATTCTTGTGCTGTGTCTTGGTGAACTGGTTTGATATTGTAAACAGATACAGACGACAATTACCTCGATAGTGTCGCCATCTGTTGGGGAAAAAGGGCGGGAAATGGACACTTCTTGTGTTTAGCCAGTCACTTTAATCACTTACTTCACTTCCAGTTCAGACGCCCACAAGAGAGGTGCCCAGTGATCTAACCTCGTGGGACGTTATAATTTTGTGCTTGTTTGTTGTTGGTTTGTTTTTTTACTTAACGTAATATTAGTGGAAGTCCTAGATTTTAATCATAGTTTTATTATATTCGTATTATATATTAACGTAACTTACTTTTTCTCATTGTGTTAATTTAATTCTTTGGTCAATATACAGGAGGCGCTACAATATTGGTAAAAAATTAAGCTCAATAGCATGTGATTAAGCGATTTTTCTCCAAATTGTTGATGTAGGTGTCATTCCCGGGAAACTAACATAATACATATTATATGGATATTTACGTTTTAAGGGTTTGTTTACACTTCTTCTTTTTCGTCTACATCTGGGAGACTTCTTTTGCGTGACTGTCAGTCAACAACTGAGACATCTGGTGGCGAATGCAATGAACTATACTGGTGGCGTCGTAGCCAAAGTAATCACCCTACCTAATTCATGCCAAGAGTACTCGAGTTCACTGACACGTGATGTCTATCGACCAATCAGGTGATGCCATGATTTGGAAAACAGGTGGCCCAGGATATAAGCTGTCAGTTTGACTCTGGCCAGCTTGTGTAGAGGGTGTGAGCCGATCAAAGCTTTTTCCACCGTCTTTAAAAAACACTGAGGCTGCTTAAGACCTTTTCGCCTTCCAATAAGTGTAAACTGTCCAAAGTGCAATAACCAGTGTTCCAAATACAGCTGACGAGGACAGCTGGTTTTGAAATGCACATACACTTGTTTTACATGGACAAATTCGAAACAAAAATCCACCAGCTGTTGACCAAGATGAGTGGTGATCGAGCCTCCAGCGGCCAGCCAGGCAGCCCAGTACCTCCTCTGTTCATTAAGGTTAGTTGGTTGGTTGGGACAACATAAAGGAGCCGGACCACAGCTAGCTCGGGAATCTTAATGGGTCATCGCAAAGTAACATAAAGTAACAGATTTTTTCGCATAGGATTAAACTGGCATGCAAGGGCTAGTTGGTTATACCGAGGTTTTGGACCGACAGTTAGCCCATCGATCTTTTTAGGCCTAATAGGTCCGGTAGAGCATAGGCTATACATCATTGCTATATATGTCATTAAGAGCTGACCTGTATTATAAGGGAGAAAAAAAAAAAAATAAAATACATAGGCCTACTGTAAAACAATAAGTTTTTCAGCCAGTACCCAACCAGCGGGGGTGTGGGGGCGGCAGCCCCCACCAATAATACTAGGTTAGGTTAGGTAAGGTTGTTAGGTTAGGCTAATGTTAACCCCATTCTTACTAGGTTAGGTTAGGTAAGGTTAGGCTAATATTAACCCCATTCTTACTAGGTTAGGTTAGGTAAGGTTGTTAGGTTAGGCTATTGCTAATGTTAACCCCATTCTTACTTCGTTAGGTTAGGCTAATGTTAACCTTATGAAAACCCAAACAAAGATTTTATTAGGGTTACTGTGTAATTTTAACATGAACATTAGTAAAATCCGAGCCAAGTTTCGTCAAAACTTGGCTCGTGCTTTCTAAATGTCGGGTTATATGGGTAGGCTATGGAAATTTACAAAACCCGAGCCAACATGTTAATAAGGTTACTGTGTTATTTTCATTTTTAAATTTGTTAAATCCGAGCCAAGTTTCGTCAAAACTTGGCTCGGGTTTTCAAAAAGTCGGGTTTTATGGGTCTGGAAATTGACAAAACTCGAGCCAATATTTTACCAAGGTTACTGTGTTTTTTTCATTTTTACATTTGTTAAATCCGAGCCAAGTTTCGTCAAAACTTGGCTCGGGTTTTCAAAAAATCGGGTTTTATGGGTCTGGAAATTGAACAAACCCGAGCCAAATTGGGGTTACAAATGTGTATTATAGTGTTCTATACGCTTTTTACCCCTCAATTTCCCTGATCTTCATAGCCCTCCCCACTATCGGGGGGGGCGTGTCTTTAGATTGATGGATAATGGGTAAATGCTTAATTCCCATTAAATTTCATCACTAGATACGACTAAAACACCAAAAACAAAATCAAAATACCAAAAAAAATACCTGAAAAACACATTGTTGCGTCTCCTGTATATTAACCAATTCTTTTGATCAGTGTTCCTTTTGATCAGTGTCGCTTTGATAAAGCTTCAGGGTTCCATGTGTTTTTCCTTGGAGTTTGAGGCGCTTGGTGGTCCTGTCCAGGAGTCGATAGTTAAGGTTTTGTTTGTGCCTTTGTTGAGAGCCGGGACGTTCCTGTCCGGTTGCTGTATATTCCCTAGTACAGTACACACAACACACACCCACATTACCCATACACATATTAACCCCGTCAGTGTCTGCTGCCCGGCAGAAACCGTTGGCAGCTCTGCACCAGCGGTTTGGGTGCCACTCTCGACTCTTGGAATGGATTGCCAAGTAGCCAGGTAAAGTAAGTTTATAATTAAAGTAAAGTAAAGTAACTTCAGTTAGTGATCCCAGTTGTAGCCACGGGAAACCGAAGGTTATTAATGAGTAGTGGGAGGTGAACTTTACGGGTTCAACCGTCTTCAGGGAGGTTTACTCATTCGGTGGTACTGGCTCAATTGGGATTGAATACTGGCGTGTTATTAGGAGGAAGGTTTTGCAGTACGCTCGTACATAGTTGGCTTGTATCAGCCCTGGAGTTATCCCGGGTAGCCCATTTCGCAACCTCCATTAATAACACCCCGAGGTTTGAGAGTCACAGGACCCGACCTTGTATTGGTAGTCGGCTTTTGATATAGATATTGATATTGTGTTACAACTCTTTTGCATCGGGAGTTGAGTACCGTAGGCTGGTTGCACACGGTGGGTACTGTCGAGATTGTGCATAGCCTAGTTGCTTGAAGTACAGTTGCTACTCTTTTTGCTTTCACATGTTTGCTAGTACTTTGTTGAGCCAGTTTAATTATCCCCCCAGCATTGCCATCTCGGTGTTGGGTTTTTGTCTTTTTATAGCTTAGTAGGCTATGGAAGTTTTCCACTTTAGATAACATTCAAAGGGGAAGCAGGGAAGTGGAGCACCCTAAGCCCTGAGAAGAGTCTGGAAGCATTTGTTTGCTCTTTTCTGTTGCGTTCGTTGGGTTGCTTGTATAGGAGACAAGGTGCTGGTGTGGATCATTCTTTCTTATTGTCCCGTCTCTGAGCAGCTGAGGTCCAGATCCGTAACAATATATATATATATATATATATATATATATATATATATATATATATATATATATTAATACTTGGAAAGGGTAAACCTGACTTTTTGGACCGACAGCGATTTCAGTAAGTTTTATTTTGTTTTTTGTAATTTTTCCTTCAGATATAGTGTTGTTTTATACTGAAGAGGAGCGGAAATTAGTATTTACCCATTATCCAACAATCTAAAAACACGCCCCCCACTAGTGGGGAGGGCTATGAAGTTCAGGGAAAATGAGGGGTTAAAAGCGTAAAAATACAATAATATAGCGTTTTGTATCAAAACATGGCTCGGGTTTTCCCAAATTGCAAACCCATACAACCCAATTTTGTGAATACCCGAGCCAACTTTTGACGAAAGCTGGCTCGGATTTCACAGGGTGGAGTGGGTAGCCTAATATCTCATGTTATAAATATAGTCAACTTTGGGAAGACATTAGCCTAACCCAACAACCTTACCTAACCTAACCTAGTATTATGGGTGGGGGCTGCCTCCCCCCCCCCCCCTCTGCTGGTTGGGTTATTATTATTTTATTTTTATTTTTGTTTTTATGTGCTATTAGCCTAACTTAACAACCTAACCTAACCTAGTATATGGGTGGGGGCTGCCGCCCCCACACCCCCGCTGGTTGGGTTATTTTTTGTTTTATTTTTATTTTTTTGTATGTGCTATTAGCCTAACTTAACAACCTAACCTAACCTAACCTAGTATAACCCCACATCCCCGCTGGTTGGGTACTGGCTGATTTTTTTTTTTTTTTTTTTACAGTAGCCTAGGCCTATACATGTATTTTAGCTGTTTTTTTTTTCTCCCTTATAATACATTTCAGCTCTTAATGCCATATATAGCAATGATGTATATGCTCTACCGGACCTATTAGGCCTAAACAGATCGATGGGCTAACTGTCGGTCCAAAACATCAGTATAACCCTTGGAAAGTGTACGATATCCTCTCTACACTTTTTCTTAAGCTGATGTACCGTGTTGTTCAGAATTAATAATTTTACATTCCACATTGCGCATTTCCTGTACGGTATATACAAAATGTCCATATTTGTTGTTATTCTCCTTTTCTCCATGATTACGTGTTAGAGTCTAATTTGATTTATATAGCTTGGATTGTGGAATTAGTTTTATTATTAAAACAAAAATCGAAAAGCTGACTTCGCAGTTTAAGAGTCTCCATTGGGGGAGATAATTATATTTACATAGATTTACATAGATTTACATATATACACTGGCAACACGACCTTTCGATTCAAACGAGATAGTCAGGACTTAATTCTAGTAGAGATGGCATATCCGATAGAAAAGGAAAGTTGAAGGAAAGGATAGAAAAGAAGAGAGAGAGAGACAGATTGGGTAATAATAAATTCGAATAATAAAAGGATAACAGAAAAACTAGGAACAAATATCCAGATCTAGAAATCTCTGGCCCCTACTCTACATAACAATACAATCTTTATTGGTGGACTTCCTACGAGAGAGAGAGTGAGTGAGAGTGAGCGTGAGAGAGAGAGAGAGAGAGAGAGAGAGAGAGAGAGAGAGCAAGATTGAGAAAGAGAGAGACACATCAGGGAGACAGACAGACACACACCACCTCCTGCCCTCTTCGTCCTCCTCCTCCCTTCCTCTTCTCTCCTTTTCTTCTCCTCCCTCTTCTCTCCTTTTCTTCTCCTCCCTCTTCTCTCCTTTTCTTCTCCTAAATATAAGGCAACTCAGAATAATAGCGATAAATTAGAACACGATAGACTGCGTCGAACAACCAAAAATGTCATCAAAGGAAGTAAGAAGAATCTGGAACTTCATATTGCCAGCTCCAGCAAGTCCAATCCGAAAGAATTTTACAGCTATATAAGAAACAGAAAAACGGTAACTTCAACAATAGGCCCACTTGTTGCGGAAAATGGAGATCATACAGATAACAAAGTACAAATGGCGAATATCCTAAATAACTATTTTGCATCAGTTTTCACGTCGGAAGATACTACCGGTAACCGACCTACCCCTACGAATCAATCAAATGGCACTGAGCTCGAAAACTTTACGATTTATGAAGACGATATCCTGTTCGCAATCAACAATTTGAAAGTTAATAAAACTCCAGGCCCTGATAAAATATTCCCAAGGATCCTAAAAGAAGCAAAACACGAATTATTAAACCCACTCGCAAATCTGTTCAACAAATCATTGAATGTTGGGATAGTTCCAAACGAATGTAAACTAGCTAACGTGACACCCATATACAAAAAAGGAAATAAGTCCTCTCCCGGCAATTATCGACCAATTAGCTTAACATCGGTAACGGGCAAATTAATGGAAACCATTATAAGGGACAAAATAGTAAAACATTTGGAAGAAAATAATTTAATAAAAAATTCTCAGCACGGTTTTAGAAATAAACGTTCATGCTTAACAAACTTACTAGACTTCTTCAATGATGTTTACAAATCATATGATAAGGATAGAGCAGTTGATATAATATATCTCGATTTTCAGAAAGCTTTCGATACCGTACCCCACAAGAGACTAATTGACAAAATAAAAGCTCATGGCATAACAGGAAAAACTCTGAAATGGCTCGAAAATTGGCTCTCAGACCATAAACAACGAGTTGTAATAAATGGTGAAGAATCAGATTGGTGCAAAGTAAATAGTGGCGTTCCCCAGGGTTCGGTATTAGGTCCTATTCTTTTTATAATTTACATAAACGACTTAGACGAAGGAATAGAATGCAAAATTTTGAAATTTGCTGACGATACAAAAATTACTAATAAAGTAACCTCAACAGTACATTGGCAAAAACTACAAGGTGACATAGACACCTTAGAAAACTGGGCAGAAAAATGGCAAATGAAATTCAACATAGAAAAATGCAAAGTATTACACATCGGTAGTAAGAATGCTAAAAAAGATTACTCAATGAACAACATTCAACTATCAAATACAAATAATGAAAAGGATCTGGGAGTTATAATATCAAGTGACCTGAAGCCGAGTAAACAGTGTACAGAGGTAATAAAAACTGCTAATAAATTGGTGGGTTTCATCGGCAGAACATTCAAATTCAAATCAGAAAAAATCATACTTACTCTATTCAACTCATTGGTGCGTCCCCATCTCGAATACTGCGTGCAATTCTGGTCACTGTACTACCGAAAGGACATAAATAAACTTGAAAGGGTGCAACGCAGAGTCACTAAAATGATACCCAGATTGCGTAATAAACCGTACAAAGAGCGCTTAAAAGAACTAAATTTGTTTAGCTTAACAAAGCGCAGAATGAGAGGTGACCTAATAGAGGTGTTCAAAATCTTCAAGGGATTCAGCAACCTAAATGTCAGCGAATTATTTACGATCAATCAAGCAAACACGAGAAACAATGGTTATAAGATTATAGGCAAGCGTTTTCATTCTCACGAGGCGAAGCATTTCTTCTTCAACCGCGTTGTGAATAATTGGAACAGACTACCCTCGAACATTGTAAACTGTAATACTGTCGAAACATTTAAGAACCATCTGGATAAACACGTGTCAAATAACCCACGATTAACACAGTTTCTTTCAGAATAACGCGCAACGAAATGTCAACGCATACCGCAATGTATATTGATTTTTATACATCTGTTCCCTTTCAGAATTGTAGTAAATAGAGTTAGCTTAGATTACAAATCAACTTCTTTTTTCTCCCTGTCCTGTCCGAATTTCCGTGTCAGTTTTTCAATACTACATGGTATTTTTCCTATCTGTTTCCATGCCAGCATTAGCTGGAGGGAGTGGTGGGTGGGGAGGAGCCTTCTTCTTTGCTATCCTTTTCTCTACCTCGTAGTCAGTAGATTAGTAGTTTTAGATATCCAAACTGCCCCGTAAGGACCAATAGGTATGTTGCAGTTTGTTCTCCTTTGTATTCCTTCCTCTTCTTTCCACCACCCCCTTCCTCCTCCTCCTTCGCCCCCTTCTTCCACCACCACCACCACCTTCTCAATCCCCCTCAATAACTGTACATTTGTCTCCATCATCCCTCCTGTCCTCCTTAATGTCCCTCCAATCCCTCTCCCTACCCACACTCCTCCCTCCTCTCCCTCTCCCTCACTCCTCCCTCTCCTCTCCCTTCCCCCCACTCATTCACCCGCCGGCTTTAGCACCGCCAACAGCTCCGCATCGCCACTGAGAAAACTCGATCCTAATTTGAGTATTTCATATCCCTATTCCCTTTATTCATTGCATGAACTGTAGTTAAGTGCTTGTTTAACCTCCACATAGTTCTGTAGTTGCCGTGCACGTTATTTTATTGCTTTTCTGACTGATAAACATTGTTGTTTACATTTGTTATCCTAGTTTGTAGCAGACGACGCACGCGCACCTCTAATCGACCTAGCTTTGTATTTTCTTATTAACTCTAGTAGTTATCGTATTCAGTATCCTACTGTACCTATATATATCTGTAATTTTAGTTGTTGCTTGCATGATCTTGTAGTAACCTTTGACTGATAACTTTGTTTATCTAAATATAGTTCTGCTTGACTAGCCTACACTGACACCAGCGCCATCTGTTGATACAGTATATTAACCCCTTGTGTGCAGTTACACTTTATTCTTATATAATCTCTATTTGGTGAATTGTATATTTAGTTACATATTCTATTATATATATATATATATATTTGTTTTGCTTTTTTAGGTAAGTTATCACACCTGGTAGCCTACTTCTGCATATACTTTTTTGTTTTTGGTTATTTTTGTTTTCGGTTAGTCTAGGCTATCATCCCTGGTGGCCTATTTCTGCGTACGGTACTTCAATTTTTAAATTTTCAGTTAGGCTATCACCGCTGGTGGCCTATTTCTGAGTACCGGTATTTCATAATTTTTCTTTTCGGTTATTGTTGTTTTCGGTTAGTCTAGGCTATCACCCCTGGTGGCCTATTTCTGCGTACCGGTATTTCATAATTTTTGTTTTCGGTTATTTTTGTTTTCGGTTAGTCTAGGCTATACATAACATAACATAACATTTTAAGACTGAGTGTTCCACACATAAGTGCAGTTTCAGTCTCTTGTCCTAATGGCGGCGTTCCAGGCAACCCTGTTAAGGGCTGCTTCACTTGTCAAGTTCTTGGATTTGAGATCGGCGCGTATAGTCCGATCCCAGGTCTTCCTCGGTCCACCCCTTGGTGCAGCTCCCTCCACAATCACAGACCTGCATTTTGTCACCCAATTTTGTTCATCCATTCTCTCCACATGTCCATACCATCCCAGTCTACTTGTACGCATCACCTCGCTAATACTCTTTATACCTAAAACGTCTCCTCAGCTCAACATTTGTTATTCTATCCTGTAGCCTGGCCCCACACATCCATCTCACCATTCTCATCTCATTACGCTCCATTCTGTTGACATCCTCTACTTTAACGGCCCATGTTTCTGAGGCATACGTCATTGCACTTCTAACACATGAGGCATACACCTTTCCCTTCAGGGGGAGAGGCATTCTTTTCATGGTCAGGATTGGCATCAATTCTCTGAACTTCCCCCAGCCACACCTAATTCTAGCAACAGTGGCAGCCTCGGCCCCACCACCGGCAGAGATGGTATCTACCATCTCTGGTGGCCTATTTCTGCGTACCGGTATTTCATAATTTTTGTTTTCGGTTATTTTTGTTTTCGGTTAGTCTAGGCTATCACCGCTGGTGGCCTATTTCTGCGTACCGGTATTTCATAAAAAAATTTCCGGTTATTTTTGTTTTCGGTTAGTCTAGGCTATCATCCCTGGTGGCCTATTTCAGCGTACTTCAATTTTTAAATTTTCAGTTAGGCTATCACCGCTGGTCGCCTATTTCTGCGTACCGGTATTTCATAATTTTTGTTTTCGGTTAGGATAGGCTATAACCCCTGGTGGCCTATTTCTGTTTAAATAAACATAAAATTGTTTTCGGTTCGGCTATCACTGCATATTCAAATTTAATTTTGTTTTGTTTTAATTTTCGGTTAGGCTATCACCGCTGATAACCTATTTGTGTGTATTTCAACATTTTTGTTTTCGGTTAGGCCTATTTAAGTAAGTGAAGCGACCTGAAGGGAGTGAAGTGTTTTTAAAGTGAGTTTAGTGTTTTTAAAGTGAGTTAAGTGTTTTTAAGTGAGTGAAGTGATCTGAAGAAAGTGATCGTCACCATGCCTGTACGAACTGCGCCGGTAGGTTTGGTGCTTCCATGTTTGCTCCTGCCGATCCACAAGTCTGCCGACTCTGCCAGCAACGAGAGGATTTGACAGCAAAATTGGATGAAGCCCACAACAAGATCAACGCCCTCACCAGGAAGCTGGAATCACTCCAAGAGTTTGTAACACTCAACGTTGGAGTATCACTAACTCCAATTGTTTCAACTCCAGCATCCACCACCGCCCCAATGTCATCTGCCAACAATCCAACACCTGCAGTAGACACTGCAGCAGATTCTTCTGACGAACCTGAGCCGACATCAAACCAGGACAGCCGCCCTGTTCACCTTAGTCTCTCCCCAACTCCTCGTGCAAGAAGCCTGCTAGCACGAACAGTACCAACCCCTCGCCCCCGTTCTAACCACTCCTCTCCCCGACCTGTACGTAGAGTCACGCCACCACAGGTTTCCGGATTTATACCAGTGAGGAACGGTGCACGGCCAACGCAGAAAAGGTCTCTTCTACCAGTCACAATGTCAAACAGATTTGAGATATTGGTAGAGATGGAAGATGAACCAGAAGAGACCAGGCTCGTTGGGGATTCCATCCTACGAGGACAGGTCGAAGAGTTCTGCGACAGAGTCCCAAATCAACGAAAAAGATTTTGCATCCCAGGAGCTGGACTGGATGACATTGTGGAAGCCTTCGAAGATGCCACAAAGGATGCAAATGAAAATACCCTTTTTGTCATCCATGCTGGTTCAAATGACGTCATGCGCACCAGATCCGAAGAGTTGATGGAGAAATATCGCAAGATGATCCAGCACTACAAAAACAAGTCAAGGAATATCATCATCTCAGGCATTCTCCCCAAGATCGACGCACCTGACAAATTCTACGACAAGGCCTTCAGCACAAATAGCCGACTAATATATTTGTGTCTGAGGGAAGAAGTTGAATTCATCAACCTCTGGGACAACTTCTACAACCAGCCTACCCTGTGGGTTCAGCACGCATGGGTCGTCTCCTACACGAAGCAGTCCGCAGCCATGCATCAAAAAACGCCATCCGAGAAGAAGCAGCAGTGACATAAATCATCCAACGCCAAGAAAAAAACAGAGGCAACTGAGGACCACCAGCGATAACGACCGAAGACAGCGAGGACCGAGGACAGCCATGAACATAAATGTAGATCCGACAAGAACCAAAAATATTATTAAAGAGATTCCGTGAGTTCTAAAATAACAAATTTAAAGGTTTTCTATGCAAACGCTCGTAGTATACGCAATAAATTTTCAGATTTAGAGGAGCTAGTGTTTACAGAAAATTATGATGTGATTGACATAACAGAATCTTGGCTCAATACAGAAGATGGAGACTTTTTAGCAGAGTATTCACTTCCCGGGTATGTAATGTTTGAGAAAAGCCGAATAAATCGAAATGGAGGTGGCGTTTTACTTTATATCAAAGAAAGTCTTAACCCTACCCTCTTGTCAAAACCTCAAATTGTGAACGTCGACGCATCTTTTGTGCTAATAAAGAATAATAAAGGTACAAATATAATACTTGCATTAATATACAGACCTCCAGCTCAATCAGTGCAAACTGACCGAGAAATTTAACCCAGCGCAGATTAAGAGGTGACTTAATTCAAGTGTTCAAAATCATCAAAGGCATCGACAATATGAGTACTTCACTATCGACCAAGCAAATTACACGCGGGGAAACGGTTGCAAAATTATTGGTAAATCTTTTAACTCACACGAATCTAAGAATTTCTTCTTCAATCGAGTTGTCAACTTGTGGAATGGGCTTCCCCGAAGCGTTATAGACTGCATCACCGTTGATTCATTTAAACTCCGCCTAGACAAATATCTCGCATCAAACCCGCGACTGACTGCGTTTGTAAATGAATAACTTTATTTTATCCCCCCCCTCAGTTACTAACCCATCTGTCCCCTAATAACTTCCTAATCCTGCCACGGACATTAGTTCCAGGGCAGTAGTTCCCTTTCCAATGTTCCCTTACCCACTCTAAACCACTGTTTGGACACTTGATCCTCAGTGTTTTGGAGGACAAGCAACCTAGAAGGGTAACTAGATATGTTGTTGCTTGATTTCCTTTGTACTCCTTTGTACACTCCTCCCCTCCCCCTCCTTCCCCCTTTTATAATCAGTCATTCAAGTTAAATCCCCTATCATCCAATTTTCTTTATACGCAGTTCTACGTTTATTCTATTTATATCAAAGTTTATTTCTGAAGTATCATCTAGGTCTCTCTCTCTCTCTCTCTCTCTCTCCACCAATTCAGCCTGGCTGTTATGATTAATGAGCCTCAGAGTAGGGGATTAAGTTAGCCAGACACCCGTACATACACTGCTACACATACACACATTACTTCATACACACACACACACACACACACACACAACACACATACACACTCACGCACTACTTCATATACACATTACTTCACAATACTATAGTCCGTTAATTCTAGGTTGGGTAGAAATCGTAACCTCTAACCTCTGTAACTCAAAAAGGGCTAGAGTAAATGAGCTGTCAATTTCCACACCTATTTTCTGGCCGCCAAGTCTTCCTATTTGGTAGATTACTCTAGTCCTTTTTAAGTTAGGCTACAGAAGTTAGAGTTTACTATTTCTGGCCAACCTAGAATGAACGGACTATAGTGATGCATTACTCTACTACTACTGTTACTACACGAACACACACACACATACGAACACACACACACACCCACACACAAACACGCAACATCAATCTTAACCCTGCCATATACTTGTAAACTTAAGGAAAACAGTGAGGCCCCCTATTGCTCCATATAACCTATCCCGTATTCATAGCCTCACCCAAGCAGTGTGGGACGGTCTATAGGAACACTACTATATTATAGGCCTTTATAGTATCTACCCTTGGCCTTAGCACCTCTTTTGGCCTTTTTTATAAGATTCTTGTTATTCTGTCTTGCATAAATACAGAGACAGAGAGAGTTTGTAAATAAGTGGGTGAGTGCATATGTATATATCCTCCTTTCGGGACTTCGGTGAGACTTTTTCTATTGCACTAGACATATCGAAAGCCTTCGATAGAGTCTGGCATAAATCTTTAATTTCTAAACTACCCTCCTTCGGTTTCTATCCCGCCATCTGTGCCTTTGTCTCTAATTTCCTTTCCGGCCCTTCCATAGCCGCGGTTGTGGACGGCCATTGTTCACTTCCTCACCCTATAAACTCCGGTGTTCCTCAGGGCTCTGTCCTATCTCCTATTCTCTTTCTAATTTTTATAAATGATCTCCTTAACTGTACCTTAATTCCCATCCATTCATACGCAGACGACTCAACTTTACACTACTCCATTAGTTTTTCAGAACGCCCCAGCCAGCAATCCCTCAACGACAAACGTAATGAAGCCATAGAACTCTTAAATTCTGATCTAAATACTATTTCCAATTGGGGCAGAGAAAACCTTGTTAACTTTAATGCTTCCAAAACCCAATTTCTCCATCTATCTACCCGTCAGGATCTCCCAGCGGACTATCCCTTATTCTTCAACAATACAAAAATCAACCCTTCATCTTCTCTCAATATTCTTGGTGTCTCTTTTTTTTCTGCTCTCATTTGGAAGGACCATATTACCAGTCTTGCTAAGGCAGCCTCCCAGAAGCTGGGTGTGCTCAACCGCCTTAGGGGGTTCTTTTCCCCTGCACAGCTTCTTGCTCTGTACAGGGGCATAGTGCGCCCTTGTATTGAGTATTGTTCACATGTGTGGGGAGGTTCCTCTCACACCGCTCTCCTAGACAAAGTTGAAAGGAAGGCCTTTCGTATCATTAACTCCCGTCCACTCACCAACTCTCTGCAATCTCTCTCTCTCCGCCGCAATGTTGCATCTCCTCTCGCTATTCTATCGCTGCTATATTAATCAGTGTTCCTCAGAGCTATCCCAGTGCATACCACCTCCTTTACGTAGGGCACGTGGTACCCGTCTTGCATATCAATCCCAACCCTACTCTGTGCAACTCTCCAACCCAAGAGTGAAACGTTACTCTCAAACTTTCTTCTACTCAACAGCTGAGCTCTGGAACTCTCTCCCAGAATCAGTCTTTCCCTCTTCCTATGACTTAAATTGCTTCAAACTCCGTGTGTCCAGGCATTTTGGCTCGAACGTCCCTTGATTTTGGCCCTGTCACTCTTTCAACTATGGGGGAGGCACTCGCTATAGGCAGTTATACCTTTTGCCTCCCTCAATCACATAGAAAAAAAGAAAAAAAAAATGTGTGCGTGTGTGAGAGAGAGAGAGAGTACAAAGGAGTACAAAGGAAATCAAGCAACAACAGTTCTAGTGACCCTTCTAGGCTGCTTGTCCTCCAAAACACTGAGGATCAAGTGTCCAACCAGTGGTTTAGGGTTGGTAAGGGAACATTGGAAAGGGAACTACTGCCCTGGAACTAATGTCCGTGGCAGGATTAGGAAGTTAGTAGGTGACAGATGGGTTAGTAACTGAGGGGAGTATAAAATATAGTTATTCATTTACAAACGCAGGCAGTCGCGGGTTTGATGCAAGATATTTGTCTAGGCGAAGTTTAAATGAATCAACGGTGCTGCAGTCTATAACATCTCGGGGAAGCCCATTCCATAAGTTGACAACTCGATTGAAGAAGAAATTCTTAGATTCGTGTGAGTTAAAAGGTTTACCAATAATTTTGCAACCGTTTCCCTGCGTGTAATTAGATTGATAGATAGTGAAGTACTATCTATCTATCTATCTATTGCCTGACGCCGTGATCCCCGAAGGGGTGGCCACGAACGAACCGCCCCCATGCACCTCTGTCCCCAGTCAGTCGACGCCCCTCCCCCCAACCAGCACCGCCTTCGTTCATGTAGTTCCTCACTCCATCCTTCCACCTCATATTCGGTCTACCTCTCCCCCTCTGTCCCTCCACCTCGCTCTCGTACACCCTCTTAGTCATTCTCTCGCTTTCCATACGTTCCATATGGCCGAACCATCTCAAGTTGTTCCTTTTCACACTTTCCAGCACATCTACCTCCACACCACACCTCCTTCTTACTTCCTCATTAGTCTGTCTATCCCTCCATGTAACTCCGCACGCACTCCTTAAGTAATTCATTTCCACTGCTCTCACTCTTGGTCTGAGTCTCTCAACCAACGTCCATGCTTCGCTTCCGTAAGTCAGTGTCGGGATTACCACACTGTCATGCAATGACTTCTTCACTTCCATACTGACCACCCTATTTCTTGTTACTGCTTTTAGCGTCCCTACAACCCTCTTCCCCTGTTGTACCCTCTCCCGCACTCTTCATCCATAGTCCCATCTTTACTCAACACACTGCCCAGATACTTAAAAGAGTTGACGATCTCCATAGCCTGACCGTTCAGCTTCACCTCACACTCTGTGACTTCACCCCTTTCGAAGACCATAACCTTGCTCTTCCCCGTATTTACCTTCAAATTCCGTTTTTCGCACACTGTTCCAAACTCATTTACCAGACCCTGCAACTCCCATTCATTATCACTCATCAGAACTGTATCATCCGCAAACAGCAGTACTTACTACAGTTAATATTGTCGATGCCTTTGATGATTTTGAACACTTGAATTAAGTCGCCTCTTAATCTGCGCAGGGTTAAAGGAAATAGATTTAATTCTCTAAGACGCTCCTCGTATGGTTTGTTCTTTAGGCTAGGCTAGCATTTTACATACAACTGAGGTTAAGCTAATTGGACGATAGTTACTGGGTAGGGATTTGCTGCTTTTTTTTAATATCGGCGTTACGTTGGCTAGCTTCCACTGATCAGGCATAGTTTCAGACTGCGAGGATTTATTGAATAGCAATGTCAGTGGTTTGGAGAGCTCATCCTTAGCTTCCTTTAGGACTCTAGGTGGGATTGTATCAGGTCCAGGCGTTTTATTTACCTTGAGTTTATCTAAACAATTCAATACTTCTCTCTCTGTAACGGTGATATTGCTTAGAACATCTGAATTATCAATCTAAATCGGCGATGGTGTAGGAATATCACTGAGGTCTTCTGTTGTAAAAACTGAAGCAAAGAAGGTATTGAGGGTATTACTCATTTGTACTTTGTCTTTGGTGTATTCTCCATTTTCATCGACTAACAGTCCAACAGTTGAAGTAACTACTTTTTTTCTTTCTGATATAACTATAGAATTCTTTCGGGTTTGTTTTACTTTGATTCGCAACATGACTGTAACTCCAGGGTCTTTTTACTTTGCTTAATTAACTTTTTGGCTTTGCGTCGTAGCTCTACAAATTTCACCCGTTCTTGATCGTCATTTTGTAAGGATTTTAATCTATCATTAGCAAACTTTTTAGCAAGCAGACAGTTTGAAATATCTTTATTCCACCAGTTGGGCTTATTATTATGGCTTGTACGCCGTATTTTCGATGGTATGCAGTCCTGCACTGCTTTTAGGTAAGTGGTTTCGAATAATTCCCAAGATGTATTTATGTCGTTATTGTTAATTAAAAAGCTCCAGTCAGGTTCTTTAAACATAGCTCTAAGTTTATGAAAGTTTGCTTTCTTGAAATTAGGGACTTTTTCGATGCTGCTGTTTACTAGTAAACTAGTAAACTTTAAAGTGAAAGTTATTGTACGATGGTCGCTGTTACTGAATTCATCACCAACATTCAAATTCTCTATTAATTCTTCTTTTGTTGCAAGTACAAGGTCAAGAACGTTATTACCACGGGTTGGCGATCGAACAAATTGATAGAGTGAACTCTCTTGCACGTTCGCATACAAGTCATGTCCGGAGTGTGAAGTAAGAGTATCGCCCCACTTGGTCACAGGTAAATTAAAGTCGCCAAAAAATTCGGTATCTTGTGAGTTACTTACATGTCCAATTTGTTCATAAATTTCTCGGTCAGTTTGCACTGATTGGACTGGAGGTCTGTATATTAATGCAAGTATTATTTTTGTACCTTTAGTATTCTTTATTAGCACAAAAGATGTGTCGACGTTCACAATTTGAGGTTTTGACAAGAGGGTCGGGTTTAGACTTTTTTTGATATAAAATAAAACGCCACCTTCATTTTTATTTATTCGGCTTTTCTCAAACATTACATAACCGGGAAGTGAATACTCTGCTAAAAAGTCTCTATCTTCTGTATTGAGCCAAGATTCTGTTATTCCAATCACATCATAATTTTCTGTAAACACTAGTTCCTCTAAATCTGAAAAATTGATTGCGTATGCTACGAGCATTTGCATAGAAAACCTTTAAAGTTGCGGTTTTGGAATTCACAGAACGTTCTTTAATCAAATTTTTGGTTCTGGTCGGATCTACATTTACATTTATGGCTGTCCTCGGTCCTCGATCGTTATCCCTAGCGGTTTTGAATTTGGGTTGTGTTGGTTGAGCTTTATCCAAATTCGCAGTTCTTGACGGATTAGCATTTAATTCCTTCGCAGGTTGCCGTCCTCGCTGTCTTCGGTCCTCCTTCCTGGTTGTCCTGTGCTGAGTCGATTTCTTCTCCGAAAAACCTTCACCGCATTGTTGAGAAGACGCCCAAAACATGCTGCTCCCACCTGGTTAAGATGAACTCCATCGTCCGAAAACAAATAGTCATCGTAGTAGAAATTGTCCCAGGTGTCGACGAATCCCACGTTCTCCTTCCTGCAGAAGTTTGCTAGACAACGATTTGTGCTGGTGGCTATGTTGTAAAATCGGCTCTCTACACCGAGCAGGGGGACGATTCCTGAGACGATGATCCTTGATGACTTCTCCTTAAACGACTTGATTAACTGCTGGTACTTTAAAAGCAAATCTTCCGATCGGGTTCGCTGTACATCGTTGGATCCAACGTGGATGACGGACATTGTATTAGCAGGGGCAAGCTTTGATACTTCGTCAACTGCAGCAACTACGTCGAGCGAGAGAGAGAGAGAGAGAGCACCCATCTCTATGGAGCCTGTCAAAAACTTGTAGACTTACTATGTAACCTATACCTGTATTCATAGCTTCACCCAAACAGTGTGGAGGGTCTATAGCAACACCACCACATTTTAGCCCATTATTGTATTTACCCTGGCCTTAGTATCTATTTTGGCCTTTTTATAATAGTCTTGTTATTCTGTCTTGCTTGCATAGAGAGAGTGAGAGTGTGTGAATAAGTGAGTGAGTGTCTGTGTGTGTGAGAGAGAGAGCGAGAGAGAGAGAGAGAGAGAGAGAGAGAGAGAGAGAGTACACCAACACCATCAATCTGGAGCCGGCCATATACTTGTAGACTTACTATATTATAACCTATCCTGTATTCATAGCCTCACCCCAACAGTGTGGAGGGGTCTATTGCAATACTACCATATTATAGACCTTTATAGTAGATCTACCCTTGGCCTTAGTACCCCTTATTGACCTTGTTTATAGTATAGTTGTTCTGTCTTGCTTACATAGAGAGAGTGAGAGTGAGTGAATAAGTGAGTGAGTTTATGTTTATTTGTGTGAGAGAGAGAGAGAGAGAGAGAGAGAGAGAGAGAACCAACCCCTATCAATCTGGACCCTGCCATATACTTGTAGACTTACTATATAACCTATCCCGTATTGATAGCTTCACCTAAGCAGTGTGGAGGGTCTATAGCAACACTACTATAGTATAGACCTTTATAGTATCTACCCTTGGCCTTAGTACCCTCTGTTGGCCTTCCCCTTGCTATTCCGACTGCTACCATATTGGTATCCGACACTACTATATTATAAGCCTTTATAGTATCGATCTCTATCCTTAGTGTTTTTTATTGTTTTTGTTCTCCTTTATACTCAGATTCTTGAAATATATTAATAGTGAACTTCTATGATATATAATCAAAGGTCTTGGACTTCTTCCCTTTGCTACTTCCTACAATATTTTACAATTGATCGTATGTGATACCATGTATAAAGAATTAGTATTATTAAGGAAAGCAAGCAACTATTATATTAACTCATATTGGACACATTGGTGAAGGACAAGAAAAGGATACTTAGTTCTACAGTTGAACAAGTAATGTCATAGTGCCAAGTGACTTTAATATAAAGCTTTGAGATTTTAAGACATTTACCCCATTGTTTTGGCGATTTTTAAACCTTTCGTGCCATTTAGGTTTCGATTTATTCCTGGCGAGTGACTGCGACCTTGCAATATAGGATGAAGGCCGGGAATTTTGTTTTGCCGAAAAAATGCACAAATATATCACGATGGGGGGAGGTCTTGTTTTTTTTAAAGCTTGATGGAGGTCTAGGTACGGAACAACAAAAATAATAAATATATAAATATAAACAAAAGTAAAATATGAAAATGACCCCTTAAGGAATGTTGTTCATACATTTTTATATTGCAGTGGTAGTAAAACATGAAGAGAACTACAGTAAACCAATACTTGTATGTTGGCAATTGTTCGTGACCCCTGTGATGCCTCATAAGCAAGAGACCAAGCTACATAAGAGAGTTATATTGATGAACTATTGATCACAGTGCACTTATCTGTTTACCATTGACGCCCCTCTCTTCTCTTAATTCTTCCTCAGCTTTTGCCATTCTTATTTTTGTTTATATTGTTATATATTCTCCCCCCCCCCACTCTCTCTCTCTCTCTCGCTATCTATCTCTCTCACACACACACACACACTCTCGCTCTCTCTCTCTCTTGGGGGATCACAGTAAATCAAGGCTACCCCCCTGAGCAAGACACATTGCAGCCTTAACACAATACTGGGTGATGCACGGTACTATGTGGAGGATATTATGTGCCAGTTATACTCGGAAATTACTGTACACACACAGACACACACACACACACACACACACACAGCCGCGAGGCTACCTGAGTGTTACCGTTCCTGCCTGCAACCCAGCAGACTGGGTTCAAATCTCTCTCCGGTTTTCTGAGACATAGCAGGCGGTTACCATCTCCCTGGAGCAAGGAGATGAGTTATTGTCAATGATAATAATATCTAGGAAGCGGGACAATACGAGCCAATAACTCAATTCGTCAAACTACAATTATGAATACAGTTATGAATACAGTACACACACACTCACAGTACTCACATTCGCACAATACTCTCTCTCTCACACACACACGGCACTCACATTCGCACAGTATTCTCTTTCTCATACACACACATATACACCACAAACCACACAATTAGTTATACGTCATTCCTGTTGAGCAAGGCGACTTAACAGAAAACATTGAATACATTAGAAAATAGTAGAACACTTAAGCAAGTAAGTATAAGCAGTTGATATATAAGAACAAGAAAAACAAATAGTATGTCCTAGGAAAGCATTATATGATAATGTCATTCTTGTCGCCCCCTTAAAATGTCTTCCCCCTAAAAGGTCCGCCTCGAGCCTTCTTAGAGTGCCCTTGATAATGCTCAAAGGTTTCCCAGACCACTCGACAGGCCAGTTAGGTCTCTAGGTGGCCATTACTAGAGACTCTATTATAACAGAGATCGCCAATTACCGCCATATTGGTACCACTGGTGTCATTAGCCTCTCTTGACGCTTAACCCGTGGAGCCCCGGCTAGTTTTGTAATGTTTGCGCACCAGAACCCGGCCGGTTTTCAAAAAATGGTTTTATTCCAGAAACAATAGCGAATTGGTTAGGAATGAAGGACAAACCAAGAAAAACCGCTCAAAAAGCTTAAAAAATGGTCCTACAGAGCCCCCGAAAACGGATTTTACAAGAGTAAAAAATTGAAGGCAATTATCCCAAAAAAACAGGTTATTGCGCGCTCGCGCGCACGCACGTGGACTTTGAGAGTTTTCAACCATCGGCACGGTTGCGTGGGATACGTACACAGTTCCCATACAAATCTGAGCCCTCTTGAGTGGCTACACCTGAGGTTACGGTCGGCGCAATTAGGGTGACGCGTCAGGCGCGTCTCTGGGGCTGTGCGTTACATACATCGCCGACGCGTCAGACGCGTCGCTGGGGCTGTACGGGTTAAGATAGATGTGGTGTAGGAAATATGGGTTGTAGTGAGAGATGTTCTTAGGTAGCTATAAGATAGATGTGGTGTAGGGGATATATACTGTAGGTTGTACTGAGAGATGTTTTTAGGTAGCTGTAAGATAGATGTCGTGTAGGGGATAAAAGGTTGTACTGAGAGATGTTGTTAGGTAGCTATAAGATAGATGTGGTGTAGGGGATATATACT
The DNA here is from genome assembly GCA_032716605.1 of Paralithodes platypus. NCBI lineage: Eukaryota > Metazoa > Arthropoda > Malacostraca > Decapoda > Lithodidae > Paralithodes > Paralithodes platypus. The sequence continues at coordinate 9,048,763 of CM064511.1, read as the reverse complement.
GTAGGTTGTACTGTGAGATGTTTTTAGGTAGCTGTAAGATAGATGTCGTGTAGGGGATAAAAGGGTATACTGAGAGATGTTGTTAGGTAGCTATAAGATAGATGTGGTGTAGGGGATATACGTGCAGGGGGTATAGGTTATAGTGAGAGATGTAGTGTAGGGCATAAAGGAGTAAAAGAACAAATAGGGATGTAGGGATGTATTGGCTTCTATGAGCCAATAGGCCTTTTGCAGATTTCCATTTTTCTTATGTCTTTATTTTCTTAATATGTCCACACCCTTACTAATCATACAATACTGGTACAGGATATAATTATATAGCTTAGTCTGTGGATATACATTTATCGTGATTAGAACATCACCTCATTATTTGTCAAATACGGCACCAAAATGGCGCCTACAAACAAAGATGACCACTTTGTCTTGCTACAAGGATCTCTGGCCATTACATTCTCTTCCAGTCGTTATCCTTCCTCCCCATCAGAGGCCTGCTAAAGGTTTATGGCAGGCATTGTTTTGATTGGCGGATCATGTTGCTCTTGGCGCGCTTTTTTATGTATGTGAGACGTGGCTGTGATTGGCTGATGTGGTTGGTTTTGGAGCGTTTTTCTTCCTATGTATGTGAAATACGGTTCTGGTTGGCAGAGACTTTTAATTGGCGCCCTTTTCCCTATCTATAGTACTATTGGTTGATATTGTTGCTTTTGGCTTTCTTTTTCCCTTTTATGAGAGACGTGGTTCTTATTGGCAGATGCTGGTATTATTGGGGCACTGGCTTTGATAATTGGCTGATATTGTTGGTCTTGGCGAGCTCTTCTGTATATAAGTTCGATCGAGGCACGGTTGTGATTGGCTCGTGGTTACTTTTGGCGCGCTTTTCTTTCCATTTATGAGAGATGTGACCCTGATAAGCTGATGCTGTTGCTTGTGGAGCGCATTCCATTTATGAGAAGTGATTTTGATTAGCTTACTCAATTACCTTTGGCATGCCCTATTTTCTGATATGATAGACGTAGTAATTAAATGTGGTTGTTTTTATCTCATGTATGAGAGACTTGGTTTCGGTTTCAGTTGGCTAATGATGTTGTTTTTAGTTGTTCATCATCTCTATTTTACAAGAGACGTCGCTGATTTGTAGATGTTGATTCTTTTGGCATGCTATTTTATTCGTTTATCAGATATATGTTTTATATTGGCTAGTGTGGTTGCTATAGGTTGCTTTCTCTATGTCAGAGATGTTTCCGTCTTTAGTTGATGCTGTTATATTTGCCGTGGTTTTTCTTTATAAGAGACGTTGCTCTGATTAGTTGGTGTTGCTTTTGACATATCCCTCCCCCCCTCGTTATATAAATTAATATTGTCCAGTCGTGGGCATATGTTCTTAACCACCCTATGATTTTAATTGTGCAATTTAAACTTACAATTCATTTACGAATAAACATTATTTTGCATAAATTTACAAATTGATGACTTAATTATTTTGTTTTTACTGTTATTAAACTGGTCGCTTCAATACTTGCTTAATGAAAATCACAGGGTGGTTCAGAAAATATGCCCACAATTGTAAATACCTTTTAATGCACATTGGCCTACTTTTGTCCATTCATTATAAGTAGGCAAAAGATCATGACCCCTTACCCCTATAACTCAAACAGGGCTAGAGCAAATGGGCTGTAAGTTTCTACACCTATTTACTGGCTGACTCTTCCCTAATGATAGAAATATTAGCTCGATTACTGTAGTAGTTTTTGAGTTGTAATAGATTGGGGTCAGGATTTCTTGCCTACCTATATTGGACAGCGTATACTGCACCATGTATTATTATCTCCTTGGAATAAATATTATAGTGAGATGATTTAAGGGGACACTGACTGATTTTTGGCCTATAAATTCATTACTTCATAAATTCTTAGTTTCCTCGCTAGACATCCCTCAAACTTAGAAACACATCACCTAGACCCCCCTCAATATAAATTTATATATTTTTCGGTAGAAAAATGTCCTGGCCGAAGGCCGACTCCTCTTAGGCTTGCTCCGCTTAGGCTTGCTATCGCTCGCCATGAAAAAATCGACACCTAAATGGCACGATAGGTCTTAAAATGTATAACGAAATGGGACGAAAGGTCTTAAAATCGCCAAACAAATGGGCCGAACGTCTAAAAGTCTACAAAATAATGGACTAAACACAATGGAGAAAGGGGACCAGAAAGACGACCGTCTCCCCTTAACCCTCTCCGACATATGACGAATCTTGAGCCTATTAGGGATTCTTTAAAACCTTTGTTACCATCAGGGGTATTTAGAAACCTTTAGTTTAGTTACTTCAACCTCTGCAGTTGTATTTGAGTTAGCTATGGGCAGAAAACTAAATTTGGAGAGGTAATTATAAGAGTGAGAGAACTCTATATCTTATTGCTAATCTGGCAACCTCTGCATCATATGTGCGTGAAAGGGTTAACTTCTCGGCTGCGCAGCCCCTGTAGTATACACCATACCCCTGTGCGTAGGTATTTTGATTCATTCCTCACTAAAATCGTTAATTTACCATAAATATAATTAATACTTATCCATATGTGCCTATTTTCCATTTATTATGAAGATAGTAACCTGTAACAACAATAAAACAAGTGGGAATATTGTTTGGATGGTCAAAATCGCGAATTATGACCGAGCGGATCATTCATCAATTGTGAGCCAACCGGCAGTACACCCTCCTCTCTCGAGGGCTGAAGCCATACTGACTTACTCCCTCACACTCTCCCAGTGTCTCCCTTACACAATACACTGGCTAGTCACATGACAACCGGCCTGGAGATAGTGACACAAAAATATACCAATGCATAAGGGAATAACAGGGAAAATAGGTGATAATTGAAGGGGGGAGAAAGGGGGGAAGGAGGGGCTTTGACACATGTGAAGGAGTGATTGGAGGTATGGAGGGGAATTATCTCACTTAAACACAATTTTTTTTTTAAGCCTAGGATCTTAAGAGTCTCCCCGCAGTCGCACAGTAAAACCTCTTAAGAGTCACCCTGCAGCTGCCGGGTTAAGCCGTTAGTTAGTCCTTGTACCTGTCTCACCCTACTAGCTGTACCTAATTACCGGCCGATCTCCAGGGGTCATAAGCTTATTACTGCTATCTAGCTCTATCTCTCTCTCTCTCTCGCTCTAACTCTCACTCTCACTCTCTCTCTCTCTCACGCACTTCAAGAGGTATTACATTATTTCCCAGACTGAAGCGATACACACACGTGTCCCCAATATAGCCAAATACAGTATAGTGTTTATCGGGGTCACTTATTTCTCTCTCTCTCTCTCTCACTTCATGAGGTATTGAATTATGACCCAGACTGAAGCGATACACACGTGTCCCCAATATAGCCAAATACAGTATAGTGTTTATCGGGGTCACTTATTTCTCTCTCTCTCTCTCACTTCATGAGGTATTGAATTATGACCCAGACTGAAGCGATACACGTGTCCCCAATATAGCCAAATATAGTGTTTATCGGGGTCACTTATTTCTCTCTCTCTCTCTCACTTCATGAGGTATTGAATTATGACCCAGACTGAAGCGATACACGTGTCCCCAATATAGCCAAATATAGTGGTTATCGGGGTCACTTATTTCTCTCTCTCTCTCTCTCACTTCATGAGGTATTGAATTATGACCCAGACTGAAGCGATACACGTGTCCCCAATATAGCCAAATATAGTGTTTATCGGGGTCACTTATTTCTCTCTCTCTCTCTCACTTCATGAGGTATTGAATTATGACCCAGACTGAAGCGATACACGTGTCCCCAATATAGCCAAATATAGTGTTTATCGGGGTCACTTATTTCTCTCTCTCTCTCTCACTTCATGAGGTATTGAATTATGACCCAGACTGAAGCGATACACGTGTCCCCAATATAGCCAAATATAGTGTTTATCGGGGTCACTTATTTCTCTCTCTCTCTCACCTTCATGATGGAATTATGACCCAGACTGAAGCGATACACGTGTCCCCAATATAGCCAAATATAGTGTTTATCGGGGTCACTTATTTCTCTCTCTCTCTCTCACTTCATAGGTATTGAATTATGACCCAGACTGAAGCGATACAACTTGTCCCCAATATTAGCCAATACATAGTGTTTATCGGGGTCACTTATTTCTCTCTCTCTCTCGCTTCATGAGGTATTGAATTATGACCCAGACTGAAGCGATACACGTGTCCCCAATATAGCCAAATAGTGTTTATCGGGGTTACTTATTTCTCTCTCTCTCACTTCATGAGGTATTGAATTATGACCCAGACTGAAGCGATACACACGTGTCCCCAATATAGCCAAATATAGTGTTTATCGGGGTCAATTATTTCTCTCTCTCTCCTCATCTCTCTCTATTCGGTATTGAATTATGACCCAGACTGAAGCGATACACTGTCCCCCATATGCCAAATATAGTTTATCGGGTCATATTTCTCTCTCTCTCTCTCACTTCAGAGTATGTTTATCGGGGTCACTTTATTTCTCTCTCTCTCTCTTTCATGAGGTATGAATTATGACCCAGACTGAAGCGATACAATATAGCCATAGTGTTGGCACTCCTGGCACTACATATTTTAAGGGGTGATTTGAATACATGATTTCTATATTTATTCATATATTTAAACAACCATTTATTTATGTATTTATTTATTTATGTATTTGTTTATTTTGTAGTTTTCTCCCTAGACCCCCTACACCCTCGTGTTTTCCCCCATTATTACTGTTATTCCTTTTAAGACGATTTTAATTTTAAAACATAATGCTCTCTGTGTGACACCCGGCTGTACAAAGGAGTACGAAGGAAATCAAGCAACAACAGATCTAGTGACGCTTCTAGGTTGCTTGTCCTCCAAAACACTGAGGATCAAGTGTCCAAACAGTGGTTTAGAGTGGGTAAGGGAACATTGGAAAGGGAATTACTGCCCTGGAACTAATGTCCGTGGCAGGATTAGGAAGTTAGTAGGGGACAGATGGGTTAGTAACTGAGGGGGGGATAAAATAAAGTTATTCATTTACAAACGCAGTCAGTCGCGGGTTTGATGCGAGATATTTGTCTAGGCGGAGTTTAAATGAATCAACGGTGATGCAGTCTATAACGTTTCGGGGAAGCCCATTCCACAAGTTGACAACTCGATTGAAGAAGAAATTCTTAGATTCGTGTGAGTTAAAAGATTTACCAATAATTTTGCAACCGTTTCCCCGCGTGTAATTAGATTGGTCGATAGTGAAGTACTTACTAGAGTTCATATTGTCGATGCCTTTGATGATTTTGAACACTTGAATTAAGTCACCTCTTAATCTGCGCTGGGTTAAAGGAAATAGATTTAATTCTCTAAGACGCTCTTCGTATGGTTTGTTCTTTAGGCTATGTATCATTTTGGTAACTCTACGTTGAACTCGTTCTAGCTTGTTTATATCTTTTTGGTAATAAGGGCACCAGGATTGAACGCAGTATTCCAGAAGAGGGCGGACTAAGGAATTGTAAAGGGTTAGGATAACTTCTTTGGATTTATGCTCAAATGACCTGCCTATAAAGCCAATTATTTTGTTTGCCTTCTTAACAACTTCTGAACATTGTTGACTCGGTTTTAGGTTACTCGATATTGTTACTCCCAGATCGGTTTCTCTGTTTACATTCTTAAGCTGAGTGCCATTCATCGAATAGTTTGCTTTCTCATTTAGGTATCCGATATGTAGTACTTTACATTTATCCGCATTGAAACTCATTTGCCAAATTTGGGCCCAACATGACAATTTATCTAGATTGTGTTGCATATCGTCAACTTGTTCTTTTGAGAGTACGCTATTTGCAATTTTTGTATCGTCAGCAAATTTTGATATTGTACAGGTGAGACCCTCATCTATGTCGTTGATGTAAATTAGAAAGAGAATTGGTCCTAGTACCGATCCCTGGGGTACCCCGCTACTTACATTGGTCCATTTAGATGCCTTACCGTTTATGACTACTCTTTGCTTTCTGTCGCTGAGCCAATTTTCTATCCATTTCAACACACCGTCTTGTATTCCATGCGCTTTTAGTTTTAGCAGTAAACGTTTGTGGGGAACTTTGTCAAAGGCCTTTTGAAAATCAAGGTATATAATATCTACAGCTTTACTCTCATCGTAGAGGTTGAGGATATCGTGGAAGAAGTCTAAGAGGTTTGTTAAACAGGAACGTTTTTTACGAAAGCCGTGTTGAGTATCTTTAAGTATGTTATTTTCCTCTAAGTGATTTACGAGTCTGTCTCGTATGACCGTTTCTAGCATTTTACATACAACTGAGGTTAAGCTAATTGGACGATAGTTTACTGGGTAGGGATTTGCTGCCTTTTTTGAATATCGGTGTTACGTTGGCTAGCTTCCACTGATCAGGCATAGTTCCAGACTGCAAGAATTTATTGAATAGTAATGTCAGTGGTTTTGGAGAGCTCATCCTTAGCTTCCTTTAGAACTCTAGGCGAGATTGTATCAGGTCCAGGCGTTTTATTTACCTTGAGTTTATCTAAACAATTCAATACTTCTCTCTCTGTAACGGTGATATTGCTTAGAACATCTGAATTATCAATCTGAATCGGCGATGGTGTAGGGATATCACTGAGGTCTTCTGTTGTAAAAACTGATGCAAAGAAGGTATTGAGGGCATTACTCATTTGTACTTCGTCTTTGGTGTATTCTCCATTTTCATCGACTAACGGTCCAACAGTTGAAGTAACTACTTTTTTCTTTCTGATATAACTATAGAATTCTTTCGGGTTTGTTTTACTTTGATTCACAATATGTAACTCTAAGGTCTTTTTCCTTTGCTTAATTAACTTTTTGGCTTTGCGTCGTAGCTCTACAAATTTCAGCCGTTCTTCGTCATTTTGTGAGGATTTTAATCTATCATTAGCAAATTTTTTAGCAAGCAGGCAGTTTGAAATATCTTTATTCCACCATTTGGGCTTATTATTATGGCCTGGACGCCGTATTTTCGATGGTATGCAGTCTTGCACTGCTTTTAGGTAGGTGGCTTCGAATAACTTCCAAGATGTATTTATGTCGTTATTGTGAATTAAAAAGCTCCAGTCAGTTTCTTTAAACATAGCTCTAAGTTTATGGAAGTTTGCTTTCTTGAAATTAGGGACTTTTTCGATGCTACTATTTGGTTCGTTACTAGTAAACTTTAAAGTGAAAGTTATCGTACGATGGTCGCTGTTACTGAATTCATCACCAACATTCAAATTCTCTATTAATTCTTCTTTTGTTGCAAGTACAATGTCAAGAACGTTATTACCACGGGTTGGCGTTCGAACAAATTGATAAAGCGAACTCTCTTGCAAGTTCGTATACAAGTCATGTCCGGAGTGTGAAGTAAGAGTATCGCCCCACTTGGTCACAGGTAAATTAAAGTCGCCAAAAATTACGGTATCTTGTGAGTTACTTACATCTGCAATTTGTTCGTAAATTTCTCAGTCAGTTTGCACTGATTGAGCTGGAGGTCTGTATATTAATGCAAGTATTATTTTTGTACCTTTATTATTCTTTATTAGCACAAAAGATGCGTCGACGTTCACAATTTGAGGTTTTGACACGAGGGTAGGGTTAAGACTTTCTTTGATATAAAGTAAAACGCCACCTCCATTTCGATTTATTCGGCTTTTCTCAAACATTACATAACCGGGAAGTGAATACTCTGCTAAAAAGTCTCTATCTTCTGTATTGAGCCAAGATTCTGTTATGCCAATCACATCATAATTTTCTGTAAACACTAGCTCCTCTAAATCTGAAAATTTATTGCGTATGCTACGAGCGTTTGCATAGAAAACCTTTAAATTTGTTATTTTAGAACTCACGGAACGCTCTTTAATAATATTTTTGGTTCTTGTCGGATCTACATTTATGTTCATGGCTGTCCTCGGTCCTCGCTGTCTTCGGTCCTTATCGCTGGTGGTCCTCGGTTGCCTCTGTTTTTTTCTTGGCGTTGGATGATTTATGTCACTGCTGCTTCTTCTCGGATGGCGCTTTTTGATCCATGGCTGCGGACTGCTTCGTGTAGGAGACGACCCATGCGTGCTGAACCCACAGGGTTTAGATGAGTGCCATCCTTACAGAACAGAGTAGGCTGGTTGTAGAAGTTGTCCCAGAGGTTGATGAATTCAACTTCTTCCCTCAGACACAAATATTTTAGTCGGCTATTTGTGCTGAAGGCCTTGTCGTAGAATTTGTCAGGTGCGTCGATCTTGGGGAGAATGCCTGAGATGATGATATTCCTTGACTTGTTTTTGTAGTGCTGGATCATCTTGCGATATTTCTCCATCAACTCTTCGGATCTGGTGCGCATGCCATCATTTGAACCAGCATGGATGACAAAAAGGGTATTTTCATTTGCATCCTTTGTGGTATCTTCGGAGGCTTCCACAATGTCGTCCAGTCCAGCTCCTGGGATGCAAAATCTTTTTCGTTGATTTGGGACTCTGTCGCAGAACTCTTCGACCTGTCCTCGTAGGATGGAATCCCCAACAAGCCTGGTCTCCTCTGGTTCGTCTTCCATCTCTACCAATATCTCAAATCTGTTTGACATTGTGACTGGTAGATGAGACCTTTTCTGCGTTGGCCGTGCACCGTTCCTCACTGGTGTAAATCCGGAAACCTGTGGTGGCGGGACTCTACATACAGGTCGGGGAGAGGAGTGGTTAGAACGAGGGCGAGGGGTTGGTACTGTTCGTGCTAGCAGGCTTCTTGCACGAGGGGTGGGGGGAGAGACTAAGGTGAACAGGGCGGCTGTCCTGGTTTGATGTCGGCTCAGGTTCGTCAGAAGCATCTGCTGCAGTGTCTACTGCAGGTGTTGGATTGTTGGCAGATGACGTTGGGGCGGTGGTCGATGCTGGAGTTGAAACAATTGGAGTTAGTGATACTTCAACGTTGAGTGTTACAAACTCTTGGAGTGATTCCAGCTTCCTGGTGAGGGCGGTGATCTTGTTGTGGGCTTCATCCAATTTTGCTGTCAAATCCTCTCGTTGCTGGCAGAGTCGGCAGACTTGTAGATCGACAGGAGCAAACATGGAAGCACCAAACCTACCGGCGCAGTTCGTACAGGCACGAGGCATGGTGACGATCACTTTCTTCAGATCACTTCACTCACTTAACCCGTGGAGCCCCGGCTAGTTTTGTAATGTTTGCGCACCAGAACCCGGCCGGTTTTCAAAAAATGGTTTTATTCCAGAAACAATAGCGAATGGGTTAGGAATGAAGGAAAAACCACGAAAAACCGCTCAAAAAGCTTAAAAAATGGTCTTACAGAGCCCCCGAAAACGGATTTTACAAGAGTAAAAAATTGAAGGCAATTATCCCAAAAAACCAGGTTATTGCGCGCTCGCGCGCACGCACGTGGACTTTGAGAGTTTTCAACCATCGGCACGGTTGCGTGGGATACGTACACAGTTCCCATACAAATCTGAGCCCTCTTGAGTGGCTATACCTGAGGTTACGGTCGGCGCAATTAGGGTGACGCGTCAGACGCGTCTCTGGGGCTGTGCGTTACATACATCGCCGACGCGTCAGACGCGTCGCTGGGGCTGGACGGGTTAAAAACACTTAACTCACTTTAAAAACACTAAACTCACTTTAAAAACACTTCACTCCCTTCAGGTCGCTTCACTTACTTAAATAGGCCTAACCGAAAACAAAAATGTTGAAATACATACAAATAGGTTATCAGCGGTGATAGCCTAACCGAAAATTAAAACAAAACTAAATTAAATTTGAATACGCAGTGATAGCTGAACCGAAAACAATTTTATGTTTATTTAAACAGAAATAGGCCACCAGGGGTTATAGCCTATCCTAACCAAAAACAAAAATTATGAAATAACGGTAAGCAAAAATAGGCCACCAGCGGTGATAGCCTAACTGAAAATTTAAAAATTGAAGTACGCAGAAATAGGCCACCAGGGATGATAGCCTAATGGTCAATACGTGTGGCAAAGAAGGTGCATTCCAGTTTGATTATTGTCGCTTCATTGCCGTTAAGGGGAGACAGATTGTTTTTTGGTCCCCCTTCCTCGTCATGTTTAGCCCCATTAGTTTTGAGATTTTACGACGTTTGCCCCGTTAGTTTGGCGATTTTATAATAACGTTTGCCCAAATCCTGTCAATTTAAATGCCTTTCGTGACATTTAAAGTGTCGATTTATTTCCTGGTGAGCGATAGCGAGCCTGTAACTTTAGGGAATCGGCCTTCAGCCTGGACATTTTTCTACCGAAAAATGTACAAATTTATCCTAAAAGGTGCTCAAGGGGGTGTAATTTTAAGCTTGATGGAGATCCAGGGAGCAAATTATAAATCTCCCCCTAAAATTAGATCGAGGTCAATACGTTTGGCAAGTATAAGGTGCATTCCAGATTGATTATTTTCGCCTCATTGCCGTTTAGGTGTTATGTCTTTATTGCGTACCAGGGTGATTCGAACCCTCTGCTAATGATGCCACGCTCTGGACACATATAATACATAATTACAAAATATAAATATATGAATAAGGTACAGAATAATTAAAATTTTAAAAAATATAAATAATATACTCGTCTAAGATATATTGGCAGTGATAACTCGATATCGAATAACTTAATATAAGGTTAGAAAACAATATATAACATTTAAAGGAATATCTGAGAATAATGTCGGACAGGTTGGGAGAAAGGTATCCATACCTGGAGTGAGTGGGTTCGAATCCTGCTAAGGATACCTCTCTATAATGTGTTAAATAATCATGGTTGAAGTCTAACAAACTCGCCACGTGTAAGAAGGCATATTCCTCCACGTGACTATAACCTGGTTCTTCAAAAATACAAAACACTAAGGTTGCTTCCATTATCCGCTCATGGTCGAGTGGTTACGGTGCCCAACTCTTCCAATAATACCTGGAATGAGTGGGTTCGAATCCTGGTCAGGATACCTCTCTCCTAAAGGTAAATCATTATCAATATACCTTGCTGGATTATATTTTCCTTGTTCTTATCCTTGCTTTAACAGTACAGTACTGGTTATTATAGTAGCAATGATATAGAAATAAAACTAATGATAATCATGATGAATTTATATTGCAAGTGGCAGTAATATATTCATCTTATATATAAATAAAGTATATCAATATAATCTCTATCGAATTGAATATCAACACCATATGAGGAGGAGCACTTTATTGCCAACGTTTCACATTGAGCTTCATCAGGCCAATAACTAGTGAACCGGACTAAGCTTCATGTTGGGTACGTGAATATTGGTACCTTATACTTCCATTGGGTTCAACACGTGTATTAAACATAAGAACATAAGAACATGGGAGTCTGCAGAAAGCCGATTGGCCTAAGCAAGGCAGATCCCTGTCCCACACAACCCCAATTATAGGCTCAACACTCTAATACCCTGAAGATCATCTTACCAAAGCGGTTAGATATTAACGCAGGATTACGGGGTCTGCAGAGCGCTGATTGGCCCAACCCGGCTGATCCCCCTTCACACCCAACCCTTCTCGTCCATATGCTTATCCAATTTTATCTTAAAGCTCCCTACCGTTTTTAATCCCACTATAGCACTTGGTAGTCCATTCCACCCATCTACAACTCTGTTACCAAATCAATATTTGCCTATATCTTTTCTGAAACTAAATTTATCTAATTTGAAACCATTGGTACGAGTTCTTTCGCTATCACTGAGCTTTAGTACATTTGTCATGTCCCCTTTGTTAATCCCACTAACCCACTTGAACACCTTTATCATATCCCCTCTAACTCTGCGTCTCTCTAACGAATGTAAACCTAATTTCTTCAACCTTTCTTCATACGGAAGATTTCTAATATTATGGATAATTTTTGTCATTCTACGCTGTACTCTCTCCAATGAATCTATGTCCATTCTGTAATAAGGACACCAAAATTGGACCGCATAATCCATATGGGGTCTCACTAATGACAAGTAAAGTTTTAAGATAACATCAGCAGTTCTGTTACTCACACTCCTAGAGATGAACCCGAGAATCCTGTTTGCCTTATTACGAATGCTTATACACTGTTTTCTATGCTTCAAATCATTGCTAACAAACACACCTAGATCTTTCTCGCAGTCTGAATTTTCTAATTCTAAATTAGCTAGTTTATATTTAACATTTGTTTGCATCTTCCCTATCTTTAATACCTTGCATTTGTCATTGTTAAACTTCATCTGCCAATTTACTGACCATTCATGTAAGGTATCTAGATCCCTTTGGAGGCACTCTATATCGCTATCTGAATCAATTGATCTCCCCATTTTAGTATCATCTGCGAATTTACTTATCCTACTAGTTATACCTAAATCTAGGTCATTTATGTATATAAGAAACAACAGGGGACCTAATACCGATCCCTGGGGGACACCACTTTTGACTGCTCCCCACTCTGACTTGGTACCATTTATGCTGACTCTCCGTTTCCTACCAATTAGCCATGACCTAACCATCCTAACAACGACCCTCCTATTCCATGTGCCTCAACCTTTCTCATCAATCTCTCATGATCTCAATCTCTCATAAACAAGTCATAGTCGGGGGAGATGGGTCGTATTTCTGGTCCCCCTTCTTCCTCATGTTTATCCCCATTAGTTTTCAGATTATATGACGTTCGGCCCATTAGTTTGCTGATTTTAAGACCTTTCGCCTTATTTCTTTGTCAATATTAAGACTTTTCGTGTCATTTAGGTGTCGATTTATTCACGGCGAACGATAGCCATCCTGTAATTTAAAAGGAAGTGGCCTTGTGCCTGGAAATTTTTCTATCGACAAATGTACAAATTTATCTTGAATAAGGGTTTTGGGCTGAGGTTTTTATAAGCTTGATTGAGGTCTAGGGAGGAAATGAAAAATATATCTTAAAGACCCATAATTGAGCAAATAAATAAACCGGTTCCTCATAATGATACTGGCTGCATCACAGATAATATGGCCTTGGTGTACCTCTTGGGTTATAACTGTGTGTGTGTGTGTGTGTGTGTGTATATATATAAGTTAAGCATCAGTAGTATATAATATTTCTCAACTTCGTTCTTTACTATAAATTTCCCAGTAGAAGTTTTTCTCATTCTGCTGGGGAACTTGTTTCCCCAAATAAACTCCGACCAATGGTCGGAGCGACAGGTGGGTTGGGAGAGAGCCTTTTGCTTTGCTATCCTTGCCTTCCACTATTTAGCAAATTAGCGTTAAGTCCGGACTACCTAGTAGGGACCGCAAGGTGTGTGTAGTCTTAAGTGTATTTATGTAACTCTCTCTCTCTTTCTCTCTCTCTCTCTCTCTCTCTCTCTCTCTCTCTCTTTCTCTTCTTTTTTTTTACCCCCGGATCTCTCGGGCGAGGAGGAGGGTTCAGGGTGTCCGGGAAAGGAGCTGATAATTCTCTGCTCAAACGGGGAATTACCTTTATATGAAAAATATCTCTCTGGTTATTGTCTGATGAAGGAAGAATGGTGGAAAGAGGGGTAGAGGAGGAGGAAGAGGAGAAGGAGTAGAAGGAGGGGAGCTAGGGGGAAGAAGAAGAGGAGAAGGGGGCAGGGAAGAAGAGGAGGAGGAGGAGGGGGAGGAGGGGGGCAGGGAAGAAGAGGAGGAGGAGGGAGAGAGTAAGAGAGGGAGGATGACGAGAAATAGAAGGAGGGGGAGAGCAGGATGAAGAGGACGGGGAAGGGGAGAAGGAGTGGGAAGGAGTGGAGGAGGAGGAGGGGGAGAGGGAAAAAGAAGAGAAGGGGAAGAGAAATAGGAGGGGGGAGAGGGAAGAAGAGGAGGAGGGAGAGTTAAGAAGAGGAAGAGAGGGCGAGTGAAATAACGGAAAGAAAGTATTTGGAAGGAGGCTCAAGTAAATGTAAAAGTAGGAGAAATTGTTATCGAATGTGGAATAGGAGACAGAGTAAGAGAAACAGTAAGAAACATAGAAGATATGGAAAATAAGAGGAAGAAGAGAAATGAAAAGAAGGAAAATAAAAACAATAGAGGTAAAGAAATTGAAGGATAACTTGAGTATAGGAGAAGATAGAAAAAGGTCTAGGACGAGGAATAAGAGAGAGAGAGAGAGAGAGACAGAGAATTATATGAACATGGAAGATCATAAAAATAATAGATAATATATATATATATATATATATATATATATATATATATATATATATGTTGGTAAAGCCAGGTAATAAATTTTCTTTAATACATACGAGGTTGAAAGAAATGGCAATTTCTGCGTTGGAAATTTTATTATTCAAAGTTTCCAGGTCTCTGATGAGTTTTCGCTGGGTGGCAGGAAGTAGATATATATATATATATATATATATATATATATATATAAGGTTAGGGAGAGGAGGAATGAGAGAGTGATTAAAGAAAACAGAAGAGTGGGGGGAGGAGGGAGATAGACAATGAAATAAGAATAAGGAAGAAGAGAGGTCAAAGAAAACGAAGGAGAAACGCATAGAGGGACTATATTAAGGAGGTTCGGCTCGGAATATCCCTTACCCACGCCAAGTTGGGGATTGCCGCCAAGTTAATGTCGTTTACGGTAAAGAGGGTCATAGCCCGCGAGGCAACAGGTGAATTTAACCCCTTCTGTACCGGCGATGTCTTCCTCATTGTATTTTAGCTATATTTAGAGGATGTTGTGCAGGTTAAGAAGGATCTGTGGTAGTAAATAGGGATAGGTGGTATAGTTCGATTCCTGTTAATTGCTGGATGACTTTTATAAACTGAATAATATCGTCTAATAGTTGCCACAATAAAGTTAGAAGGAGGCTATGCTATTCATGGTAAAGAACCAGCCAGCGTAGGTGGAGGAATGAGCTCTACCTAGTGCCCCTCTAGTTGTGTTTGTGTCGAGAGAGAGAGAGAGAGAGAGAGAGAGAGAGAGAGAGAGAGAGATTATTCCCTGTAGTGGCGTTCTACTTATGTCTTCTTGTCCACTCCCGCTGTCTTCTAATTGTTCTGGTTAGCCTCCTAATTGGCTGTGTGTGTGTGTGTGTGAGTGAGAGATAGAGAGAGAGAGAGAGAGAGTTTGTAATATGTGTAACTTTGTGTGAGCCTAATTGTATTGCTTTCATTTATAATGGTGTCCATTTATAATTGATAATATACAGTATATATATTAAATATATATATACTGTATAATTATATACTCTCTCTATATATATATAACGTACTTCATAATTTGTAAGTGTGTGTATGTGTGTGTAACCGTGGATCGTAATTCTATATTTATGAATTTTATATATATTTATTTAAAAGATATAGTTTTCATGTTACATTATTTATGTATTTACAGTTATATGTTTGGTCATATCTATATTCCTATATTTATAAGTCACTGTCCTATTCTTCCCGTCCCCCCCCCCCCCAACCTCCCCCGAAATACATATCCTGGGAATATATAATTGAGTATCTTATAAAATGCCCAGCGATCGAGCCCACAACAAGCAAAGGAACTTGTAGCTTGAGAAATAGATGAGCTGGACCTTAACCCTTTCAATACCATGATGAATTTATGTTTTATTCTGGGTAGCATTACACGATTTAATGTATAGTTAAAGAAGAACCTGAGTGAGTTTGAAGGTTAATTGGAATAGTTTGTATAACCAATACAAATGAATCTGTACCGTGTTGTATATTTGATACAAACTGAAACATAACACATATATACATAAACAAACAAATAAATAACAAACTCCCCTAAAGATAGGCAGCACGTACAATTAGACAATAAATCTATATTTATTCACCAACCCACCAATTAAATAACAAATAAACCTAGTAATGAAATTAAAGAAACTAATATATATATTTGGTACTCCAAGGACTCGAACCTAGGATACTCACGCCGAAATTCGGCGCACTTAGCATTAGCAAGATAAATCAAAACACTGTTCAATTATTACAAAACTTCCAATTGACCACTTGCGAGTTATATTAATATTATTATTTCCGCAATCGACTTCCATCAAACTTAATAAAATCAACCCAGAACCTCCTTCGAGATAGATTTGAATTTTTTTCAGCTGAACAATGTTCTGGGCCGGCTCCTCCGTCAGGCTGGTTATCGTTTTTCCTATGTGGATGAGGGAGACAAAAGGCAGAACTGTTTGTGGCGAGTGCCTCCCCCAGAGTTGAATATCGCGAAAGGTCTAAAAATCGACACCTAAAAGGCATGAAAGGTGCTAAAATCGCCAAACTAATTGGGCAAACATCTTAAAATTTCAAAACTAATGGGGCTAAACATGAGGAAGAAGAAGGGTCCAGATAATCGCCCCCTTAAAGCGTCGTAGTTAATTACTGTATGTATTTGGAAGCTTTGTAAATTCTACTGTATTTCTTTATTGAGGTCTCTAATTTATTGTTTTAAAATTAATTAGTTATGCAGATCGATATTAATATGTTTTGATTAGTTTTTGACCCAAATTATAATGCTTATGCAACTAAATATGTATCACGTTGCATATAGTTTTCATAAAGCTCTCTCAAAACTAGGTTAATTGATTTGTTGAGCTTGGGAAGGACCTCTAATTCAGAAGTGTCAGAGCAATCTCCAGTAACTACGAGAGATTTGCATAGATACACTGGCCACATAGACTTTGCAATCCCAGTGAGGTGGCCAGGACTTAATGCTAGTGGGGATATAAAACCCGATAGTAAGGGAAGGTGGAAGGAAAGGATGGCAAAGGAGAGAGAGAGAGAGAGACTGAGGTAAGAACTCAGCAGCTCCTGTTAATCTAGCATTTATACTTACATTTACAGTCTGCTTCATATTTTTTATTTTTTTTTTTTGTAAAGAGACAATGAACGGAGGAAGGAAAAACACAGATAAAACAAAAAGGTCCATGTGCCTAAAGGCATCCTCCATTCATAAAATGTTTGTAACAACTGGATTTAAACATTTGTAGATTGTAAGTTTGTGGAAAGCAATTCGAGGGAAGTGAATTCCAAAGAGTAGTAGCACTGGGGATAAATGAATTCTGATAAGCAGAAGTTCTGCATTGTGGAGGAGAAAGTGTAAATGCATGGGCGCGCTCTCAGCTGCCCTAGTTCTACGGGGAAAGATGTGGAGAGGCGGCACAATTGAAGCAAGTTCCTCGGAACAATTATATGGTTTGGTTCACACACACACACACTTTGACTATCACACGCACGCACACGCTCGCGCATACACACTTTTACACACACACACATACACTTTACACACACTTTCACACTCACACACAAACACTTTCACACTCACACACACTTGCACACACACACATACACACACGCTCTCTCTCTCTCTCTCACACACACACACACACATGTGAAAAGAGTTGAAATTAATATAGATAAATTAAAATATAGAGATACAGTAAAAAACCCACCCCAAGGCAAAATAGAGAGACGGATGGACTTCATCAGTCCACAGCCACCCGCCGTAATCGGTTTTCTGTTATAACTGTGGCAAACCGGCTATCTCTATAATACCTGGTATAGAGTGTTTGTCCTTAATTAAAGAACCAAAAGTAGTATAGTACTAATGAAATAGTCAAAATCAGGGGGTTGATAGATTCGGGAAGTCAATTTTTTAGTCAGAAGTAGAGTAGACAAAATCAGTTAGCTTAAATTGGGGAAGTCACATTTTGTTGTCGGATATCGCATAGACAAAATCCATTAACTACATCAAAAAGTACTGAAACATATTTAGCATGAGATACAGTGAGGTTGAGCTCTGGGAGGCAGGGGACACACTTGTAGAACCTGTGATGGCGTATGCAAATTATCAGAATATAAAACTTTGGTCCGAATAGAAGAGTACCGTACATGTAGTTCACTTCGGACCATGTTAAACTGTGATTATCGTCCGGTAAATTACCAGTTTGTGTCCGGTGTAGATAATTCTATATGGCTTCTTGAAGTAAGAGTATCCCGCGAGAAAATTGTGGTTTTCTCAGCTTGTATCGGTGTGACTGTCTGATCCCCCCCCCCCCCCCTCCCTCCTCCTTCCTCCCTCTCTTACTCACTCTTGTTCTCTCTCTCTCTCTCTCTCTCTCTCGCTCTCTGTCTCTCTCGCTCTCGCTCTTACTCACTCACTCTCTCTCTCTCTTCAGGAAAGTGGTACAGTCGTCAGGATTAATTCGGTTAATTTTCCCTGTTAGTAGCACTGCACGGTGGAGTCGTATCCCCTCTACCCCCTTTCCTTGTTAGTTCCATACCCCCACCTAAACCCTTCCATTTTCTCTCCGACCCACCCTCCCTTCTCTCCCTCTTACCCAGCTAGGAGCTACTTCTGGCACCTCACCGTTTACATTTATTCTGAACACCTGATGAAGGAATGAAGTATTTCACACACATCTCTCGATCACCATCTCCTGCACATTAAAAATATGAAATAAACGAAACCTAACCTGAAGCTGCTAATTACTACCGTTACTAGTAGGGTTAACGTTACTGTATAGTGTTTATGGATATACCAGGAATGAGGGGTAGATATACACACTTATATGATTATATATAAGGTATAATGAGATTATTTGGTTATACACGAAACTGTAGCGAGGCCGTTCTAAACTATCTGTGCCCCATGAATATTCTTTCCTCTCACTTAAACATTAGGCTACCATAGTGCGGTGGGGATGAACATGATTAGATTAATATCCAGTATTCGAGAATGGATAATAAGTCGTAGGCGTGTGCATAAACCTTTTAACCGTCTTGGTGGTGTAATGGTTAAGGTGTCTAAAAATCTGTGTGTGATAACCTGGGTTTGACTCCTGGTGGATCAGATATATGCTTACATTAATTTCATTGGAGGTATTTGGTGTGGTGGTGAAATTAATACAACATAGAATACAGAGTGGTATTGTAGTGGAAGAATTATATATCAGTTCAATATTATAACTCTTGTAGTTAGTCTTGGATATAATACATGAGCGTTATATAGTAATTAAGTCATTATTCTTAGCAGATATGAATTCCAATTATATTGAAAGTTATCTCAAGAGAATAAGCTGGAATAGGCGTGGAGCTTTCAATAGTATTATGTGGAGAAGATACTCTACGTCTTGCCATTACTCAGGGAGTATTTAACACATTTTGCTATGTTTCAACCCATGTTGCTACATAGCCATAGTGGATGCCCTCCTTAACTTGGTTACAACACAAGATACCTGATACAATAGAGTAACCTTATGGCAAGGTTTTAAGGGTAAGGTGACAATATGAATAAGTCCTTCCCTAATGTATGGGTGAACGTAAATGTTGAGGGAAAGGGAACTTTAAAATAAGACCCACCCTAATGGATAGATGAGCGTAAGAGTGCCCTAGGGGTAGTTAGTAAACGTAAGAGTGCCCTAGGGGTAGTTAGTAAACGTAAGAGTGCCCTAGGGGTAGTTAGTAAACGTAAGAGTGCCCTAGGGGTAGTTAGTAAACATAGGGCATATATATTGGTTATCAACCCTTCAGGATTATTTAGCCTGTTTAAGTCAAGTAATATTTTCAAAGCTGGAGCCTCTTTTCAAAAACTACAGTACCTTGCCCGAGGGTAGTTCGTGTCCCGTTTATATAGAGTAGTTTTACATTATGGTCAATTAGGAAAGCAATATGGCCTAATGATTGGGTAGATAGCTATGTTAAGAGTGTTGAATTCACGTAATGCAGTCACATGGCCGACTCACGGGGCACATTCTCGGCAATAATTCATAGCATGTATTGGCAAATTGGCTGTTTACACTTAATAAGTCCTGAATTGTCTGGCAGCAATGAGATTTGTGGAGACAATTATTAACCAAATGTTTAGTTCTTGTATACGGTGCTAATAAGTAGTTATATTAGTATTACATAATGTTATACAGAGAAATAATTCAAAATAATTGAATGGTTTATTTTGTGTGTTTATTGATGGGAGAGACTCGTGGAGGAATTGACACAGACGGTCCACGTTGTCTCAAGCTTGTTACGTAGCCCAGCCTGAGCCATTACAACGATGAAAAGGAAATACAACTTCGCGTGGGTTAGTTTGGCAGTTTTATCAGAGTATGATAGTTCAACAGTATTAAACCATCAGTAAATCGGTATGAAACTTTCAGGTTTCAATGGTAGGCCTAAATGTATCAGTAGGAATCACTCGAATCATATGTAAGGTTTTCGTCGAACATTCCTCCCCCCCCCCCCTCTTCCTCTCTCTTGCTTTCAAATTTAGAAAAGCTCATACTTATACATTGCATTCCTTCATTAGTTGTTCAGAATACATGCAATTGGCGAGGTCGAGAAGTAGCTGGGTGAGAGCAAGAGAAGGGAGGGTGGGTGTAGTTCTGGGGTCGGAGAGAAAATGTGGGGGTTTTGGTGGGGGTATGGAACCAACAAGGAAAGGAGGTAGAGGGGATACCCCTCCACTATGCAGTGCTACTAACGCCTAGTCCAGGGGAAATGAAACGAATTAATCCTGACGACTGTACAAGAAGAGAGTAGATAGTATTTTGCACACTTTGTAATGTGTGTAGTGCACTAAGCAGTATCTCTCCTTCCACTTCGAGTATATTCTCGGAATGGACCGCAAGGTCTCTGAGATACTAACTATTCCTGGTAACTCTCTCTCTCCAGCACACACACACACACACACTCGTTTTTATACTGATTCAAATGAGTGCGTCTCAATTTATGGTTTAAGCTCTTGTACCTTTGACATAAACTGACTGACAAACCGACTGTGTGATACTAACTGGACTGACAAACTGATATTAACTGGACTGACAAACTGACTGACTGGTACTAACAGGACTGACAAACTGACTGACTGATATTAACTGGACTGACAAACTGACCGACTGATACTAACTGGACTGACAAACTGACTGTCTGGCACTAACTGGACTGACAAACTGACTGACTGATACTAACTGGACTGACAAACTGACTGACTGATATTAACTGGACGGACAAACTGACTGTCTGATACTAACTGGACTGACAAACTGACTGGCTGATACTAACTGGACTGATAAACTGACTGACTGATAATAACTGGACTGACAAACTGACTGGCTAATACTAACTATATTGATAAACTGACTGACTGGTACTAACTGGACTGACAAACTGACTGACTGATACTAACTGGACTGACAAACTGGATGGCCAACCACTGAAGTATGCCAGATAAAAGAACATCTAACTTTATCTCCTGAGTGACAGTTGAGCTCTAGCCAACCAAACCTTAAGGGGGAGGTATACATAGTTGATTTTTCTGGACCTCCTTCTCCCTCATGTTTAGCATATTAGTTTTGAAATTTTAAAACTTTCGATCCGTTAGTTTGGCGATTTTGAGACCTTTCGCCTCATCTTTGTCAATATTATGACCTTGTGTGCCATTTAGGTGTCGATTTTTTCTTGGCGAGCAATAGCGAGCCTGTAATTTACCGAAAAATTAACACATTTATCTTAATAGGGGGGGGGGAGGTCTAAAGGGTGTTTTTTTATTTTTAAGATTGATCCAGGTCTAGCGAGGAAACTCAAAAATAAATTTATAAATAAATAAGTTGACCAATAAACAAACACTACCCCCTTAAACAAATACAATTATAAAAAGTTAGTTCAAGTAAGCACCGACTGGGACACTGAAGTGGTTTGTTTTATTTATTTATTTTAAAGTTAAGCCGAGGCATTTCCCAGCACCGAATACAGTATTCTTGTGAGGGTCATGAAGTATTGGGTAATGCTGGAATTAGGGTGGCATTAAGGTGGTCTTTTCAGGGAGAGAGAGAAAGAGGTGAGTGAATTTGGATACGTGCGTGTGTGTGTGTGTGTGTGTGTGTGAGAGAGAGAGAGAGAGAGAGAGAGAGAGAGAGAGAGAGAGAGAGAAAGAGAGAGAGAGAGCTAAGTTCATTGTCGGTGATTCAATGGTTAGGTACCTTGACGGGGCTACTAACACTCATGTTAGTAAAGTTGTCTGCCTACCTGGAGCCGGAGTCGGGAGGGTGGCAGAGAAGGTGGATGGTGTCCTAGAAGTGGGTGGGGAGGACCCCATCATCTTCATCAACGCGGGATCCAATGACATATGGAGATGCAGGACTGAGGAGTTGCTGACCAAGTACCAGGAAATGCTAGAGAGGATCAAGGAGAAGGGTGGATTTCCTGTGGTACACAGTATCCTGCCAAGAAGAGGGGTACGGAAGGAATGGTCCTCCAGGGCTATTGGTGTAAATAGCCGGCTGGAGAAGTATTGCAAGGCAAAGTCAATACCATTCCTAGATAACTGGACCCCCTTCTATGGTAAGGATGAACTGTATGCCCAGGATGGAGTACATCTTTCTCGACTAGGAGTTTCGACCTTGGCCAGCTCACTGGACAAGATTGTTGCGGGGTTTCGTTAAAAAAACCTGGGTGTGTAAGTAAAATACTGTCTCCATATGGATCAGGTACTTCATGTGACAAACCAGTGAGTAAAATAGAAATAATCAGTCAAGATAGTGCGAATATAGTGATGTGTAATAGTAGTATCGATAACACTACACATGTAACTGATAGTAAAGATGAGATTACTGATAGAGTAGAATTTCCGTCTAGAGCTAGTAGTTCAACAGGAAATAATAAGTTAGCTAAACACAATAGAAAATTAGTTGCAAATATAAGTAATAGGTTGAGGGTATATTATACAAATTGTAGGAGTTTATGTAACAAAATGAACGAACTTAGAGCACTCGTTAGCACAGAAAATATAGACATAATAGCGCTAACTGAAACGTGGATTAATACAGAATCTAGGCATTTTTTTGCAGAATTTGATATTCCAGGATATAGTTTGTTTAAATATGACCGAACAAGTAGGAGGGGCGGGGGTATAGCAGTGTTTGTCAGGAGTACATTAAAAAGCTGTATTAAATCAGGTATTAGACTAAATAATGATAATGAAAGTGTTTGGGTAGAGGTTAACGAAGGTAGTGAGACCATAGTTATTGGAGTTATATATAGACCGCCTAATATGAGTAGAAATGGCGGAACATCGTTATGGGAGGAAATTAAAATAACATCAAGGTTTAGCAATGTGTGCATTATGGGGGATTTTAATTTTCCGAACATTGATTGGCAGCACCAAATAGGCGACTCCGATTCAGTAGAGTTTTATTGAGGTAGTACAAGATAGTTTTTTATTTCAATTCATAGAAACGCCGACTAGAGGTATTAATATTCTTGATTTAGTTTTCAGTAACAATGAACATATGATAAATGATGTAGAGATTGGTGACCACCTAGGAAATAGCGATCATAAATCTATTTATTTTAATATACAATGGACAGGGAATGCTAAAGAGAATACGACACTTATCCCAGATTTCAGAAAAGCCGATTAAGAAGCCGGGCTAAGAAGTGACTTAAGGGTGGACCCTATTGTTAAGCAATTAAGTCAGGATATGCCAGAGTTAAACTTGCCACCTACATATAACCAGTTTATTTCTTCACTCCACAATGCTCAAAATAAATATATCCCTAAAAGAAAATTTAGATCGCCGCAGAACCAACCAAAATGGATGACTAATAAGCTAATAGATCTTATAGGAAAAAAGAAACG
Organism: Paralithodes platypus; assembly: GCA_032716605.1. Taxonomy (NCBI): domain Eukaryota; kingdom Metazoa; phylum Arthropoda; class Malacostraca; order Decapoda; family Lithodidae; genus Paralithodes; species Paralithodes platypus. The sequence continues at coordinate 9,025,176 of CM064511.1, read as the reverse complement.
AATATATAGAAAAATAAAGAAAGGCGAAAATCATCTACATATATACTATCAGACTCTATCAAGACAGGTCAAAAAGGAAATCAGGAAAGCAAAAAGAAATTATGAAATAAGGATAGCCAGTGACTCAAAAAATAACCCTAAAGCTTTTTTACCAACTATATAAATCTAAAGTTAGAGATGTAATAGGCCCCCTAAAAACTTCAATAGGAGAAATAACAGAAAATGATTTAGAAATGTGCAGTACATTAAATAGTCAGTTTCTTTCCGTTTTCACTAATGAAAATTTGGCACAGATTCCAGAAGTCAATATGGTATATAGTGATAGTATAGAAAATATGTTAAGTACAGTTAGTATAAGTAGAAATGATGTGCTTAAGGAAATTGACAGACTGAAACCTCAAAAATCGCCTGGTCCTGACGAGGTATATGCTAGAGTATTAAAAGAATGCAGAGATGAGTTAAGTAGCCCATTAGCATTTTTATTTAACAAGTCTTTAGAAACAGGTTTAGTTCCAGAAGCTTGGAAGCTTGCAAATGTAGTTCCGATCTTCAAAAAAGGTGATAAATCGATAGCAATCCAATTACCGTCCCATTAGTCTCACATCAATCATAGGAAAGTTGCTAGAGTCTATTATTGCTAGGAAAATTAGAAGCCACTTAGACAAATTTAACTTAATAAATTCTTCTCAGCATGGATTCACTCAGGGACGTTCTTTGCCTTACTAATTTGCTTAGCTTTTTCTCAGAGGTATATGAAGCAGTAGATAATGACAAGTCATATGATATTATTTATTTAGATTTCAGTAAAGCTTTCGACAGAGTCCCTCATGAGAGATTGATGAGAAAGGTTGAGGCACATGGAATAGGAGGATCGTTGTTGGGATGGATTAGGTCATGGCTAATTGGTAGGAAACAGAGAGTCAGCATAAATGGTACCAAGTCAGAGTGGGGAGCAGTCAAAAGTGGTGTCCCCCAGGGATCGGTATTAGGTCCCCTGTTGTTTCTTATATACATAAATGACCTAGATTTAGGTATAACTAGTAGGATAAGTAAATTCGCAGACGATACTAAAATGGGGAGATCAATTGATTCAGATAGCGATATAGAGTGCCTCCAAAGGGATCTAGATACCTTACATGAATGGTCAGTAAATTGGCAGATGAAGTTTAACATTGACAAATGCAAGGTATTAAAGATAGGGAAGATGCATACAAATGTTAAATATAAACTAGCTAATTTAGAATTAGAAAATTCAGACTGTGAGAAAGATCTAGGTGTGTTTGTTAGCAATGATTTGAAGCCTAGAAAACAGTGTATAAGCGTTCGTAATAAGGCAAACAGGATCCTCGGGTTCATCTCTAGGAGTGTGAGTAACAGAACTGCTGATGTTATCTTAAAACTTTACTTGTCATTAGTGAGACCCCATATGGATTATGCTGTCCAATTTTGGTGTCCTTATTACAGAATGGACATAGATTCATTGGAGAGAGTACAGCGTAGAATGACAAAAATGATCCATAATATTAGAAATCTTTCGTATGAAGAAAGGTTGAAGAAATTAGGTTTACATTCGTTAGAGAGACGCAGAGTTAGAGGGGATATGATAGAGGTGTTCAAGTGGGTTAGTGGGATCAACAAAGGGGACATGACAAATGTACTAAAGCTCAGTGATAGCGAAATAAATCGTACCAATGGTTTCAAATTAGATAAATTTCGTTTCAGAAAAGATATAGGCAAATATTGGTTTGGTAACAGAGTTGTAGATGGGTGGAATAGACTACCAAGTGCTATAGTGGGGTCTAAAACGGTAGGGAGCTTTAAGATAAAATTGGATAAGCATATGGACGAGAAGGGTTGGGTGTGAACGGGGATCAGCCGGGTTGGGCCAATCAGCACTCTGCATACCCCCATAATCCTGCGTTAATCTCTAACCGTTTTGGTAAGATGATCCTCAGGGTATTAGAGTGTTGAGCCTATAATTGGGCTTTGTAATTGAACTGGGGTTGTGTGGGACAGGGATCTGCCTTGCTTAGGCCAATCGGCTTTCTGCAGACTCCCATTTTCTTATGTTCTTATGTTCTTATGAGGGGGGCGGGGGGGTTAGTTGCATGCGAGACATACTGTATGTGTGTTTCCTGGTGCTTGTGAGTGTGTGTGTGTGTGTCCCGAGCTTGTGTATGAGTGTGATGTGTGTGTTTGTGGGTAATTGTGTGTAAGTGTGTTTGTGTGAATGTATATTAGGTGCGGTGTGTGAATGGATGCTTGTGTGTGTGATTGTGTGTGTGTGTGTGTGTGTGTGTGTGTGTGTGTGTAGACTAAGCCACTGTAACATAACTGATGAAAGAAGGTCACTATATAGGTTATTGATAAAAAAAAGATTTAAACAAAACAAAATCCAGGATAAACACGTCTATAAAAAGTGTCCAATCTTTTAACAGGGTCCTTGAAGATCGCATTAGGAGTTATCGGGTAAACACTTGACAGTCTTAACGAACGACGGCAACGGTAACTTAAGGGGAAGGGAGGAACGTGATAAAGCATGGGATGGAGAGAGAGAGAGAGAGAGAGAGAGAGAGAGAGAGAGAGAGAGAGAGAGAGAGAGAGAGAGAGAGAGAGAGAGAGAGAGAGAGAGAGAGAGAGAGAGAGAGAGAGAGAGAGAGAGAGAGAGAGAGAGAGAGAGAGAGAGAGAGAGAGAGAGAGAGAAACGGTTTGAAATATTTCATGACAATTTGAAGGGAGTAAAATTATATATAATGGAATATATGCAGTAGAGAGAGAGAGAGAGAGAGTGTATCAAAGTTATTATAAAGACCATTTAAAAAAATTTATCATCATATTATTTTATGACAATTTGAAGGGAGTAAAGTGATGACGAATGGAACGTGGAAATGGTTATATGGTCGTCTTTTCTGGCCCCTTTCTCCTTCATGCTTAGTATCTTTAGTTTTCAGATTTTTACTTGTAAGACGTTCGGCCCATTAGTTCGGTGATTGTATGACTTTTCGCCCCATTTCCTTGTCAATATCCAGACTTTTAACGCAATTTAGGTGTCGATTTTTTCCAGGCGAACGATAGCGAGCCGGTAATTCATGAGCATTTTTTACAATCGAAAAATGTACAAATTAATCTTGAAAGGGGGTCTTGGGGGTGTTTTATTCAGCTTGGTGGAGGTCTAGTGAGGAAACTACAAAACAATAGAAAAATACATATATAAGCAAATAAATACGCACATCCCCAAGAAGAAGAAGAAGAAGAAGAAGAGAAAAGAAGAAGAAGAAGGTCAGGTGAAAGTATTGAGGGATAACCCTTTACAACGACACACGAAGTAGAAGAGCAAAAAAGAAGAAGAAGAGACCCCCGCCATTAAGTACAAAACATTAAACTCCAGGAGAAAACAGACGTAAAGTAAACGAGAATAAGAATGGCTTGTAGCAGAAAATAGAAGCGACAAGACACACCCAAGGATAAAACAAAACCACGTACAGAAATGGGATTGTGGCATAGACAAAGTTTACGGACCAGACTACTTAATAGCCCTGCCTTCAATAATATATCTACTCCGTTTTCTAAAAGACCACTCTGAGCAGTTGTATATGATTATAGGTTATTTATGCATTTAGTGTTTTGTTATGTGTTGTAGTTTGTTACCTATACCTCTATCAACCTTTAAAAAAAAAAAAAACACATATATATATACAGGGTGTTTTAAAATAACACTGCCAGAGTATGACGACCACATTGATCAAAATATATAATACACATATTTCTATTCTATTTTTACCAAAAATATATTGTAACGGAGATAAATGGTTATTTAGAAATGTAGCAAAACAGGGTTCTGAGCTCAGCACAAAACATATATGATACATAATATGGATGATTACCAAGTAAAAAAGGTAAAGAGGAGATATCTAATGACCTAATCACATATGAATAAATACAAAATCAAAGTAACATAAAATTGGTAATGATATTTTGCAATTAGAAGAAAACTGCTAAGTATTATAATCCAAGTAGCGTAAAAAGATATGCACCATTTGTAACGATGACCAAGAGGTAAAATAATTAATCTCAAGTCTGGGTCAGGTATCCGAACACTACTATAGGTAATTTAATCGTTCGTGAAACTGTTTGAATGGGAAAAAATTGTTCCTGCGCAATTTACTGTTTCAATAGAAATACCTCATTACGTTACTATTATCACAGTACTAACGAAATATGTCTATCAGGTTTATGGTTGAAGTTTGACGATTTTACGTAGCTGTAGACATACAAGTATACGGTGTTCACTAATGAATATTTAAAATCATCTAATGGTACCCAAAACAAACAATATACGTCACTTGGACTTAACGAGTATAAAATAACAAAGGCAGAGACACACCTAAATAACGACAATCCATATTTATGTGATATTATAAGGTAAATAAAATCACTATGACAGAAGAAGATAGCACCATGGCCGAGCAGATGATTAAACACATGAGAAGATTCGTTATGACTCCAAAGCTTCGAAGAAAAACTCGAACTGGGATGGGAGGCAAGAGGTAGGCTATTTGGGGGGAGGGGGGACACTAGCCCGTGTTCGGATTATAGCTCATACCTGGGTGTCACTAATTATTTTACTCTATGCGGTTTAAATCATTAATGGTATATTATTTTGCATTTTGTCCTTAGATAATCTTCTTCGTTATTGTATTTACTAATTAGCAGATGAGGTCTGGCAGTGTTGTTTAAAAACACCCTGTATATACTGTATATATATACTGTATATGATAACAAAATATAATAAAGATGTATTTGTACATATTTCAGTAGAACAAAATTCCAGTCCAAACAAATATGATAAAACATACAAACATTAAGATATAAATGTTCATTATTCAGTAGAAAACATTTCCAGTCCGAAAGCTGCTTCTTCTTAAATTTCAAGATTGCTATCGCTCGCCTGCATGAAATCGACACCTAAATGGCACGGAAGGTCTTACAATTGACGGAGAAATAGGGCGAATGGTCTTAAAATCGCCAAACTAATGGGGTGAACGTCTTAAATTTTCAGGGCACATTTTCCTACCGAAAAGTGTACAAATATATATATATATATATATATATATATATATATCGAAGGGGGTTTTGATGGTATTTTTATATTTTTTTTATGATGGAGATCTAGGGAGCAAACTAAAAATCCCTAAACAACAAAACAACATAATAGGCCACCCTTCAATAATAAATCTACTATTGGGCTCCATTTTCTGAAAGACCAGTCAGAGCTGTTTGCAGGTAATTCTATGTTAGTTGTTGACCTTTCACTCAGATGACTCCATTAGCTTTGTCTCAACTGGAACACGATACGAAATTTAGAAGTTAGTGTCAATCGTCGTTTTCTTGTTGCTGTTGATGTTGTTGGACCGGATCAGCCGAAACAGTTTCAGGGAGAGGGTAAGAGAAAGGAGGGGAGGGGGGGGGGGGAGGCTATAACCTATATTTCACCACATGAAACACATACACACACACACACAAACACATTATCTCTCTCTCTCTCTCTTTCTCACGCACACGCTCACACACATATACACACACTCCTCTAACACACACACACACAAGTCCACTTTTTGTATATTGTTCAGGGACAGTATAGATGTGAGGACGGTCTGTACTAGTGGCAACATTAGTATACGACGTGTTCCCCATGTACTGTCCCTTCCTTTACTTGTACTCGTTGACGAACCAGGACCGGCCACGGACTACGTGTCAGAAAATTCTATGTACCCACGCACTTGCAAAATTATAAAAACTTAAATAATGAAAAATAAAAATGAAAATAACCGGCGTCTTTTCGTTGATAACTGTAAATGTAAACTCTGTGTGAATGAATTTGATTTTGAACATCAAACATTTTTTAAAGTTACATTACCAATACAAAATTTTTGTTTCTAAATTCTTCTGTTAATGTAACATCTCCATGTAAAGTAAAAAATGTTATCTATTTAATAACCTGTGAGAAATGTGGTATACAATATGTTGGAAAGACGGAGCAATGTTTAAGAGAAAGAGCCTACGGGCATAGATCAGGAATTAAGAACGGCATCGACTCCAAGATTCTTCTATATAAGCATTTTAACACAGATTGTACTAAATTTGATTGTAAATACAAAATTATAGAAATTGTTCAAAGTAATCAAAATGTTTTAGATAGAGAAAATTATTGGATTGGAAAATTAATGACCATCTATCCATTTGGACTTAACAATCAAATAAAAAATGTAGGCAACATTTTGTATAAAGATTTATTAAAAAACTATTTTAATAACCCATATTTTAACTTCCCTGTTTTAAACAGAAGACCTGGTAGACACGGTAATAGAAGACTAAATACATTTAATAAAAAGAAAAGCAGGTCTGATATTATAATTATTGTTAATAATTTATATTCATTATATCGAAATTTCGGAATTAAAAAATTAAAAGATTCATTGAAAGGCCTACAAAAGAAAAGTTTTGCTCCTTTTATAGAAAATATTCTAAATAATAAACATAATTTCACAAATAAATTTAAGAATATAGTCTTTGCTTTTATGGGATATATTAGAGCTAATTCTAAGAAATCCAAAGATAACCGTATTAAAGATAAAGTCCTGTCCACTTTAAATTATTCCTCTAAAATTTTAGACAAAATTAATGTTAACAGTCTTATTAATTCAAAGAAAGTTAAGTCCATATTACCAGATGGTTGTAAAGATTTCAAACCATTAATAGTGTATTCATATGAACGACCTGTTGGGTCTATTATTTGTAATTATAATAAAGTTTTAGGAAATCTTTCAGATAATGATATTTTCAATAATAATAAATGCGTGTGTGAAAGAGTCATGGATATGCCAGCTAGCAGACGTGATGCACTAGCAAAGTTCATTTATAGTCCGATATGTCACATATTAACAGGTGATGTAGAACTAGTTAAACATTTTGCAAACGACAAATTAGCGGAGCTATGTCGTAAAGGGTTTAAATTTAGAATAGGGAGTAATAAAGTAACATGGGACATAATTTTAAAAGATATTGTTTTTTCAGTCAATAAATTAAAAGATAAATTGTTAAAAATTGCGTGCTGCAATGCGAGAGAACTAGAAGCATGGTCTAAATTATTAATTAAGTTAATTAGAAATAAAATTTTCTCGCTTAAAAATGAATTTAATCTTTCAGATTTTATAGACTATAATTATAATAAGCTTAAAGCTGATTTAATAAATTTACATAAACATTTTGTAATCACTACAGTAGATAAAGCCAGCAATAATTATAGCTTCACATGTAAGAAATTTTATCTTGAAAATATGAAAAAAGAATTAGGTATTAAGGGTAACATATTACGTAAAAATATTTGCGGTAATTCTGTTTATGAAATTCAAAATAATCTGAATATTGATAACTTAATCGATGAACATACCAAGAAAAATATAATATTTGATATTAAACTTTCTGATAAGAACAAGTGCATTGCAAAATTATACATGTTACCTAAATTTCATAAAAGACCTTATAAATATCGCTTTATTGCCGGAGCAAAATTTGCTACCACTAAAACTCTATCAGAACAAGTAGTAAATTGCTTAAAATACATTAAAAGTACTCATAAAAGATATTGTAATACCATCATGAGAAGAACTGGCATTAACTATTATTGGAGTGTTGACAATTCGTTAGAAGTTATTGATAAAATAAATACCATGCCGAAAGTTACCTCGGTACATAGCTTCGACTTTTCAACTTTGTATACCAATTTGCCTTTAGATTTAGTATATTCAGAGCTTTGCTTTATTATAGATTTGCACTTTGACAGGTTCGTTAGGAATGGTAATTATTTCATAAATGTTTATACATATTTTAATAATGCATCACTTAGCTCTACTCCCACTAGTTCTGTATATTTTGATAGAACTAAACTTAAAGATGCCCTTAAATTCCTCCTTTTCAATACTTATGTTAGATTCGGGCCGTACATTTTCAAACAAATATTAGGAATTCCTATGGGTGGAAATGCTAGCCCTTTAATTGCAGACTTATTCTTGCTTGCTTTAGAATTTAAATATATAAAAGACTTAGTTGACAGTAGCAAGAAAAATAAAATTCCAGAAAAATTAGCACTTGCTAAACTGTTAAGTAATAATAGTAGATATATTGATGATATTCTTGTTTGCAATTTGTTAAATTTTAATCAAGTTGCTAAACTTATTTACCCTAATTCTATTCCCCTCACACAATGTAACGTAAATTATAAAGTTGAAAATTTTCTTGATATAAATATAGAGATTGTTAATGAACAGTGCATACTTAAAGTATATCACAAAGTTGATGATTTTAATTTTAACGTAATAAACTTTCCTTTCCCTAGTAGTAATATCGATAGTAAAATCACTTATAATTTTTTTTATTCCCAATTAATAAGATTTTGTAAAATCTGCACTAAAGTAGATGACTTTTGGGCTAGAGCTAGGTTACTATACAGACTCTTAGTGGACAGAGGTTTTGAGGCAAGTAAATTGTTCCATAAATTTAATCTTTTTAGGGTCAATTATTGTGACTGTATTCTAAAATTTGACATCAATAATTTTAATCAAGCATTTTTAACTTGAAGTTTCTTGTATAACCTCTGCTTACTTTTTGTCTGTATTTATTGTTTATCTTTTTCTTTTTCTTTTTCTATTATTATTATTATTATTAATATTGATGATTTTTTAAATTTATTGTTCTTGTTAAAAGAGTACTCTTTGTTTAAATCTGTTGTTACTTCATATTTTGCAATTATTTCTCTTTATATTATATGTATTCATTGTCGATAGTATCAATTGCTTACTTTTGCGATTTCCTTAGTTTATTTGTGCTATAAATGTAGGTTATTTGTAGGGTAGTTATTGATAGGGGTCACTTGAAGCATGCTATGCTTACAGGTACCTACCCGATAGCACTATCGTTAGTGAGTGCTGTACTGTATTTTATATATTATTTTGTAATAGTATAGATATCTTATCAATATTTGTATTTTTTACTATTGTTAATGTCTTGTCATGTTGCAAATTTGATTTTAAATAATATTTTGACATTTAACATGTAGTTTCTTTATTCATGCAGAGTTTAGTAAAATTTGCCAGAACGTCCCGGACTTCCCAAACTTGACTACTTCCTTTAACGTGACGATAGTGCGTTGTTATATGTGCGATTGGTTTGCTTGGGAAACAGATTAACTTACTCATGTAGTGATGTACACCCTATGTGGTGGATTGTGTTCTTTTATTTAATAATTTTCATTTTAGTAAGCGTTGTTTCCACATAGCGATTTTGATAATTTAATTTGACTTTATATTGTCCTTGTCCCAATTTTGGTTTGTTTAGTTTGCAAGTTTTACATTTTAATGCATTTTTGTGTGTGGCCTTAAAATACTAATAGTCATTCCATAATGTACATTGTATACTATCAATGGCTTCCACCAGTTATTGAGGGATTATTTTTTTTAGATATACATTTTTTGAGGGTTCATGATGCATAGAATCGGAAGATCAATGTGTCTTTTTTTCTATTTCCGTGGTGGCTATTTTTGTTTTTTCATATTGGGCGCTATATGTAATTTATATTTTCTTATTCTGTAAATAGTCAAGGGTGTATATACAATAGGTACTAACGCTGTGTGTGTGTGTGTGTGTGTGTATGTATTTATGTATGTGTGTGTTTGTGAGTGTGTGTGTATGTAGGTGTGTATGTATTTATGTATGTGTGTGTGTGTGAGTGTGTATGTGTGTGTGTGTGGGTGTGAAAATGTGAGAGTTTGGAGCTTATGATAAGGGGAGGTTTATATATTTAGGTATTTGTTTATTTATTATTATTATTATTAGGGGTTCGTCCCCTACGGGGAACCCCTATTGTAATCATTAAACCCGGTTTTTCATCCAAATTCTTCTTACGCGCCGGTTTCGACGCAATAACTCCAGAGCCGCTTTTTGGATCGGGATCAAACTTTCACAAGAGGTGCGTTTTTGTATTGGGCAACTTTTGATATGCTAAACATCCGGCATGGTGGCCAAACAGGTCCGTGGCAGCCGATTTCCCGAAAAACTTGACGCCTAAATACCGTCTCTCCCACTCATAGGAAACGACTGGGCATTGGCATACGGACTCCCCTACTAATGCTCCGCAAATGTTATAGAGAAGGTTTTGCTTTTGCACGTGGGGTTTTTTCCGGCAATCTTGAAAAAAACTCTAATTCCACTTAAAATTCCACATCTTCTTGAAAACTACGCTGATGATCAAAGCCATGCTTGCGTAGTTGGGTGAGGCTCGCGATTCCGAACGTTTTGATAACAAAAGAATATAAATGGGTGGAATAGTTTGGCCGCAGCATTGAAAACTGTCTATTCTTAAATGACTTTAAAACCGCATTCGCTACCCACACAAAGTTTACCGTCTACAGTCTATAGGCTTCCACGCATCCCCCAGTTTTGCTTAATAACATAATCTCTTTATTATTCAAATCTATTATTTTTTTGGTATTTAACTCTCTCAAAACAGTTCGAGTCCCTACGAATTCCAGCAATTATTTAGCCAACCTACCTATACATACCTACCCTACCAAATAATAATGATAATTCAAATTTATTTTTGGTGAATGACAGAGTATTGGCTAAGGTTTTTAACAATTCCTCCCTTTGCCAAATGCTTTGTTTAATAACAATGATATGGGACCTTTAAAGTTTTGGCAATTGCCTGTGCGACTTACCCTGCCCTTCCTTCCTAACTCCCTCCTCCCTCATATCTAGCAAATGTATCAACAACCACTCTAGTGAACTTTCGGTATTTAGTTTATTCAGCTTAATACTATTTATCCACATAAAATAGAAACCTATCACGATTTTTGTCTAATACAACCATAGACAGTGCTATTACATATTATTTGAACATGATGTCGAATTTAGCAGTTGCTGTTTACCTTGAACAGTAATGACAGAATCGAAAGCTTCTCTTGCCGTGTAGTACTCAAAGAAAGCAGGGTTACTTAAGCCGGCCCATACCGAACTGTTACCAAGTCAGAGATTCACAGGTAACTTTCACAATGCATTATAACCCTAGACAGACACCAATATACCACTAAATCATACAAATATCACTACAAAAAAGATAGGAAAATATTATATTAATGTCCTAGGTATTTGAAATTATGCAAATGAGTAAAATGCATTATGATATAATGATAATGGCATTGATTAGTATCTGGCAACAGTGTTGCACTATAATTTTCTGAACGTATGCGAACTTCGGAGTATTTATCCCATTAATATACACATCTATCACTATTTAAATTTAATACAACCATACACAGTGCTATTACATATTATTTGAACATAATATAGGATGGTCTTTCCTTTAAACCATTTTCTATATCTATTCACAAAAAATATAGGCCTAGCCTAGGCAGCGCTACCGGTAGGTACGAATTTATCAGTTCGAATTTTGATTGAGAGTGGGATTAGGCCTAGGCCTAGCCTTGGGCTTAACATGGGATACTGTTTGGGGGTTGGGAATAGGCTCAGGCTGCTTTAGGCCTAATTAGGTAAAAATAGTCAAATCGAGACAATTGCACAGCCAACATAGGCTAGCCTATTTATAGGCTACCATTCATTACTGCAGTTAAGCACAAACTTATTTTACAATGGAAAATAATGCATGAGGAGGGCTGGGTAGGCCTATTAGTATTTTGTTAAATAACTTAAATTAGGTTATGCTATAGTATACTTCATTAGTCCTATGAGAAAACAGGCCTAGGCCTAGCTTAATTTTATTTCACTGCTCAACATATATTTTTTTTTTTTGCTGTTGAGCTCTGCATAATTATATTCAGGTAGGCTTGGGTTTTAGTAAAATTGCATTAGGCAAGGCTATATATGTTTACTTCTATTGGAAAGCACAGTCCTACACAATAGTACACATGTGACATGTTAAAGAATTTAGCCTAGCCTACCACAATTTAGCCTAGACTGAAAGAACAAACAAAAATAGGCTAGGCTAATTGCAGCTAAATAATTTAGCCTAGCCTCCACAATTTAGCCTAGACTGAAAAAAAAAGAAAAAAAGGCTAGCCTAATTGCAGTTTTGGTAAGAGTTGTAGTTGTGGGCATACCAAAAGCTTTGTTTATATAGCCTAGTCGCACGCTCGCAGTTAGGCCTACATTCGCTTCTAGTTTAACTGCTGGGGTAAACTTTGGTAAAGCCACCCTCAATCCGCCGGCCGGTAACAAAACAATTTACCCAACGCCTGGCCGTGGGATACAATAATGGGTTGAGGGGGCTTTATCCCCCTATGACTTATTGTCATCATCATACATATCACCAGCAGGGGCAAATAACCACAGTCAAATTAGACGCGAATGTAACTGCGAGCGTGCGACTACGTAAATAAAGGGGACGATAGACCCGCTAACACAACTCTTTACGCATTTTTTCCTAATGTATCAGATTTTTTTATATTTATGACCTCAACAGTTGAAAGATGACAATTTTATGGTTTATTTTATACAACAACATTTGCTTTGTAACTTAGATACTCATATTTATGCTTATAATAATAATTATTGCAGTACGAGTGGGTTTTTCCTTTTTATATGTAGGCCTAGGATAAACAAATGTTAGTTTTTGTTTTATAGGCTAAACTAGGCTGAATTTATGCTAATAAATATTAATTGGAGGGAGCAAATCTGTCAAGGAATAGCCTAGATGTGGAAATTTACAGCCAATTTGCTCTAGCCCTTTTTGAGATACTGTACAGAGGTTAGAGATCGTTGGATACAATAATATGTTGAGAGGGTCAATCACCCCCCGTGACATATTGTCATCATCATATATATTGCCAGCAGGGGGCAAATAGCCTAAGCCTAGCCTAACTAAAACAAAAATCGCCGTCAAAATAGATACAAACTTATATTAACTACGGCGATCGACCATTGCCCGCACCGGCCGTCCCCCGGTTATTGTTGAGGTCCTGAGGAACCGTATAACTTTGACGAGCTCTTCCCTCCGCAGTCTCCGCATCCCATGTATCGTCGTACGGTACCTCTTCCCCTCCACATCCTACATTTGGTCGTCCTACATATGCCTCCTAAGCTTCGCCTCGTCCCGTCACTGAGCATATGGATGGGCGTCTCTTTTTGGCTTCAAAGATGGATTCCTTCCGACAGCTCCTACTGGATTGTCTGGGGTTGGTTGATAAGGGCACCTCACTTCAAGACATTGCTCTGGCCCTAGTACCGCAGTTTGTAGGTCTCTGGTTCGCCACCTGATGACCTGCTATTGGGTCGTTGCCTTTACAGTGTTACGGTTCTACGAATGACCTAGAGTGAAAGTGACACGGTGGTGAATTTTAACCTTATCTATAAACTAATTTAATTGTGACATAGGATCTCCGCGACTACGGTAGGGCCGGAGCGGGCGAGTATTCGCCTGAGGTTGCCCTTAACCCCCAAGACAAGACAAGACAAAATTCTAGTGCTGGTTTTACTCAGATTTTGTGAGTTTTAATTTAGCCTAGCCTAGGCCTATGAGTTCAGAAGATTTGCAAAATGCACCCCATACTAGCCTACCCATAGCCTAATAGGCCTAGTGATTCTTTTTTGGCAGACCACCCACAAATTTTCATATAGCCTAGGCCTAGGCTAGCCTAAGTTCTGGAATGCATGTTGGAATAGCCTTCCTATAAACTGTAGGCTAGGCTACTTCCTTTTAATTTAAGTTTGATTCTTTGGAAAAATCTATTAGGCCTAGACCAGGGCAGGAAAGTAATATTTAAAATGACGTGTAAAAAGTCACCCATAAACGGTGGGCCGCCATGTTATTGTAATTTGGGAGCTTATTTTGTCTGTTGATTGACTTTGTCCTTAATTGGGGATCCTATGAATGAGCACAGATGATGATGACTTACCGTACATCATAATACGTGACGGGCCGACGTGGGGGGGCAGAGCCGCAGAGACCCCCTCAACATATTTTGTGTCCCATAGTAACTTTTAATGGGATGGATGTAGTTACCGGGTGTACGGTCGTCATGTTTACATAGGGCGATCGCCGCGGTTAACTTCGCGTCTATTTTGACGGCGATTTTTTTCGGCATATTTAATTTTATTCACTTCCTTTTATATTTAGGCTATAATCTAGCTTTGGCACGACAATAACCCTAACCTAGCCTTTCTTAAAGATTCTTCTAATTTTCCAGTAGCCTATAGCCTAATTTAGGTCACTTTTAAAGGCACACGATTAAATGGTTGGTATTTTAAACGACACTACTGCAGCATTATGAGAAACAATTTATTAGAGATAATAGGCAACAATAGATTCGCCATATTTTTTCTCCATAGGCTATAGTCCGCATGGAGGATTTTCGTTATCGACAAATTGAAAAAATTCCCACTTCACAGACAAAATAGACAAATACACCAAAAATCGGGGTGTAGGGGCGGCAGCCCCCACCCATAATAGCCTACTATAATAGGTTAGGTAAGGTTGTTAGGTTAGGCTAGGCTAATGTCCTTTCAAAGGGGTATAGGCCTAGTAAACACTAGGATCGCCTATACCTGGTCAAGGGTAAGTCCTGCTGTAGTCAACTTGAATGCTACCTTAAATTGTAATATTAGACTAGGCCTAGCCTATAGATAAAATAGCCTAGCCTACTTATTTATTGTAGCCTATAATATAGGCCTAGCCGGGTAGAATGTAGAGTTCGGGCGTACCGCCACCATTGTTTACACTGCGCAGAGCGGCGACGGAAGCTTGCCATCATGTTCCCATCCATTTTGAATGCCGTTGGATATGATAATACGTTTTTTTTTTTTTTTTTTTTTTTCTATGTGATTGAGGGAGGCAAAAGGCATAACTGCCTATAGCGAGTGCCTCCCCCATAGTTGAAAGAGTGACAGGGCCAAAATCAAGGGACGTTCGAGCCAAAATGCCTGGACACACGGAGTTTGAAGCAATTTAAGTCATAGGAAGAGGGAAAGACTGATTCTGGGAGAGAGTTCCAGAGCTCAGATGTTGAGTAGAAGAAAGTTTGAGAGTAACGTTTCACTCTTGGGTTGGAGAGTTGCACAGAGTAGGGGTGGGATTGAGTTGCAAGACGGGTACCACGTGCCCTACGTAAAGGAGGTGGTATGCACTGGGATAGCTCTGAGGAAAACTGATTATTATAGTAGCGATAGAATAGCGAGAGAGATGCAACATTGCGGCGGAGAGAGAGAGATTGCAGAGGGTTGGTGAGTGGACGGGAGTTAATGATACGAAAGGCCTTCCTTTCAACTTTGTCTAGGAGAGCGGTGTGAGAGGAACCTCCCCACACATGTGAACAATACTCAATACAAGGGCGCACTATGCCCCTGTACAGAGCAAGAAGCTGTGCAGGGGAAAAGAACCCCCTAAGGCGGTTGAGCACACCCAGCTT
>CM064511.1:9007880-9009603 GCA_032716605.1 Paralithodes platypus | reverse complement strand
CCAGTCTTGCTAAGGCAAACCTCCCATAAGCTGGGTGTGTTCAAAAAACCGCCATTAGGGGGTTCGTTACCCCTTCGACGCATTCTTGCTCTGTACAGGTGCATAGTGTGTCTTGGTATTGAGTATTGTTCACGAAGTGTGGGGAGGTTCCTCTCACACAAACCGCTGCTCCTAGACAAAGGTTGAAAGGTATGCATTTCATAGTCCTGTACTCCCGTCTACTATCACCAACTCTCTGCAATCCTCTCTCTCCAGCCCCAATTTTGCCATTTCTCTCGCTATTCTAATCGATACTATAACTAAAATCATTTGTTCCTCCCGGAGAGCTTTCCCAGTGTATACCACCTCCTTTACGTAGGGCATGTGGTACCTCGTCTTGCAACACATTTCCCACCCCTACTCTGTGCAACTCTCCAACCCAAGAGTGAAACAGTTACTCTCAAACTTTCGTCTATTCAACAGCTTGGCTCTGGAACTCTCTTCCAGAATCAGTCTTTCCCTCTTCCTATGACTTAAAATTGCCTTCAAACGCCGTGTGTCCAGGCAGTATGGCTCGAACGTGACCCTTGATCTTGGCCCTGTCCACTCTTTCAACAAGTTGGGGAGTCACTCGCTATAGGCAGTTCTACTACCTTTCGCCTTCCCACCCTCACTTGAGAAAAAACAAAAAACAAAAAAACGTAAAGAGAAATGACTGTGAAACAATATTATAGATTTTTTATTTGCACTGTACACGCTTTAAATACACTTGAAGTGATAGTTGAATGATAAGCTGATTTTCTACAGCAATAGCGAGTTGGAGTGAGTGTAGGTTGAGATAGGTCAGGGAGGATCACACACGACTGAGTCCACTCCTTTCTGACGAAGTCCTCCTCTCCCACCCAGGACGTCACACGCAGGTTACGTCACCGCTTTGTAGACTTCGTCCGTCACATGCCCCGTCATGAACTGGTAGATAAGGGGAGAAGACTCGGTGTGTTGAAGTGGTTTTCGGGTTGGAAATTAACCAGAGATAAGTCAAGAGCACTTGATCAGGAACATTCAACGAACAGGAACTTTGAACACCGGAAGTCGAGAATGGTATAATAATGGGTAGAATGGAGAATTCTTCGAAGGAACGTTGTGTATCCGCCTCAGTTAACAAATCTATTAATTGAAGACCGCTGCTTGCCACCATATGTAACAAATGACTTGTGACAGTCAACTGTATGTAAGGGGTTACCTTTAGGAAGACAAACAATATATTATCCTATTTTATTATAAGGGTTAACTATTAACTCGTCGTAAGGATGACTAAAGTGGCTTATTAGTTATATAATATGTTGATGTAATTTGATGTTGCAAGTAGATCTCAGCTCCTTCCCGTCCTCTCTGCTCGTTGATAGATCGATATTATGATAGATACTAGGTAATATCGCCGCCACCATCCCCCTTTATACCTATACATGTTTATATATAGGTAAAGAGTATTAAAGAATGTGGTCGCCAAACCAACTTTGATAGTTATTTCCAAGTAACAACGGAAAGCTTTATACAGCTGTACGAAGAAGTAATATATAAGAGAATTACCTAAATTGAGAGGGAATCTCTGGGCTGTTGGCTTGCCCAGGTTCGAGTCTATCTGTCTCAAATCTCCCGTCAATAACCTCTCACCTCTGCTGCACACTTTAATGCCCACTTCCAACACGTGATATTAACTTCCGATCTATGGTGTACATTCACG
>CM064511.1:8950380-9002880 GCA_032716605.1 Paralithodes platypus | reverse complement strand
AGGGAGAGGGAGTGAGTGTATGTGTGTGTGTGAAAGAAAGAGAGAGAGAGAGAGAGAAGGAGGGGGTACAGGAAGTTTGGGTTAGGTGTCTGTGTGTGTGATTTTGAGGGATGTAGTGAGGAAGTTTGGGCGGGGTGTTTGGTTTTGTGTGTGTGAGTGGGGAAGTTTAAGCTGGGTGTTTGTGTGAGAGAGAGGGAAGTTGGGGTTGGGTGCTTGTTTGTGTGTGTGAGAGTGGGGAAGTTTGGGATTGGGTGCTTGGTTTAGTGTGTGTCAGTGGATAACTTTGGTTTGGATACTTGGTTGTGTGTGAGTGAATGAGTTTGGTTTAGGTGCTTGGTTGTGTGTGTGAGAGTGAGTTAGTTTGGGTTGGGTGCTTGTTTGTTTGTGTGTGAGAGACAGAAGTATGGGTTGGGTGCTTGGTTGTATGTGTGAGAGAGGGAAGTATGGGTTGTCCCGGTTGGGTGCTTGGTTGATTGTGTGAGAGAGAGGGAAGTTGGGATTGGGTGCTTGGTTGATTGTGTGAGAGAGGAGGTTTGGGTTGGGTGCTTGGTTGTATGTGTGTGAGAGTGGGTGAGTTTAAGCTGGTATATGTGTGTGAGAGAGAGGTAAGTTAGGATTGGGTGCCTGGCTGAGTGTGTGAGAGAGAGTGAGTTTGGGTTGGGTGCTTGTTTGTGTGTGAGAGAGGAAATTTGGGGTTGGGTGCTTGGTTGTATGTGTGAATGTGATGTGACGTCTACCAGCGTTGGCAGAATCGCCTCTCGCTAGCCACTAGCGCTCGCCAGGGACATCGAAATGGCCTACAGTTATCAGAGAATGTTGTTCTTTCTTTCTTAGTACTCGCATTGTCACAGACAGTCCAGTGGTGGTCTTTATTTTCGTCTGTGACAACGGGAAGTATTTTATATCATTAATAGAATATAAGATGCATTGTGTAGAGTTAAGGAGAGAGAGAGAGAGGCGAGAGCATGGTGGTAATATGTGCGTGTGTATGTACGTGCTGCCTCGCTCGGAGGAGTTTTCCCGCTCGCGCGGGCTTTCCCTCGCCTTTGATTGGCTGGTGGATCCTGGCGCGTCCTAGGGGCCTGCTGCCTTGTAACGTCTCGGCCCGTGATTGGCCGACCATCGCGTCCTTGCGGGCTCCTGTGTAACTAACCTCCTCCATGAGGGTTCCCAGGACCTGCCCTCCTCAGGACAGGCTTGGCGTGCATGCTTCTAACATCCCTTTGCATACTCTCTCCCGATCACCCCCTTTACCACTATCTCTCTCTCTGACCTTCTTCTTTTCCATTACTTCTCGTCTTTATTCAATTACTTATCCCCTTGGGTTCTGCATACGGTTTCCATAGCCGGCCCATTGTATTGCATGCGCCGTCCTCTGAGATATTTACATGTACTTAGAATAGGTTTGAGGGTTCTTAGTTAGTGTAGGTTAAGAACTCTGTGTGCCTCCATTATTGATTTAGTGTTTCTGCTCTTCTATTTAATGCTAGACTGGGATAAGGTTACTGTAGTCATTGTCTCCGATGTGTGTACGGTTTGCTTATACCTACACGACTTCGACCGGTCCTGTGGTAGCCTGGGTTGTCTTTTCGGCTGCGTTTTTTGCGAGTGCAGCATTGTGTTGACTGAGGGCTTTGGCCTGTTCCAGTTCCACACTTTGCTGCCTCTTTGCTTGTCTTTTGAGGGTCGCCAGGATAGAACCAGATACTTGTGATCTGGATCTATCAAGAGAGCACCCCAGTCAATTAACGTAACTTAAAGGATGCAGTCTTAAGGACATCGCTAGGCTACGAGCCTGTCTTGCTCAACCCCAGTTCCTTACCTAGAGTATCCCAGCTAGACATTATTAATTGAGTAGACACTTGTTAGTATTTAATATAAGCTCTTTGATATGTACGCATTATTATTCCCAGCATTTATTAGTCTAGGTTGTTGCTGAGCCGCACAACCATAGCAGACTGTTTCGTTGATGAGGAAGTACTTCTTTTAGTGTCGAGCATTACTACCGTTGCGCATTTATAGTATTCCTGTGTCAGTTAACATTATATGTCCTATCTTTTAGTGTATTCCATTTACACGTGTGGTGTCCTGCCTCCTGCCTTTATATAGTTTAAGATACGAGCATCTTATGAGCATCAGACTTTCTTCAGAAGTTTCCAGGTCTATGCTGTAGGACTATACTTCACTTTATTTCAGATAGGAGTGAAGAGTTTATTGTTATTTAGAGTAACTATATTGAAGCATCTTTTTATTGTATTAAATCTTGCAGTGATTTAATTGATCTTTCCATAGATTCCCTTTTATGCATTTTAACGTAACTTGCATCTTGTTTGTTATCAGGCTATACCAGTGTGGGTTAGCCTGAAGTAGAGTACATTTGTGCCCAGTTAAGGATACCCCGTTATCGCAGATTAACTCTGGAGGGTATAGGCCTAGGTGTTTTTGTTCGCCGGCATATAAGTTCGAGGGTTTGGATCTAGCGTACCGTTGTTGCATAGTGCCCTATTATTAGTCCAATCATTAAGTGCCCTTGTTTTATTCGTAGCCCCGGTCGTAACAGTGAGAGTGAGGGAATTTTGGGTCAGGTGCTTGTTTAACCCATGGATGGCGAGTGTCCTCATATGAGTCCGTACTGGGCGACGGCGAGCGTCCTCATATGAGCCAAGGCCTAAATAAAACTTTTAAAAGGCCCCAGTAGCATTTAAAACAAGTGAAATGGTGATTAAGTGAAATAATTCCCTTCCTTACCTTCTATCACTCCTCCATATGTGTCAAAATCCCCCCTCCCCCTCCCTTCAATTATCACCTATTTTTCCTCTTATTACCATCTTTATCAGTGTATTTATTGTGCTAACATCTCCAATCCGGTTCCAAGGCGTGGTGCCAGACCTAGCAACAGCGTGGTGTGCTAGAGAGTGTGAGGGAGTGTGTCAGTCTGGCTTCAGGTCTCGCGAGTGAAGGGTGTGACTCGCCTCAGCTCCACACTTCATGAATGACCGGTTGGCGATTTTGACCATCCAAACATCCAAACACTATTCTCACTTGTCTTATTGTTGTTACATGTTATTATCTTCATATTAACCCCTTCCGACATATGACGCGATTTTGAGCCTATTAGGGATACTTTAAAGCCTTTGTTACCATCAGGGGTATTTAGAAACCTTTAGTTTAGGTACTTCAACCTCTGCAGTTGTCTTTGAGTTAGCTGTGGGCAGAAAACTCATTGTGGAGAGGTAATTATAAGAGTGAGAGAACTCTATTTCTTATTGCTAAACTGGCAACCTCTGCGTCATTTGAGTCTGAAAGGGTTACACGTAAAATAGGTGCTTATGAATAAGTAATAACGATATTAATGGTAAAATAACGTTTTTAGTCAGGAATGAACCAAATTACCTTCGCCCACCGCGACGTTTCAAATACCATACCTACGCACTTCTTAGGTTAAGGGGATGTTTTTCTGGACCCCTTTTTCCCTCATGTTTAGCCCCATTGCTTTTGAGATTTTACGATGTTCTCCCCATTAGTTTGGCGAGTTTAACCCTTAATAAGCGGCTCACCACATAAGTCGTTTTTAATAAAGCTGGACTATGTGGCGGCGCTCGACATAGGTCGAGTGGCAATTTCAGCACGTAATGTTGCTGAGAGAGAGAGACAAGTGGTGGCAGGAGACTAGCGAGCGTATGACTGCTCCAGACCACCGCGGCGAACCTACTGACACGAATCTCAGCTCCCTCCTCCCTCTCTCACTCGCTACATACTGAATTATATGGGAAAGTACCGAATTACATGCTTTTTGCACTCGCGTTGCACGGTTATTGCAAGAAAACTATCCATCATACAAGGATCGTTATGGTGTCATTCGAAAGCTCTGTTCATGCCCTTTCAGGGATAGATACTTGTTTTACGTTCTGGGTCTTATTTAGGCATGAAAATGATCACGTAAACAGCCCTATTTTGGCTAAAAACACCCCGCTGGGCGGTACATATAAATAAACCGCATAGGCCGCTAAAGAAGGGTTAAGAACTTTCCCCCCATTTATGTCAAATTTAAGACCTTTCTGGCCATTTAGGTGTCAATTTTTTCCTAGCGAGCGATAACGAGCCTGTAATTTAAGAGGAATCGACCTTTGGGCGAAACAAAAATTTACCGAAAATGTACAAATTTATCTTGATAGGGGGTGTAATTTTTAGGATTGATGGAGGTCGAGGGAACAAACTAAACACCTCCCTTTAAGAGTGTCATAACATAAAGCCGCTGTCACACGAGCGATTTTTCCGTCAATTTTCCATGAGCAAGCTTCTCCTTATATTTCGGGACTTTTTGCATTGGTATCGGTAACCAGACTGAAGGTAGAGTATGTTAGGAAGCTGAATTATAATTAATGTGTAATTTGTAAAGCTTCCATACCATAATTGCCCGTAGAAATTGCTCGAAAAAAAGGCTTGTGTGACTCCGGCTTAACCAGTGCTCTTTAGAGCTTTCCCAGTCCATACCTCCTCCCTTGAGGAAAGTAGGTGGCACCCGCTTGTCAACATATTCCCACCCCTATTCTGTTCAACCTTTCTAACCCAATAGTGAGCTGATTTTCCGGGTCTTTTGTCCCCTCAACAAATAAACTCTATAGCTCTCTCCCCAAACTATTTTTCCGCTCTGGCTGCATCTCGGAGCTCCTGGAGAATCCTGTCTGCGTCCTGTGAAGGAGAGTTGATGTCGGCGGCGGCGGCGTTGACAGTCACGAGGGATCTGAGGTGAACCGTGGCGTCGGCACATGCTAACTCATCCTCTGGCGTCGGGTGGCTGACAGGGGCCCGTGACAACGCATCAGGGATGCAGAGCAACCTGCCAGCGCGCCAGACGGCTGTGAAGAGGTAAGGTGCGACTTTCTCCTTCAGACGTTGGAGGCGGGGATTTTCAACCGCATCAAGGGTGTAGTTGTTGAAGATGGGGATGAGGGGGCGATGGTCCGTCATGAGGGTGAAGTGTTGCAGTCCGATGAGGTAGAACTTGTACTTGGACATGGCCCAGACCACGGCTAGCATCTCCAGCTCAATGGTGGCATAGCGGGACTCGGGGTCGCTTAGGAACCTCGAGCCACACTGAACTAAGCGGAGACGGTTGTTGCCATGATCCTGTAGGAGGGCGTATCCAATACCGTTGAGGCGGGATGCATCAGTTTGTAAAATCACTGGGAGGGAAGGTTCGAATGGGGCCAGGACGGGTGGACTGAGCAGGGCAGCCTTGACCCGGCGGAAAGCCTCATCATGGTCAGCGGTCCACATAAACGACCTCTTCGGGCTCATCAGGGGGCGCAGGGGCTGAGTGGCAGTGGCGATGTCGGGGGTGAACTCCGCCAGCTGGTTCACCAAACCCATGAAGGAGCGAATGTTGGTGATGTTGGCTGGTGTCGGGAAGTCCTTGATCGCTCCGACTTTGCCAGGGTGAGCCGAGATGCCCTCACCTGAGAGCGTGTACCCACAGAAGTTCACACTGGGTGCGGCGACCACGAACTTGTCCTTGTTGAGTGTGATCCCACTGTCGCGGCACCGTATGAGCACTTCATGGATACGCTGAAGATGTGTGTTGAAGTCCTCGTCGTAGAGCAGCACGTCGTCGACAACCTTGGCACAATTTTGCACCCCTTGGAGGGCCCTATCACCGCGAAGGCAGAAGGCGTCACCTGTCGCAGCGAAACCCATTGGACCTCTACAGTGTTGGAAACGGCCATAAGGAGTGATGAAAGTTGTGAGATGCTGGTCCTCCTCCGCAAGTTCCATTTGCCAATATCCACTCAGGGCGTCTGCCGTCGTGAAGAATTTCGCCTGCGGGGCCACACTGCGGATCGCTTCGAAAGGCGTCGGTGAGGGATGGGCTGGGCGGGAAACTTGGCAGTTGAGCTTGGTGAGGTTTACGGTGAGGCGAACTTCGGCGTTGGGCTTGGCGACGACGACGAGGGGGTGGCACCACTCTGAAGGTTCATCGCCGGCCGGTTTGATGATACCTTGTGCCACTAGCGAGTCCAGCTCCTGCTTAACTTTGTCCCTGAAAGCAAAGGGGATCTGCCGCGGGGTGTAGATGGCAAAAGGCACGGCATCTTCCTTGAGGTGGATCCGCATTGGGGGACCCTTCATAGGCTTGAGTGGAGCTGTCTGGAGATACTCCTTGGAGACCAACACGTCCTTGAACTCTCGAAGAAAGAATACCTTGGCTTGTGCAGGTGACGTGGTGGCTGTGAAGGGTAGCTCCTTACACCTGTAGATGTGTTTAACCTGTAGAAATGGCTTGGGGAATTCTGCTGAGATGATGGCCAATGCTTGACAGTGGCGTTTGGACAGAAGCGGTGTCTGAACACCCTCGCGGACTTGGATTGTGGCCGAACAGGAGCGTTTGCTGATGGTGAGTTGTGCATGAAACGTCCCCAAAGCAGGAGCCATTGCAGAGCCATCCGCGTTGAGCGTTGTTGTCGGAGGCGGAGGTCGTAGGCTGCTGAGAGGAATCCGAAGTATGTCGAGGTGTCGTCGGCCGATCACTGTGATGTCTGCACCTGTGTCAGGAAGCATGTGGAGTTTTCTAGTGGTGCCGCTGTAGGTGAGACTTACGGATGTCAGTGTGGGTGCCTGAACAGGTGATCCCACACATCGGCAACTTGTGGTCTTCTTTGCTGTAGACTTGTTGTGGGAGGAAGCGTCGTTGTCCTGTGTGGCGGGCGTCTTGGAAGATCTGCAGCATTTGTCGTAGTGGCCCATATGGTTGCAGCGACGACACTGGGCGGTGGCTGCAGGGCAAGCAGGAGTCCTAGGCTTATGACCACGACGGCCGCAGTTAGTGCAGGTGTAGTCTTCAGCCGGGCACTTGTTCTTGTCGTGCCGGCGAGCACAACGCTGGCAGGCGGCAGCCGACGCCAAGGACTGTTGCGATGTGGAGAACTTGTCGCGTTGCTTAACTTGCTTGTTCTGCTTGTACGCTGACACGGCGTTAACCTGGGACGGTGGGGCACGTATGGCTGACGTAGCGCTTCGAGAGGCCTCGTAGGAACGGCAAGTGTTGACGATGTCCTGTAATGAAGGGGTGGCATCGAGGGAAAGCAGCTTCTGTACAAGTTCTTCGTCGTGTATGCCCATCAGAATGACCCTCTTGAGTTTGGTCTCCCTGCAGGCTGAAGAGTTCCCTGGGCAGACGTCAATTTCTTCGGCGATGTGGCAGAGGCGGACGTAGAAGTTGTTGAATGACTCGCCCTGTTTTTGCTTGCAGCTGAACAGGTCCCTGCGACGGAGAGCTTCATTGCGAGAATTCTTGATGTGCTCCTGAAGTGCATCGAGGACTGCGTCAACGGTCTTGTCGGTGTCAGGGGGTATGCTTAAGGTGTGCTCCAAAAGCCGCTGTGTCTCCAGGGTTAAGCACATCCGCATCTGGATCAGTTGTTTCTCCCTCGGTAGTTTAGATAAGTCTACCATAATAGAGTAATCGTCCCACCGACGCCTCCATTCTCTGAAAACCTGGAAGGTGGCATCAGCACGAAGGGGCGGCGGGTTCTGGGTGATAGCCTTCTGTGGTGGAGGTGGAGCTGTAGGGGTGGAGGATGTTGTGGAATTGGGCATTGTCCCTGTTGAGGTAGGTGTAGGTGCGGCGGCAGGTGGGGTAATTTGGGCCAGAGCCTGGACAAGGGCGGAGAACTTGGCACCGTCCATCTGTCTCCTTTAGTCCTCCTCCGTGCGTCATCTTGTTTCCTCCTCCTGTCTCCTGTAGTCCTCTTCCCATCTTCTACGGTCCTCCTCCTGTTGTCTGCGGTCCTCCTCCTGTCTTCTGCGGTCCTCCTCCTGTCTTCTGGTATAGTCGTCCCATTGTCTGCATTGCTCCATATACTGTATGAGCTGAAGGAGGTCTGCACTTGTGGTAGGTTGTAGACTTGCAGGGTGTGGTGACAGGGGTGGCATCCCCCTATAGTGTAGGGGAGGTAAAGTGGAGGGAGGTTGGGGAGGTGGAGTAAAATGAGGGGTGGTGAGAGGAGAGGTTGGAGTGGAATGAACTGACTGGTACCCCATACCAGCAACTCCAACAGTATCTCCATCATTATCTCCACCAGTAGCTCCACCATTATCTCCCTCCCCAGTATGGTCGTGTGGGGTGTCTCTGGGCTCCCCATGAATCTGCTCATCTCCCTCCATAATTGGTTGATAGCTGACACACTGTAGTCTTGCAGGAACGATGAAAATGTGCAGTACAACTGGAACAGTTTATTTAATAGTGAGAGAAATTATCTGTGCTAGAGTGAGTGAGTGAGTGAGTGCGGTAGGCTTGGCACCACTGTGTTGACTTGGCAACGATGTGCGTGTGTCCGTGCGCGCATGTGCCGGCACAGCTGGAAGGCACTGAGGGCCCCGTGAGGGGTGAGAGCTTTAGTGTTGCTGGAGATGTTAGAGGGGGAGGGTATGCTACTCCTCGCTCTTGTCCAGCACTGATTCGGCAGCTATAACCCTCACAGCAATCGGGAATGGGCACAAATGACATGGGACACATAATAAAGGCACTGCACTACACTCTTAAACACTTCACTGTACTATAAAGCACTGCACAATGATATATCCAGGGCTGGAGAGGCGAGGTCTTGCAAGATGGCTGGCTGATAATCCGGTCTTGGCTCGTATCTCCTGGCTTTAATACACTGACTGCGCCATGTATGGTTGTCATGTGAAGCTACAACAACCTTGATAATCCTTTCTTGCACAAGGATGTAGAATAAAAGTCCAGAGATAAGTTTATAGGTTCTTATTAGCCAAAGATATACAGAGCTGGGGTGGCACTGCTATGCTGAGTGCCGACCGGATGTTACTGATGAAAACATGTGCAGCGGTGCCGGATATATTTGGTGCAACGCTGCCAATACTACAGAGTACGGTATATTATCATGGGATATTATACAATGATAGTATTGCCCTGAAAGTACATGTGTGTATGTTGCAATATGATTAAGGCATGTGTACACTCTGTATATATGTTGTGTGTACACTTAACCTATATCAACACCTTATGTGTTGTAATTTGAGAGTAGAACATTTATTAGGAGTTATATTTATGGCAGGGAAATCCACTCACTCACACACATTCTCTTCTCTTTCTCTCTATCACACACACACACACACACACACACACACACACACACACACACACTTGTAGATAATCCAGAACCCTACCTAACATGAGTCAGATCTATTATAATTCATTGTGATAGTGTAGTTAACGATAATTTAGTATGGTAGAGTTATAGAGGGAAGGCAGGTGAACAGTAGCATGGATTATGGAGAGAGAGAGAGAGAGAGAGAGAGAGGGAGAGAGAGAGAGAGTTAGGCCCCTCAAAGTACTACATAGCCATAGAGGGCTTTATAGGGATGCAGCCCACATAACCCTTCTCTCCTTACAACAATCCAATCACTTAATGGTAGACAAGAGAGAGAGAGAGAGATGTGGTTGTGTTGAGGGGAAGACGTTGTGTATGTATATGTGTGTGTGTGTGTGTGAGAGAGAGGGAGAGAGCGAGATCTTGAGCTAGAGGGTATGGTAGCTGGTTCCTTCAGTGATCTGTGTGAATGGTCTTTAGCAAGAGAGTGATTGAGATAGCTGGAATCAAGGGGTTCCACATACTCAAATGGTCCGTGTGTGTGTGTGTGTGTATGGTCGGCTGCTTCGTTGATCCGTATGAATGGTCTTAAAGAGGAGAGTGATTGAGATAGCGAGGATCAAGGGGCTCTCATAACTAGTGATCTGTGTGTGCGTGTGTTTATGTGTGTGTGAGTGTGTAGAGATTCCCATATTAAAAACCAAGTACGCATCGCTAATTTACTCAACGTACAGGCTTCTCGTTAAATATATAATACTAAGCTACAGTATTCTTGGAGCAGAGAAAATGTTCTTCCAATATTTTCAGCCCACTTGTTACCTGCTTCAGAAGAGGTGGTGTATTGGCCCAACATGTTGATTTGCATTTATATCTTTGTTTTAGTTAATGCATATGTTATAATTTAGCAATGTTGATGGTGTAATACATAAAGAGTAATCCTTATTTTCATACTGGTATTCTTTGTTATAGGCTATGAGAGGAGTTTAGCCATCTGACTTGGAATTAGGTTATCTTATTTTATCAGACTAGATACCATGCCATTAGACGATTTTATTTAGTATATCATCTACCTGTAGGACTCAATGGTAAATACGATCTCAATAAACCCTTATCAACATAGGTCCTCCTTAAGTTGCATAATATCGTCTAATTTCAGCCAGAATCGAAGTTAAAACGGTGTCATGTTGGTGTATTTATTTGATCATTTATGTATATTTTTACTATTTTGTTTAGTTTCCTCCCTAGACCTCCATCAAGCTTACCCCCAGGCCCTCATGCAAGATAAATTTGTACATTTTTCGATAGAAAAATGTTGCGGCCGAACGCCGGTTTATCTTAAATTACAGGCTCGCTATTGCTCGCCAGGACAACATCGACACCTAAATTATATGAAAAGTCTTAATATTGACAACGAAATTTGGCGAACATTCTTATAGTCGCCAAACTAATGGGCCGAACTTCTTAAAATCTGAAAACTAATGGGGCTAAACATGAGGGAGAAGGGGGACCAGAAAAGCGACCCATCTCCCCGTAACCCGTTCAGTACCGATGACGTCCTTTTCATTACATTCTGGCAACTATTAGACGATTTTATTCCACTCAGGAAGGACGTCTACCCATTAAAATGCTACAGACTATCTCAATTAATCCTTTTAGCTACCATATATCCCTCCTAAGCTTCATACAATCGTTCAAATGTAAATGAAATCATATAACGAAGACGGCACTGGTACAGAAGGGGTAAGGATATATTTTCAATGAGCTCCTGGTAAGACTGCATGAGATCGGTGCGTAAACAAGTTTGGTAAATATTCCGGCTTATAAAGGATGAGGTACGGTAAAAGTCGGCCGGGAAAAATATAATGCTCGTGGCTAAAGGAGGAGGTAAGTTAGCTGTGTCTGGTGAGAGAGAGAGAGAGAGAGAGAGAGAGAGAGAGAGAGAGAGAGAGAGAGAGAGCGAGAGAGAGAAAATAGTATTATTTATTCTGTCTATCTATCTATTGCCGCACGCCTTGATCCTCGAAGAGGTGGACACAAATTAATCGTCTCCATGCACCTTTGTCCTCCGTCAGTCGGCGCCCCTTCTCCCACCCAACACTCCTTTCATTCATATTCCTCTCAACTCCATCCTTCCACCTCACTC
Source organism: Paralithodes platypus (assembly GCA_032716605.1). NCBI lineage: Eukaryota > Metazoa > Arthropoda > Malacostraca > Decapoda > Lithodidae > Paralithodes > Paralithodes platypus. The sequence goes on along the minus strand of CM064511.1, from coordinate 8,991,624 downwards.
TCGTACACTCTCTTAGTCATTCTCTCACCATACGTTCCACATAACAGAACCATCTCAAGGTATTTTTCACACTTTCCAGCATATCCACATCCACTGCACAACGCTCTTATACTTCCTCATTCGTCTGTCTATCTCTCTATGTAACTCCACACACACTTCTCAAGTACAGGTAACTCATTTCCACCCCTCTCACTCTTAATTTGTCTCTCTCCGACACAGTCCATGCTTCACTCACATACGTTAATGTCGGAATTATCACATTATCATGCAATGACTTCTTTACTTACATGCTCACCACCCTATTCTTTGTCATTGCTTTCAACGATGATGCTAATTATATTATATTCTGGCTAACATTAAACTACATTGGTTTAGGTAAGCCAACTACACTTATAATATGTGTGTGCGATATGGAAGATATAGTAAGCTGTGGTAAAATTAACAGAAATGGTATTGTGTATACCTGTATATGAATAGTGTGTAATATTAGTTTTGTATATCATTTCGAACATTATTCAATATTTTTGAACACATAGCTTACGCATACTATTGTTGAAGCGATTATAGTTATAAAAGACATTCCCATTCCCGATAGGTGTTTAACCCGCTGAGGACCAGCTAGTTTATAATTAATGTACAAATGTTTCAATGTTTTGAGATTTTTTTTTTTTCCAGAAACAATAGCGAATGGGTTAGGAATGAAGGAAAAACCACAAAAAAAACGATCAAAAAGCTCAAAAAATGGTCCTACGGAGCCCCGAAAGTCGATTTTACAAGAGTAAAAAATTGAAGGCAAATACACCCAAAATATCGGTTTTTTCGCGCTCACGCGCATGTGGTTGGACTTTGAGAGTTTTCAACCATCGTCATGGTTGCGTGGGATACTTACACAGTTCCCATACAAATCTGAGTCCTCTAGGTGCCATAGGACCGGAGTAATTGGGACCGGACCGGCCAGGACGCATGGTTTGCGTCGCTGGGGTTTAGCGTTACATACATTGAGGATGCATGGTCTGCGTCGCTGGGGTTCTGTGGGTTAAGTAAAAAAAATTGTGCATTGTATATTAGTTATTTTGCCATTTGTGTTCCATCGCTCATACACATTTTCCATTGTAGTGAAAGGATTACCAAGCGCTATTCTTCGTGTGTATTTTGGCCACTATAGCGGCTTGCATGGTGTTGTTTTCTGAGAGAGGGAGAGAGATAACGAGCGGGTCTGATAGGGCGGGGGAGTTTTATGTACAGCTATTGACAAATGTTCGTGAGGGCTTGCCATTTTCGTTATTCAAGTATATCCGTTTATAGCCTATAGATGGTCAGATCAAATCAGCTATATATAAATAAATATAAATATATACAGTATATGTACAGGTATATATATAATATATATTATATATATATATATACTGTATATATATATATATATATATATACATATATATATATATATATATTTATATATATATAGATATATATATATAATATACAGTATATATATATATATATATATATATATATTGTGTGTATATATATGTGTATATTAATATATACCGGTAGCTGATTTGATCTAAACATCTACTGTATGTAAGTGGATATATTTGTATGCAGAAAATCGCCAGACCTCACGAACATTAAATTTGTCAGTAGCTGTACAGTCACTCATAAACATTCGTGGACCTCGCCGACTTATAATTGTGGAAGTATATCTATGGACACGAACTGTCTGGCTTGATGGTGTAATGGTTAGAGCGTGAAAGTTCTGTATGTGATGTCCTAGGTTCAAATCCTGGGAGAATCACAAGTTTTCATTAATTTCATTAGGGGTGTTATTGGTGTTATGAACAATTAAAACTAAAATTATGGATATATTTGTCTATGCATCTACTACAAAATTATGTATACTATATAATGAAAAGCAATTAGCTGTTGGAATCGATCTCAAGCAGAATTATCAGCTCAAATATGGTCTTAGTGCATCTTATAAATACATAAAGCCAAATTCAACATACTAAATATCCATCAGAAACCTACACTATTATTGCATTTTTGTTTAATATCGATTTTTACGGCTCCAGCTTCCTTATAATCTGAAAATTGCAAGTTATCAGTTCGTGCCAACTGCCTATCCCGTTTGCAAAATTTTGGGGAGATTTCCACTTGCGGGATTTTTTCTGGACCCCCTTCTCCCTCATATTTAGCCCTATTGCTTTTGAGATTTTAAGACGGTCGCCCCATTAGTTTGCCGATTTAAAGAACTTTCGCCCCATTTCTGTCAATTTTATGACCTTTCATGTCATTTACGTGTGGGCTTTTTCATGGCGAGCGATAGCAACCCTGTAATTTAAGGGGAACCGGCCTTCGGCCGGGAAGTTTTTCTACCGACAAATTTACAAATCTTGAAAGGGGGCCTACGCGGTGTAATCCTAAGCTTGATGGAGGCCTAGGGAACAAACTAAAAACCTCCCCTTGAAAAAAAAAAAAGAGCCAGAGCACATACATACATACATACATACATATATACAGTACATACATACCCTAGGCCTACATACATACAGGTACATTCATACATATATACAGTACATACATACCCTAGGCCTACATACATACATACATATATACAGTACATACATACCCTAGGCCTACATACATACATACATACATATATACAGTACATACATACCCTAGGCCTACATACATACAGGTACATACATACATATATACAGTACATACATACCCTAGGCCTACATACATACAGGTACATACATACATATATACAGTACATACATACCCTAGGCCTACATACATACAAGCCCACTGTCGGATATTTTGATTATTGCGGCTTACCAAGAAAACCTGAAAACCGGTTCTTGTGTTGCTGATGATAGATAGGTAGCGGGTATTTGTGTGGTTAAGGGGAAGAGGGTGAAAGAGGTCAAAGTGGATGTGAAAAGGGTCAAGGGCATATGGGAGAGGTCAAGGTCATGTATAATGGATTGAATTTATTATTATTATTATTATCTATATATCTAGCTATTGCCGGACGCCTTACTCCCCTTACGAGGGTGGCCATACACAGAATGCCTCCAAGCGGACCTATTCCCTGTGAGAGGTACAACCCGGGCCAGTTTAGTGAAGGACTTACAGGATTGACCACTCAATTTAGGATCCGTCCGACTCCGAGGCCCTCTGTGTATTTTGTTAGCACTATTTTTCTACAGTGGTGTTCGGCTAATCCATCCACTAACCTGCCTTACCCTTAGGTAAGCAGTACGGATTTGTATCAGGTTTACTCCCTTAGACAGATTGCCAACCAAGGGTGACGAGTCCCATCCACCCGGTTTTATTATTATTATTATTATTATTATTATTATTATTATCTCTGTTCGTCATAATATGTACTCTCACTCTCACTCACTCACTCTCACCCCCTCTCTCTCTCACAGAAACAAACACACTCACACAAAGCATGATTATACTCCTACAGCATTCGCATGAAAAAAAAAAAAAAAAAAAATGCACAAAAACATATCAAACACAATGCATGCACACACACACACTCACACACACACAGTATAGATAAACTCATATAGTAAATGCTCACACACACCTAAAACATACTGTACACGTACATGCACACACACATACGAAACACATGCAGAAGACCAATACACGCAATCCCTATAAAAACACACGAAACCAGTACAAACACTTACACACACACACACACATACAGGTAGTTTTTTTTTTTTTTTTTTTTTTTTTTTTTTTTTTTAAAGAGACAATGAACGGAGGAAGGAAAAACACAGACAAAACAAAAAGGTCCATGTGCCTAAAGGCATCCTCCATTCATAAAATGTTTGTAACAACTGGATTTAAACATTTGTAGATTGTAAGTTTGTGGAAAGCAATTCGAGGGAAGTGAATTCCAAAGAGTAGTAGCTCTGGGGATAAATGAATTCTGATAAGCAGAAGTTCTGCATTGTGGAGGAGAAAGTGTAAATTCATGGGCGCTCTCAGCTGCCCTAGTTCTACGGGGAAAGATGTGGAGAGGCGGCACAATTGAAGCAAGTTCCTCGGAACAATTGCTGTGAAAATATCTGTAGAATAATGCAAGGGATGCAACGTTTCTTCGTATGGATAATGTAGGAAGGTCCTGTGTGATTGCAGGGTTATTGATTAATCTAATAGCTTTATTTTGAATTTTGTCCAACTGCCTCAATGCAACCACTCCACTTCCACCCCACAGAGGTGGGGTCAGTGAAGAATTCTCGAACTCTGTACAGGAGTCCCAGTTTTTTAGAGGCATTCTTAGCAATGCCTCTAACATAATGTGTCCAGCTCAAGTTAGTAGTTAATGTTACACCGAGAATGTCAATACTAGGGGAAGTGGGAATATTTACATCATTACAAAAAATATGGGAGTCAGTGAGATTCTGTCGGTTAGAAAATGGAATGTACTTGGTTTTCTGTGCATTAAAGGAAACTAGATTCTTTTGTCCTCATCCATTAATTCTAGAAAGGTCCTGGTTCAGAGAAATTGCAGTGTTTATTTTTGAATTTATAAGATCGAGTTGGGTGAAATAATTGGTAAATGTGAAGGAACTGTGGAGTGTTGAGTCATCTGCGTAGGAATGTATTGGATTATGAGTGGTAGATATGAGATCATTGATATGAATGATGAACAGAATTGGGGCCAAAACTGATCCCTGGGGAACACCAGCATTTATTGAGTGAAATTGAGAATAAAGGCCATCTACCATTACACGTATTTTCTGTTATGAAGATAAGAAGAAATTAGGGAAACTAATGATGCAAGGCCGTAGTGTGACATCTTCGACAATAAGGATTGATGCCAGACTCTATCAAATGCCTTTGATATATCCAGTGCTATTATATGTGTTTCACCATGTTGGTCTGTAGCTTGGTTGATTTGATGCGTAAGAAGGCAAAGCATGTCTGCAGTTGATCGACATCGTCTAAAACCATATTGCCTATCACTGATTAATTTATTATTCTCAAGATGCTTAATTATGTGATTATTTAATATAATTTCAAAGACTTTACCAAGAGTGGAAGTTATAGCTATTGGTCTGTAGTTTGATGGATCTGAAGAGGCACCTTTTTTAGGAACTGGATGGATGTTTGTTTCTTTCCAGGGTACTGGGAAGCATGAGGTATGAGTACACAGACGGAAAAAATTTGCCAATACAGGAGCGACCACCAAGGAGCAATTCTTAAGAACTATTGGAGGAATTTCATCTGGACCAGGAGCCTTATCTACTGAGAGATTCTGCAAAATAGTTTTGACATGTCTGGTGTGGATCTTAAGTGAGGGAATTTCAGGCGAATTAAAATTAAGTACAGGGACATCTTGATTTATTTCATCTAAGGTTGAGTTGGTGGAGAAAATATCCGCAAGAAGGTTAGCTTTACCTCGTGGGTCACTTACAAGATTGCCAGTCGGAGATTTTAATGGTGGAATGGATGAAGCAGTAGTGAAGTTGGATTTAAATGAGTTAAGAGTAGACCAAAATATTGTGTTATCATTTGGATTATTTAGAAGTTTATTTGCCTGCTTGTGGAGAAAGTTTGATTTAGTTAGGTTTAATACAGTTTTGGCATGATTTCTGATGTTTCTAAAGTAATTAAAGGCTTCATGTGTTTTTGATCTTGTGTATGCATTGTAGGCTATTGCTTTTTGTTCAGTTACTCTAGCACAATTATGGTCAAACCATTTAGGTGAATTAGATCTTTTACTGTACTTTTGATGAGGAATAAAAGTTTCCATTCCAATGTTTACAAAATCTTGTATGTGGCTCAAGGTGGAGTGTGCATCATTAGAAAAGAAAGAGGTCCAGGGAATATCAATAAAGAAACCTTGAAGACCCTCCCAGTCTGCCCTATCGTAATGCCATTTAGTCACCAAAACAGGTTCAGAGTGGGAAGGTGTGGTAGCTGATAGACAGGTGGCCTGTATCAGACAGTGATCAGAAGATCCAAGCGGGGACCTCACTGCAACATCATAATTTTCTGAATTGGTTGCTAAAAATAAGTCCAGTAGGTGGGAATTATGATTAGGATTATCTGGTACACGGGTGGGTTGGTTGACTAGTTGAGTGAGATTAAATGAGTCTGCAAATAGCTCACATTCAAGACCAGCATCATCAGTCCTGGCTGAATGAGTGAGCCATTCAACATTATGGACATTAAAATCACCCAACACAGTGATTTCAGAAGAAGCATTTAAGTTGAGGACACTGAGTTGTGAGGACAGAGAATCAAAAAGACTTTGCTCTGGAGGAGTATTTGGGGAACGGTAGATGCAACATATGTATTTAAATTTACCAGCAGAAATTAATTTGTATATAGAATAATCAAAATAGGGACAATTGAAACTAGTAACCTCCTCCAGGGCAATTTCAGATTTTGCGAAGCATGATACACCTCCTTTAGGTCTGACTAGTTAAGTAGTTTAGTTTAGTTAAGTAGTTTAGCTACAAGCAGCCTCGAAAGGATCAATATATATGTTATTGCTTGTTTTCCTGTGTATTCTTTTGCATACACACACACACACATGCAGAAGATCAACTCACATCCCTATAGAATACACACAAAACCAGTACAATCACTTACACACCCACACACACAAACACACCCACCCAACCACACACACATGCAGACGATCAACACACATCCCTATAAAAGACACACACAAACACACATAAATACACATACACACACACACACACACACACACATACACATGCAGTATAACCTAGCAGTGTTAAACCAAGTGTTGGATAAAACAAGGGCAGTAACTCAGGTGGTGGGCAGATCCAAGACTACTGGTTTATGGTGTAAGAGTAGTAGTAGCAGTAGTAGGATAAAACAAGGGCAATAACTCTGGTGGTGGGCTGGTCCAAGACTACTGGTTTATTTTTATTTTTTTTTTTGTTTTTCTATGTGAATGAGGGAGACAAAAGGCATAACTGCCTGCAGCGAGTGCCTCCCCCAGATTTCAAAGAGTGACAGGGCCGATATAAATGGACGTTCGAACTAAAATGCCTGGACACACGGAGTTTAAAGCAATTTAAGTCATAGTATGAGGGAAAGACTGATTCTGGGAGAGAGTTCCAGAGCTCAGCAGTTGAATAGAAGCAAGTCTGAGAATAGCAATTCACTCTTGGGTTGGAGAGTTGCACAGAGTAGGGGTGGGATTGTGTTGCAAGGCGGGTACTACGTACCCTACGTAGAGGCGGTGGTATACACTGGGAAAGCTCCGAGGAACACTGATTATTGTAGTAGCGATAGAATAGCGAGAGAGATGCAACATTGCGGTGAAGAGAGAGATATTGCAGAGAGTTGGTGAGTGGAGGGGAGTTAATGATACGAAAGGCTTTCCTTTCTACTTTATCTAGGAGTGCGGGGTGAGAGGATCCTCCCCACACATGTGAACAATACTCAATACAAGGACGCACTGTGCCCCTGTACAGAGCAACAAGCTGCGCAGGGGTAAAGAACCCCTTGAGGCGGTTGAGCACACCCAGCTTCTGGGAGGCTGCCTTAGCGAGACTGGTAATATGGTCTTTCCAAGTGAGAGCAGAAGAAAAAGAGACACCGAGAACATTGAGAGAAGATGAAGGGTTGATTTTTGTATTGTTGAAGAATAAGGGATAGTCCTCTGGAGGTTCCTGAAGGGTAGTAAGATGGATAAATTGAGTTTTTGGAAGTATTAAACGCAACAAGGTTTTCTCTACCCCAATTGGAAATAGTAGCTAGATCAGATGATAAGTATTTTATGGTTTCATTACGTTTGCTTTTGAGAGACTGCTGGCTGGGGCGTTCTGGAATACTAATTGAGTGCTGTAAGGTAGAGTTGTCTGCATATGAATGGATGGGACTGGATGTACAGTTGAGAAGATCATATATGAAAATTAGAAAGAGAATAGGAGATAGGACAGAACCCTGAGGAACATCGGAGTTGATAGGATGAGGAAATGAGTGATGGCCGTCCACAACCACAGCTATGGAACGGCCGGAAAGGAAATTAGAGACAAAGGCACAGATGGAGGGACAGAAACCGAAGGAGGGCAGTTTGGAAATTAAAGATTTGTGCCAGACTCTATCTAAGGCCTTCAATATGTCTAGTGCAACAGGAAAAGTCTCACCGAAGTCCCGAAAGTTGGATGATCAAGAGTTAGTATGATATGGAAGAAGATCACCAGTAGAACCCAATTTCTCCATCTATCTACCCGTCAGGATCTCCCAGCGGACTATCCCTTATTCTTCAACAATACAAAAATCAACCCTTCATCTTCTCTCAATATTCTTGGTGTCTCTTTTTCTTCTGCTCTCATTTGGAAGGACCATATTACCAGTCTTGCTAAGGCAGCCTCCCAGAAGCTGGGTGTGCTCAACCGCCTTAGGGGCTTCTTTTCCCCTGCACAGCTTCTTGCTCTGTACAGGGGCATAGTGCGCCCTTGTATTGAGTATTGTTCACATGTGTGGGGAGGTTCCTCTCACACCGCTCTCCTAGACAAGGTTGAAAGGAAGGCCTTTCGTATCATTAACTCCCGTCCACTCACCAACTCTCTGCAATCTCTCTCTCTCCGCCGCAATGTTGCATCTCTCTCGCTATTCTATCTATCGCTACTATAATAATCAGTGTTCCTCAGAGCTATCCCAGTGCATACCACCTCCTTTACGTAGGGCACGTGGTACCCGTCTTGCAACTCAATCCCACCCCTACTCTGTGCAACTCTCCAACCCAAGAGTGAAACGTTACTCTCAAACTTTCTTCTACTCAACATCTGAGCTCTGGAACTCTCTCCCAGAATCAGTCTTTCCCTCTTCCTATGACTTAAATTGCTTCAAACTCCGTGTGTCCAGGCATTTTGGCTCGAACGTCCCTTGATTTTGGCCCTGTCACTCTTTCAACTATGGGGGAGGCACTCGCTATAGGCAGTTATGCCTTTTGCCTCCCTCAATCACATAGAAAAAAAAAAAGAAAAAAAAAAGAACGACCCTTAACCCGTGGAGCCCCGGCTAGTTTTGTAATGTGTGCGCACCAGAACCCGGCCGGTTTTCAAAAAATGGTTTTATTCCAGAAACAATAGCGAATGGGTTAGGAATGAAGGAAAAACCACGAAAAACCGCTCAAAAAGCTTAAAAAATGGTCCTACAGAGCCCCCGAAAACAGATTTTACAAGAGTAAAAAATTGACGGCAATTATCCCAAAAAAACAGGTTATTGCGCGCTCGCGCGCACGCACGTGGACTTTGAGAGTTTTCAACCATCGGCACGGTTGCGTGGGATACGTACACAGTTCCCATACAAATCTGAGCCCTCTTGAGTGGCTACACCTGAGGTTACGGTCGGCGCAATTAGGGTGACGCGTCAGGCGCGTCTCTGGGGCTGTGCGTTACATACATCGCCGACGCGTCAGACGCGTCGCTGGGGTTGTACGGGTTAAGGAAGCCATACTGGCGATCTGAGAGCAGATTATGAGAAGAGAAATGCTTATGGTGTAAGAGGAGGAGTAGTAGTAGTAGTAGTAGTAGTAATAGTAGTAAGAGGAGGAGTGGTGGTGGTGATAGTAGTAGTAGTAGTAGGAGGAGGAGGGAGAGTTGTATGTGTGGGGTGGGAGGTGTTATTTGTGTGTGTGTGTGTGTGTGTGTTTGTTGTTTTATTGTGTTTATATGAAGTTTATGTGTGTGTGTGTGTGTGTCTATCTATCTATCTATTGCCTGACGCCGTGATCCCCAAAGGGGTGGCCACGAACGAACCGCCCCCATGCACCTCTGTCCCCAGTCAGTCGACGCCCCTCCTCCCAACCAGCACCGCCTTCATTCATGTACTTCCTCACTCCATCCTTCCACCTCTCCCTCGGTGCACCTCTCCCTCTCTGTCCTTCCACCTCGCTCTCGTACACCCTCTTAGTCAATCTCTCGCTTTCCATTCGTTCCATATGGCCGAACCATCTCAAGTTATTCCTTTTCACACTTTCCAGCACATCTACCTCCACACCACACTTCCTTCTTACTTCCTAATTCGTCTGTCTATCCCTCCATGTAACTCCGCACGCACTTCTCAAGTAACTCATTTCCACCGCTCTCACTCTTGGTCTGAATATCTTCCCGAACATCCATGCTTTGCTTCCGTAAGTTAGTGTCGGGATTACCACACTGTCATGCAAGGACTTCTTCACTTCCATACTGACCACTCTATTTCTTGTTACTGCATTCAATGTTCCGACAACCCTCTTCCCCTGTTGCACCCTCTCCCACACTTCTTCATCCATAGTCCCATCTTTACTCAACACACTGCCCAGATACTTAAAAGAGCTGACAATCTCCATAGGCTGACCATTCAACTTCACCTCACACTCTGTGACTTCACCCCTTTTGAAGACCATAACCTTACTCTTCCCCGCATTTACCTTCAAATTCCATTTTTCGCACACTGTTCCAAACTCATTTACCAGACCCTGCAACTCCCATTCATAATCGGTCATCAGAACTGTATCATCCGCAAACAGCAGTATAGACAGCTTCCACTCATTTCCCTCCCTTTTCAGCGATACACCAACATCCACTGCTCTTCCTAGGATTTCTTTCATGACTCCATCCATATATACAGTAAACAACCACGGGGACATCACACACCCCTGTTTCAACTCAACACTCAGGTCAAAGAACTCGCTCTGCTCACTCTCCACACGTACTGCCGCCTTTGCTCCCTCATACATGCTCTTCACTGCTTTCAGCAACTTACCATCTACTCTATTCTAAGTACTTTCCACATACCTTCTCTATCCACTCTGTCATAGGCCTTCTCCAAGTCCATAAAGGCAACATACACCTTTTGTTTCTTCTCCAGATATTTCTCCACAACACAATTCAGGGAAAAAATCTGATCTACACATCCTCTTCCCTTCCTATAACCTCCCTGCTCTTCGCCTATCCATTTCTCCGTTCTCACTCTCACTCTCTCAATCACTGCCCTACTGTACACCTTCCCTACTACGCTTAGAAGACATATTCCTCGGTGGTTACCACACACTCTTCTTTCCCCTTTTCCCTTATATAGGGGGACTATTATGCCAGTCTTCCAGCCTTCGGGTGCATTCCCCTTCTCCCATGCTAGTTTGCACAATTTCCATACCCATTCGATACTATCTCACCACCTCAACATTTCCCCACACACTCCACCTGTTCCTGGTGCTTTCCCCAACTTCACTCTTTCATGGCTTCCCACACTTCTGACCTCCTGATCCCCACCTCCTCCTCCACTACTTCTCCTCTTCTCCCTCCCATACCCCATCCAACTATGTATATGCATGTGTATACTGTATGTGTATGTGTTGTATGTGTGTGACCAGTAACAGACCCAAGCCAGCACACACAACGAACATAAGCAGAGGCAGAAACAGTCCAGACCCAGACCCGACCAGAAGGATAATCTGTTCAATGTGAATGTACGACCCATTCTGTAATGAACACTTCGGACCTCACTCTCCTCCTCCTCCTTCTTCTTCTTCTCCTACCTCCTCCTTCCTCTTCTTCTTCTTCATCCCCCTCCTCCTCATTCCCCCGACTATTATCTTCTATTTTGTCTGCCTCCTTCTTCGTGTTTCTTGTGTCTTCTTCATCTTCTCCCCCTTCCTCCTCTTGTGTCTTCTTGTTCTCCTCCCCCTCGTCTCTCCCTCCCCTCTTTCTTTTATTCTAATCTTCCTCCATCTTCTCTCTCTTATTTACTTCAACTTATTCGCTCTCAGTTACTCTCTCTCTCTCTCTCGTTCTGCCCATTCTCCCTTCCTTTTACCCTTCCCCCCTCCTCCTCGCCTACCCCTTCCTCCCCCCTTTCCTCCTCTTGCACACCTTCCTCCTCCCCCCCCCCCCCCCCACACACACACATTTGTCTCCTCCTCCACTCCTTTCCCCCCCCTCCCCCCCCCCCCTTCCTCCTCCTCCACACTTTCTCCCTCCCTTCTCCATTAACACCTCCTCCTCTTCTCCCACTACCTCCTTTCTCCTCCACATCTTCCTCCCCTTAAGGGGAGATTTCCACTTGAAGGATTTTTTAATTTACCCCTTTCTCCCTCATGTTTAGCCCCATTGCTTTTGAGATTTTAAGACGTTCGCCACATTAGTTTGGCAATTTTAAGAACTTTTGCCCCATTTATGTAACTTTTAAGACCTTTCGTGCCATTTAGGTGTCGATTTTTTCCTGGCGAGCGACAGCGAGCCCGTAATTTAAGAGGAACCGGCCTTCGGCCGGGAAATTTTTCTACCGAAAAATTTACAAATTTATCTTGAAAGGAGGTCAATGTGGTGTAATTTCAAGCTTGATAGAAGTCTAGGAAACACACTAAAAACCTCCCCTTAAACTGGGCCAACCCTTCATCAACACATACACTCCACTGGAAGGGAGGGGGGGGGGGGGGGGGGTACTATTCCAAGCGTTAAATCTTTCAATCCTTTGTCTAGTGCGGGGAGATTTCCACTTGAGGGTTTTAAGTTTTGGGCCCTTTTCTTCCTCATGTTTCATTTAGCTCCATTGCTTTTGAAATTGTAAGACGTTTGCACCCATTAGTTTGGTGATTTTAAGAACTTTTTCCCCATTTCTGTCAATTTCAAGACCTTTTGTGCATTTAGGTGTCGATTTTTTCCTGGCGAGCTATAGCGAGCCTGTAATTTAAGAGGAACCGGCCTTTGGCTGGGACACTTTTCTACCGACAAATTTACAAACTTATATTGAAAGGGGGTCCAGGGGGTGTAATTTTAAGCTTGATGGAGGTCTAGGGAACAAACTAAATACCTCCTCTTAAACCTTTCAATCCCTTGTCTGTTGTTGCCTCCGTCAGGAACCAACGGAAGGCTTATTACCGCTTCTTAGATAATCCTCGACCGTGGTGGTATTGTGGCTGTTGGTGCTTGTTTTCCCCGGTGTGAGAATAATTGGTGTCGAGGTGTGAATGGGTACAGTCGGCCAAGTAAGTGATGTCGCGGCACCAAGTACATTTCGATATATATTATTGGTATCAGCACTATCTAAGCTTTATTTCATCGTTGCGAGTGAGATATACAAACATGTTCCTATCTTTACACATCCTAACACCCTATTCAACATCTGACAGACATTAATACAGCACATAGCGAGCACAACGTAATGGCAGCGGAGACTCGACATATTTGGCCAACCGTACACGGGACCAATTGACCACTTGCGAGTTTTTATCTATAAGGAAGTTGGAGCTGTGGCCATCAATATTTAGCAGAATTATCAGCTAAAATACGGTCAGTATACATTTATAAATACGGTCAGTATACATTTATAAATACGGTCAGTATACATTTATACATTTATACATTTATAAATACATAAAACCAAATTGTTCATACTTTTATTCCATTAGAAACTCACATTATTTTTGCATTTCTCTTAACTATCAATGTTCACGGCTCCAACTTCCTTATAGCCTGAAATTCGCCGTCAATTGGTGTTGAGGTGTGAATGGGTACAGTCGACCAAATAAGTGACGTCACATTAACAAGTATATTTCAATCTATAATTGGTATCAGCACTATCTAAGCTTTCATTCATCGTTGCGAGTGAGATATGAGAACACCCTATTCAACATCTGACAGACATTAATACAGCACAGAGCAAGCCAAACGTAATGACAGCTGGGACATGAATTATTAGCGCAACCGTACAGTCGGCCAAATAAGTCGTGTCTCCTTTGTCTTTACGTTTCGGTCGCTGTGTGCTGAATTAATGTCTGTCAGATGTTGTATAGGGCGTGTATAGGTAGAAACTTGTTCGTATATCTCACTCGAAACAATTAAATGTAGTTTAGATATTGCTGATACCAATTATTGATCAAAACATACCTGGTGCCGCGACATCACTTATTTGGCCAACTGTACAAGAGGCCAATTAGTGGGAGTGGTTATATAAGAGTGAGGCTCAATATTTATTTGTTTTTTGTAAATATCGGTGTAGGCCTATAGGGTGTGAAGCTGGTATTGTGGCTGTTGGTGCTTGTTTTCCCCGGTGTGAGAATAATTGACCACTTGCGAGTTTCGTTCTATAAGGAAGTTGGAGCTGTAGACGTCGATATTTAACAGAATAACCAGCTATAATACGGTTTTAGCAATGTTATAAATACATACAACCAAATTCAACGTACTATTTATCCATCAGAAACCTACATAATTACTGTATTTGTGTTTAATATCGATGTTTACAGGCCGAACTTCCTTATAGCCTGAAACTCGCAAGTGGTCAACTGGTGTGGAGGTGTGAATGGTACAGTCCTATGTTGCCAATTTAGCTACTTTCCAGTTAGATTTAGAGGTATTTACTTCGATCTAATACTTACATCTAGCACATGAATTCTAGCGATATTATAGATATTTGAGTCGTTCAAGTGTGATATTCTAGAGCTTGTGGCCCTATTCTAGCGATTTTTTGTTTGCTTATATCTACTCTCTAGCGGACTTTATTTGGCAACCTTGATACAGTCGGCCAAATAAGTTATATCGCGGCGACATGTATATTTCGATCAATAATTGGTATCAGCACTATCTGTGCATTATTTTGTTTTGAGTGAGATATGCAAACATGTTCCTCCTATCTTTACCCACCCCATTTAACATCTGACAGACATTAATACAGCGAGCAAAACGTAATGGCAGCGGAGAAATGACTTATTTGACCAACCGTATAAGAGGCCAATTAGTGGGTGGGTTTATATAAGAGGCCAATTAGTGGGTGGGTTTATATAAGAGGCCAATTAGTGGGTGGGTTTATATAAGAGGCCAATTAGTGGGTGGGTTTATATAAGAGGCCAATTAGAGGGTGGGTTTTTATAAGAGGCCAATTAGTGGGTGGGTTTATATAAGAGGCCAATTAGTGGGTGGGTTTATATAAGTGTAAGGCTCAATATTTATTGTTTTTGTATATACCAGTGTATAGGGTGTCAAACTGGAGCAATTTTGTTTGAAGCCATGAATGAATATGGGAAGGAATACAAGACTATTATTGTGAAATACCGTTGTTTTTGGCTATTCTATCACTTCCTAAAAGATAATAAGAATTTTAAGCCACACTGTTATCTTTACATACAATTACTATACAATAATAATGACTAAACATTATGTACTCGGCTTTCGTTTGATACCCTGCCGGTGTATCTTTCTTGATTTTATATATATATATCTGTCTATCTATCTATCTATCTATATATCTATCTATCTGTTCATTTGTGTATACCGGTATCTATTTATCCATATATCTATCCATATCTGTAATTTTGTCTGTATTTTTCTATTTACATATCTATCTATTTATCTATCCATATCTCTACCTATCTCTCTGTGTATATTTCCCATTGATAATATTTGGTGTAGAGGGGTGAATTGTGAATGGATACCAGAATCCAATTAGTGGGTGTGTTTATATAAGTGGTAGGCTCAATATTGATTATTTTTTATATATATTTTTTTGTTTGGTGTGTCTGTCAACTATCTATCAACATATCTATCCATCTATTGAAAATGTACGACAGGTTGGGAGAGAGGTAGCATGGTCAGGATTCGAACCCACTCACTCCAGGAGTTTATTGGGAGAGTTGGGCATCGTAACCACCCGCTCATGGCCGAGTGGTTGTTGTTGTTGTTGTTCCCCAAGCTGCCTGGCCGAACAGCACCAAGGCCCCGAGCAAGGCCAAGGCCATAAGCGAGCGCCCCCACAGAACCCTCCCTGCCGACCACAATAAAGCCTGGGTGACCGAAGCCACTCCATGGCGGGGAGCTGAGGAGGGTGCGGAAACGCCCGGGAAACCAAAGACCCACCTAGGGCCCTGTGCCCCTCAGCAATTATGAAGAGAAAGTTGAGGGGCAAAGGAAGAATGTGACGCTTTGGCTTCCAATATTGGTAGATTGGGAGGTCAATCCACGGAAGAGACGCCGTCACTTGAGATCTAGAAAATATATAAATCAGAAGGAACAGTCAGAGTAAGCTATGGGTATGGCAGAGATCGCTCAGTTCTCACTCTGATAGACCAGCCCACCACCGAGTGGTTACGGTGCCCGACTCTCCCAAATATACCTGGAGTGAGTGGATTCGAATCCTGATCAGGGTACCTCTCTCCATATCTATCCATTTGTCTATATTATATAGTATATATGTCTAACTATCTATCTATTTATATTTGATTAGCTATCTATCAAACTATCTATATCTTATATATTCCCATTGATAATAATTGTTGGAGAGGTTTAACTGGTGGCTGGTACAAGGGGGCAATCAGTGTTTGTGCAAGGTGTTAGTTTCAATATTTTTCTTTAGTTATGTACAATATATCTGTATTCGTTTAGTATGGCTGTCTGTGTATCTATCTATCTACCTATCTATCTGTCTATCCATCCATCTATCCTTTCTACCTATTTATCTATCCATTTGTCTATCTATCAAATCCTTTATATTTTCCCATTGGTAATAATTGTTGGACAGGTGTGAATGGTAGCTTGCAATCAGTGAGAGTGTTATGGAAGTTATTATGTTCAATATTAATGGAAGGTTTATGGAAGGTGTTAGATTCAATATGTTAATGTATATAATACTTTGTTTAGTCAGTACCGGTATGTTTGTGTATCTATCTATCTCCATCTATCCGTCTATTCATCCATCTATCCTATCTATATATGTATCTATCCATTTGTCTATCTATCTAACTATATATCCCATATATTGTCCCATTGATAATAATTGCTGGAGAGGTAGGGGGCTAGGAATCCTCATCCCCTTGTATAATTCTCCTACTCGACGAGACACAGGAACGGGCCAGGGAACGCAAAAGTGGTCCCGGACCCTGAAAAAAGGAACGTTAAATGTTGTTTCTGTTCGGGCTCTGTCTCGTTTCAGCCACCCCCCAGCAATGGGGTATGTGCCTGAGTATATACTGTACATACATATGCATATTTTGGCTCGAACGTCCCTTGATTTTGGCCCTGTCACTCTTTCAACTATGGGGGAGGCACTCGCTATAGGCAGTTCTGCCTTTTGCCTCCCTCAATCACATAGAACAAAAATATATATACATATCTATCTATCCTATCTGTATGTATGGCTATCCATGACATATCTATCTAGCTACCAGTATATTATCGTTTGAGAGTAATTACTGGTAAGGTGTGAATGGTGGCCTTCAAAGGGAGCCAATTGGAACTAGTGTTTACGTAAGGTACTAAATAAAATATGTGTCTGTATATCTATCTTTCCATCTCTGTCTATATCTATCTATCTAACTTTCTAGTTGTTAATATGTACGGTATGTATTATCCTCACATATACTACCCCCCCTCCCCCCCTCTATCTCTCTCTCTGTCTCTCTCTCTCTCTCTCTCTCTCTCTCTCTCTCTCTCTCTCTCTCTCTCTCACACACACACCACATCGTACAATAACTTTCACTTTAAAGTTTACTAGCAACGAACCAAATAGCAGCATCGAAAAAGTCCCTAATTTCAAGAAAGCAAACTTTCATAAACTTAGAGCTATGTTTAAAGAAACTGACTGGAGCTTTTTAATTAACAATAACGACATAAATACATCTTGGGAATTATTCGAAACCACTTACCTAAAAGCAGTGCAGGACTGCATACCATCGAAAATACGGCGTCCAGGCCTTAATAATAAGCCCAAATGGTGGAATAAAGATATTTCAAACTGTCTGCTTGCTAAAAAGTTTGCTAATGATAGTTTAAAATCCTTACAAAATTACGAAGAACGGGTGAAATTTGTAGAGCTACGACGCAAAGCCAAAAAGTTAATTAAGCAAAGTAAAAATACCCTGGAGTTACATGTTGCGAATCAAAGTAAAACAAACCCGAAATAATTCTATAGTTATATCAGAAAGAAAAAAGTAGTTACTTCAACTGTTGGACCGTTAGTTAGTCGATGAAAATGGAGAATACACCAAAGACGAAGTACAAATGAGCCATACCCTCAATACCTTCTTTGCATCAGTTTTTACAACGGAAGACCTCAGTGATATCCCTACACCATCGCCGATTCAGATTGATAATTCAGATGTTCTAAGCAATATCACCGTTACAGAGAGAGAAGTATTGAATTGTTTAGATAAACTCAAGGTAAATAAAACGCCTGGACCTGATAAAATCTCACCTAGAGTCCTAAAGGAAGCTAAGGATGAGCTCTCAAAACCACTGACATTGCTATTTAATAAATCCTTGCAGTCTGGAAATATGCCTGATCAGTGGAAGCTAGCCAACGTAACACCGATATTAAAAAAAAGGCAGCAAATCCCTACCCAGTAACTATCGTCCAATTAGCTTAACCTCAGTTGTATGTAAAATTTTAGAAACACTCATAAGAGACAGACTCGTAAATCACTTAGAGGAAAATAACATACTTAAAGATACTCAACACGGCTTTCGTAAAAAACGTTCCTGTTTAACAAACCTCTTAGACTTCTTCCACGATATCCTCAACCTCTACGATGAGAGTAAAGCTGTAGATATTATATACCTTGATTTTCAAAAGGCCTTTGACAAAGTTCCCCACAAACGTTTACTGCTAAAACTAAAAGCGCATGGAATACAAGATGGTGTGTTGAAATGGATAGAAAATTGGCTCAGCGACAGAAAGCAAAGAGTAGTCATAAACGGTAAGGCATCTAAATGGACCAATGTAAGTAGCGGGGTACCCCAGGGATCGGTACTAGGACCAATTCTCTTTCTAATTTACATCAACGACATAGATGAGGGTCTCACCTGTACAATCTCAAAATTTGCTGGCGATACAAAAATTGCAAATAGCGTACTCTCAAAAGAACAAGTTGACGATATGCAACACAATCTAGATTAGTTGTCATGTTGGGCCCAAATTTGGCAAATGAGTTTCAATGCGGATAAATGTAAAGTACTACCAAAATGAGAAAGCAAACTATTCGATGAATGGCACTCAGCTTAAGAATGTAAACAGAGAAACCGATCTGGGAGTAACAATATCGAGTAACCTAAAACCGAGCCAACAATGTTCAGAAGTTGTTAAGAAGGCAAACAAAATAATTGGCTTTATAGGCAGGTCATTTGAGCATAAATCCAAAGACGTTATCCTAACCCTTTACAATTCCTTAGTCCGCCCTCTTCTGGAATACTGCGTTCAATCCTGGTGCCCTTATTACCAAAAAGATATAGACAAGCTAGAACGAGTTCAACGTAGAGTTACCAAAATTATACCTAGCCTAAAGAACAAACCATACGAGGAGCGTCTTAGAAAATTAAATCTATTTCCTTTAACCCAGCGCAGATTAAGAGCCGACTTAATTCAAGTGTTCAAAATCATCAAAGGCATCGACAATATGAACTGTAGTAAGTAAGTACTTCACTATCGACCAATCTAATTACACGCGGGGAAACGGTTGCAAAATTATTGGTAAATCTTTTAACTCACACGAAGCTAAGAATTTCTTCTTCAATCGAGTTGTCAACTTATGGAATGGGCTTCCCCGAGATGTCATAGACTGCAGCACCGTTGATTCATTTAAACTTCGCCTAGACAAATATCTCGCATCAAACCCGCGACTGACTGCGTTTGTAAATGAATAACTTTATTTTATCCTCCCATCAGTTACTAACCCATCTGTCCCCTACTAACTTCCTAATCCTGCCACGGACATTAGTTCCAGGGCAGTAGTTCCCTTTCCAATGTTCCCTTACCCACTCTAAACAACTGTTTGGACACATGATCCTCAGTGTTTTAGAGGACAAGCAGCCTAGAAGGGTCACTAGACTGTTGTTGCTTGATTTCCTTTGTACTTCCTTTGTACACACGCGCACACACTCTTTCTAGCGAGGTGGTAAGTACTTTGGGTACATACCATCCAATACTTGCTACTGCTATATATTGCAATGGTGTGTTTGTATGTGTGTATGTATATGTGTGTGTGTGTGTGTGTGTGTGTGTGTGTGTGTGTGTGTGTGTGTGTGTGTGTGTGTGTGTGTGCCATCCAATTCTTGTTCATATTATATACCGTACTACATCGAGGTACTTTGTGTTTGTGTGTGTGTGTGTCATCCAATAATTATTCTTATTATATAATATATAATATATATAAATATATCGAGGTACTTTGTGTGTGTGTGTGTGTGTGTGTGCCATCCAATACTTTGTGTTTACTATATACTACACGAACGTACTTATCGTTGAGAAAGAGAGAGAACAAAATATATTTGTATTAGCAGATAAATATGCAGATAAATATTTTGTTTTACAGCTGCATTAACAGATTAATATACAGAGAGAGAGATAGTGTGTGAGAGTGCGTGTGTATGTGTATATGAGAGAGAAAGAGAGAGAGAGAGAGAGAGAGAGAGAGAGAGAGAGAGAGAGAGAGAGAGAGAGAGAGAGAGAGAGAGAGAGAGAGAGAGAGAGAGTGATATGAATCGAAGCTATCTGAAGCGAGAGCACAATTAGTTAGGAGAGAAGAAGAGAAGGGATTTTCAGAGGGAATGGCAAACAAGAAGATTAACACGCGTTACATAGATAGGCCTAGTGACCCTAGCCCTACACAAACTGCACAAATCCTTCGGTCCCTGTGAAATATATACGTGGTTAAATCTAGAATGACTTAGGGTCGCTTAGTAGAAGAGTAGGATAGCAAAATAGAAGTCTCTCCAGCCTACAATGGGCGACCTCAGGCGGAACATATGTATCTCTCTTTTTGTTACTGTTGTTGTTGTTGCTGTTGTTGTTGTGTGTGTGTGTGTGTGTGTGTGTGTCCGATTCGTTTGATTGATGGCTAGACATGGGTCGTAGGGGGTACTCCACGACTGTTGCCAGGGCCGATACATTCGTTTGATTGATGGCTAGACATGGGTCGTAGGGGGTACTCCACGACTGTTGCCAGGGCCGATACATTTCAAATACAAATCCTTACTATTTATACTTTTGTTCATGAATGACGTCAATAAGGAAATGGAAGATTTTGAATTATGTATACAAGTCTCTGGGCCACATAGCACATGACTGGAATATACATCAGTGTAATACCGTATGTAGTAGAATCAAATATTGGATGGTACACAAACACACACACACACACACACACACACACACACACACACACACACACACACATCGATGCACGCCGACGAAATATTATATATTGTACGACTATCTTCTTTATTATGGCCTTCATTAGGCTATTATTATTTGTTTAACTATTTGTTTTAATTTAGGTCGGATCTTTGGGATACAAGATAATCAAGAGTCCCAGACGTCTATCCTAGGCTGAATATAATGGTCTATTGGTAGCATAGGTTTAATGAAATTGACTCCACATTGTACAAAGTCAAAGGTATAAGATGGGTATGAAAATGGTATATAAAATCATTGGGTGTATTGACAGTGACTTACCTTGCTATCCTTATATAACATGGACTTTTTGAGGGGAGATTTTTCAGATTTTAAGACGCTTGGCCCATTAGTTTGGCGATTTTAAGACTCTTCGCTCCCTTTTTTTTCAATATTAAGACTTTTCGTGTCATTCAGGTGTCGAAATTTTCCTGGCGAGAGATAGCGAGCCTAAATTAAAAAGGAATCGTCCTACGGCCGGGATATTTTTCTATCGATAAATTTACAAAATTATCTTGAAGGAGGGTTTGGGTTGGGGGTTATAAGCTTGATGGAGGTCTAGGGAGGCAACTAAAAAAAATGATAAAATGATAAATAAATGAGCAAATAAATGCGCCCCTCCCTCCTTAACACCAATATAGCCTCAGATGGGTACTTATTATGGGGGGAGGGTAAAACAAGGGTGAGAGAGAGAGAGAGAGAGAGAGAGAGCGAGAGAGCGAGAAAGGAGGGGAGAGTAAAGCAATGGTGAGAGAGGTGATGAAGGAGGGAGGGAGAGATAGACAGATGGAGAGAGAGAGAGCGAGAGAGGAGGGGGGAGTAAAGCAAGGGTGAGAGAGGTGATGAAGGAGGGAGTACAAAGTACAAAGGAGTACAAAGGAAATCAAGCAACAACAGATCTAGTGACCCTTCTAGGTTGCTTGTCCTCCAAAACACTGAGGATCAAGTGTCCAAACAGTGGTTTAGAGTGGGTAAGGGAACATTGGAAAGGGAATTACTGTCCTGGAACTAATGTCCGTGGCAGGATTAGGAAGTTAGTAGGGGACAGATGGGTTAGTAACTGAGGGGGGGATAAAATAAAGTTATTCATTTACAACGCAGTCAGTCGCGGGTTTGATGCGAGATATTTGTCTAGGCGGAGTTTAAATGAATCAACGGTGATGCAGTCTATAACGTTTCGGGGAAGCCCATTCCACAAGTTGACAACTCGATTGAAGAAGAAATTCTGAGATTCGTGTGAGTTAAAAGATTTACCAATAATTTTGCAACCGTTTCCCCGCGTGTAATTAGATTGGTCGATAGTGAAGTACTTACTACAGTTCATATTGTCGATGCCTTTGATGATTTTGAACACTTGAATTAAGTCACCTCTTAATCTGCGCTGGGTTAAAGGAAATAGATTTAATTCTCTAAGACGCTCTTCGTATGGTTTGTTCTTTAGGCTAGGTATCATTTTGGTAACTCTACGTTGAACTCGTTCTAGCTTGTTTATATCTTTTTGGTAATAAGGGCACCAGGATTGAACGCAGTATTCCAGAAGAGGGCGGACTAATGAATTGTAAAGGGTTAGGATAACTTCTTTGGATTTATGCTCAAATGACCCTGCCTATAAAGCCAATTATTTTGTTTGCCTTCTTAACAACTTCTGAACATTGTTGACTCGGTTTTAGGTTACTCGATATTGTTACTCCCAGATCGGTTTCTCTGTTTACATTCTTAAGCTGAGTGCCATTCATCGAATAGTTTGCTTTCTCATTTAGGTATCCGATATGTAGTACTTTACATTTATCCGCATTGAAACTCATTTGCCAAATTTGGGCCCAACATGACAATTTATCTAGATTGTGTTGCATATCGTCAACTTGTTCTTTTGAGAGTACGCTATTTGCAATTTTGTATCGTCAGCAAATTTTGAGATTGTACAGGTGAGACCCTCATCTATGTCGTTGATGTAAATTAGAAAGAGAATTGGTCCTAGTACCGATCCCTGGGGTACCCCGCTACTTACATTGGTCCATTTTGATGCCTTACCGTTTATGACTACTCTTTGCTTTCTGTCGCTGAGCCAATTTTCTATCCATTTCAACACACCGTCTTGTATTCCATGCGCTTTTAGTTTTAGCAGTAAACGTTTGTGGGGAACTTTGTCAAAGGCCTTTTGAAAATCAAGGTATATAATATCTACAGCTTTACTCTCATCGTAGAGGTTGAGGATATCGTGGAAGAAGTCTAAGAGGTTTGTTAAACAGGAACGTTTTTTACGAAAGCCGTGTTGAGTATCTTTAAGTATGTTATTTTCCTCTAAGTGATTTACGAGTCTGTCTCGTATGACCGTTTTCTAGCATTTTACATACAACCGAGGTTAAGCTAATTGGACGATAGTTACTGGGTAGGGATTTGCTGCCTTTTTTGAATATCGGTGTTACGTTGGCTAGCTTCCACTGATCGGGCATAGTTCCAGACTGCAAGGATTTATTGAATAGTAATGTCAGTGGTTTAGAGAGCTCATCCTTAGCTTCCTTTAGAACTCTAGGCGAGATTGTATCAGGTCCAGGCGTTTTATTTACCTTGAGTTTATCTAAACAATTCAATACTTCTCTCTCTGTAACGGTGATATTGCTTAGAACATCTGAATTATCAATCTGAATCGGCGATGGTGTAGGGATATCACTGAGGTCTTCTGTTGTAAAAACTGATGCAAAGAAGGTATTGAGGGCATTACTCATTTGTTCTTCGTCTTTGGTGTATTCTCCATTTTCATCGACTAACGGTCCAACAGTTGAAGTAACAACTTTTTTCTTTCTGATATAACTATAGAATTCTTTCGGGTTTGTTTTACTTTGATTCGCAATATGTAACTCTAAGGTCTTTTTACTTTGCTTAATTAACTTTTTGGCTTTGCGTCGTAGCTCTACAAATTTCAGCCGTTCTTCGTCATTTTGTGAGGATTTTAATCTATCATTAGCAAATTAGCAAGCAGGCAGTTTGAAATATCTTTATTCCACCATTTGGGCTTATTATTATGGCCTGGACGTCGAGTTTCCGATGGTATGCAGTCTTGCACTGCTTTTAGGTAAGTGGCTTCGAATAACTTCCAAGATGTATTTATGTCGTTATTGTGAATTAAAAAGCTCCAGTCAGTTTCTTTAAACATAGCTCTAAGTTTATGGAAGTTTGCTTTCTTGAAATTAGGGACTTTTTCGATGCTACTATTTGGTTCGTTACTAGTAAACTTTAAAGTGAAAGTTATCGTACGATGGTCGCTGTTACTGAATTCATCACCAACATTCAAATTCTCTATTAATTCTTCTTTTGTTGCAAGTACAATGTCAAGAACGTTATTACCACGGGTCGGCGTTCCAACAAATTGATAAAGCGAACTCTCTTGCAAGTTCGTATACAAGTCATGTCCGGAGTGTGAAGTAAGAGTATCGCCCCACTTGGTCACAGGTAAATTAAAGTCACCAAAAATTACGGTATCTTGTGAGTTACTTACGTCTGCAATTTGTTCGTAAATTTCTCGGTCAGTTTGCACTGATTGAGCTGGAGGTCTGTATATTAATGCAAGTATTATTTTGTACCTTTATTATTCTTTATTAGCACAAAAGATGCGTCGACGTTCACAATTTGAGGTTTTGACAAGAGGGTAGGGTTAAGACTTTCTTTGATATAAAGTAAAACGCCACCTCCATTTCGATTTATTCGGCTTTTCTCAAACATTACATAACCGGGAAGTGAATACTCTGCTAAAAAGTCTCTATCTTCTGTATTGAGCCAAGATTCTGTTATGCCAATCACATCATAATTTTCTGTAAACACTAGCTCCTCTAAATCTGAAAATTTATTGCGTATGCTACGAGCGTTTGCATAGAAAACCTTTAAATTTGTTATTTTAGAACTCACGGAACGCTCTTTAATAATATTTTTGGTTCTTGTCGGATCTACATTTATGTTCATGGCTGTCCTCGGTCCTCGCTGTCTTCGGTCCTTATCGCTGGTGGTCCTCGGTTGCCTCTGTTTTTTTTCTTGGCGTTGGATGATTTATGTCACTGCTGCTTCTTCTCGGATGGCGTTTTTTGATCCATGGCTGCGGACTGCTTCGTGTAGAAGACGACCCATGCGTGCCGAACCCACAGGGTTTAGATGAGTGCCATCCTTGCGGAACATAGTAGGCTGGTTGTAGAAGTTGTCCCAGAGGTTGATGAATTCAACTTCTTCCCTCAGACACAAATGTTTTAGTCGGCTATTTGTGCTGAAAGCTAGACAGATGGAGAGAGAGAGAGAGAGAGCGAGAGAGCGAGAGAGGAGGGGGGAGTAAAGCAAGGGTGAGAGAAGTGATGAAGGAGGGAGGGAGAGATACACAGATGGAGAGAGAGAGAGAGAGAGAGCGAGAGAGGAGGGGGGAGTAAAGCAAGGGTGAGAGAAGTGATGAAGGAGGGAGGGAGAGATAGACAGAGAGAGAGAGAGAGAGCGAGAGAGGAGGGGGGAGTAAAGCAAGGGTGAGAGAGGTGATGAAGGAGGGAGGGAGAGATAGACAGAGAGAGAGCGAGAGAGCGAGAGAGCGAGAGAGGAGGGGGAAGTAAAGCAAGGATGAGAGAGGTGATGAAGGAGGGAGGGAGAGATAGACAGAGAGAGAAAGAGAGAGAGCGAGAGAGCGAGAAAGGAGGGGAGAGTAAAGCAAGGGTGAGAGAGGTGATGAAGGAGGGAGGGAGAGGTAGACAGATGGAGAGAGAGAGAGAGCGAGAGAGGAGGGGGGAGTAAAGCAAGGGTGAGAGAGGTGATGAAGGAGGGAGGGAGAGATAGACAGACAGAGAGAGAGAGAGCGAGAGAGCGAGGAGAGGGGGAAGCAAGGATGAGAGAGGTGATGAAGGAGGGAGGGAGAGATAGACAGAGAGAGAAAGAGAGAGAGCGAGAGAGCGAGAAAGGAGGGGAGAGTAAAGCAAGGGTGAGAGAGATGATGAAGGAGGGAGGGAGAGGTAGACAGATGGAGAGAGAGAGAGCGAGAGAGGAGGGGGGAGTAAAGCAAGGGTGAGAGAGGTGATGAAGGAGGGAGGGAGAGATAGACAGATGGAGAGAGAGAGAGAGAGAGCGAGAGAGGAGGGGGGAGTAAAGCAAGGGTGAGAGAAGTGATGAAGGAGGGAGGGAGAGATAGACACAGAGAGAGAGAGAGAGCAGAGAAAAACAAGGGTGAGGGAGAGAGAGTGAGAGTGAATTAAAGGGAGAGAGAGGAGGGAGCTGGGAGATAAACTCTTCCACTAACATCATTATAACCCTTCATTAAAGTTCTCGCTCATAATAACCTCAAACAAGGAAGTGTAGCCCAGTATTCCCCCCCCCCCCCCCACCTCCCTCCGTTCTACCGGCCCCCTAATTATAGACCGGAGCTACAGTTATGGGGGTAGTGCTTGGGTTTTGGTCTATGTATCTATCTATTGCCTGAGGCCGTGATCCCCAAAGGGGTGGCCACGAACGAACCGCCCCCATGCACCTCTGTCCCCAGTCAGTCGACGCCCCTCCCCCCAACCAACACCGCCTTCGTTCATGTACTTCCTCACTCCATCCTTCCACCTCTCATTTGGTCTATCTCTCCCTCTCTGTCCCTCCACCTCGCTCTCGTACACCCTCTTAGTCATTCTCTCGCTTTCCATACGTTCCATATGGCCGAACCATCTCAAGTTGTTCCTTTTCACACTTTCCAGCACATCTACCTCCACACCACCTCCTTCTATTTCATCATTAGTCTGTCTATCCCTCCATGTAACTCCGCACGCACTCCTTAAGTAATTCATTTCCACTGCTCTCACTCTTGGTTTGAGTCTCTCAACCAACGTCCATGCTTCGCTTCCGTAAGCCAGTGTCGGGATTACCACACTGTCATGCAAGGACTTCTTCACTTCCATACTGACCACCCTATTTCTTGTTACTGCTTTTAGCATTCCTACAACCCTCTTCCCCTGTTGTACCCTTCTCCCGCACTTCTTCATCCATAGTCTCATCTTTACTCAACACACTGCCCAGATACTTAAAAGAGTTGACGATCTCCATAGCCTGACCGTTCAGCTTCACCTCACACTCTGTGACTTCACCCCTTTCGAAGACCATAACCTTGCTCTTCCCCGCATTTACCTTCAAATTCCGTTTTTCGCACACTGTTCCAAACTCATTTACCAGACCCTGCAACTCCCATTCATTATCACTCATCAGAACTGTATCATCTGCAAACAGCAGTATAGGTAGCTTCCACTCAATTCCCTCCCTTTTCAGCGATACACCAACATCACTGCTCTTGATAGTATTTCTTTCATGACTCCAGCCATATATACAGTAAACAACCACAGGGACATCACACACCCCTGTTTCAAACCAACATTCAGGTCAAAGAACTCGCTCTACTCACTCTTCACACGTACTGCCGCCTTTGCACTCTCATACATGCTCTTCACTGCTTTCAGCAACTTGCCCTCTACTCCGTGTTTCTTCTCCAGATATTTCTCCACAACACAATTCAGGGTAAAAATCTGACCTACACATCCTCTTCCCTTCCTAAAATCCTCCCTGCTCGTCTCCTATCCATTTCTTCGTTTTCACTCTCACTCTCTCAATCACTACCCTACTGTATACCTTCCCTACTACGCTTAGAAGACATATTCCTCGGTGGTTACCACACACTCCTCTTTCCCCTTTTCCCTTATATAGGGGACTATCATGCCAGTCTTCCAGTCATCGGGTGCACTCCCCTTCTCCCATGCTAGTTTGCACATTTTCCATACCCATTCTATCACTATCTCACCACCATACCTCAACATTTCCCCACACACTCCATCTGTTGCTGGTGCTTTCCCCAACTTCACTCTTTTCATGGCTTCCCACACTTCTGACCTCCTGATTCCCACCTCCTCCTCCACTACTTCTCTTCTTCTCCCTCCCATACCATATCCAGCTATGTTTGCTGGCTCTTCATTCCTTACATTTAGCAACTCATTGAAGTACTCCCTCTCTCTTGCTTCTCGGCAAGCATTCTCCCATTCTTATCTTTCACACCCTTACTGTTTCCCTTGCTACCTTCCCTAACTTTCTTGACTTCTTTCCAGAACAATTTCTTACTCTCCCTCCATTTTACACTCAGATTCCTTCCAAATTCCTCATCTACTCTTCTCTTACTTTCCTTCACTACTCTCTTCACCACCCTCTTACTCTCCACGTACCTCGCTCGTTTCTGGTCTACTGTATATGTTTATTTATTTTTGAGTTTCCTTGCTAGACCTCCGTCAAGCTTAGAAAGACCTCCTTTCAAGATAAATTTGTAAATTTTTCGGTAAAACAATTTCCCGGCCGAAGGCCGCTTCCTTCTAAAATTAGAGGCTCGCTATCGCTCTCCAGGAAAAAATCGACATCTAAAGTGCACGAAAGGTTTTAATATTGACAACAAATTAGGCGAAAGGTCTCCAAATCGCCAAACTAACGGAACGAACGTCTTAAAATCTCAAAACGAATATGCTAAACATGAGGGAGAAGGGGGTCCTGAAAAAGCAAGTAGTATCCCCTTAAAATGGGGAACCGGTTGGATTCGAAAGAGGCCGGACGGAATTTTGGATCCTTTTTTTATTCTTTTGATCCTTTTTTTTTTGCTTTCTTTCATTTTATTTGGGGGTTATTAGTGTTAACAAAAAATAGCTTAATATGGATAAGTTGTTTTAGTGTTATCATTATTATTTATTATTATTATTTATTATTATTATTATTATTATTATTATTATTATTATTAATGTTGTTGTCTGTATTATTATTATTATTTTCATATTTTCACCAACCCACCAATTAACTTAGAAATGAACCTAATTAATGAAATCAATGAAACTAATGAATACATGTGTGAGACGCATATTTCCCAGTGGGGATGGAGAACCTGTACATCATAGAGGAAACAGATAATTTCATGTGAAATTCCTGCATAGGCATGATATATACACAGCACACCTTCACATCATACTATAGTCCATTCTTTATAGGTAGGCCAGGAACTGTGACCTCTATCCTCTGTAACTAAAAAATGACTAGAACAATTGTCTGTAAATTTCCATACCTTTTCCCTGGCCGACTCTTCCCACATGATAGAAATATTAGTTCGATTACTCTATATGTTTAGGGGAGGTGTGGCAGAGTGGTCTTGCCACTGGACTGGTAATCCAATGGACCCGGGTTCGAATCCCAATACGTCAATGGAAAGATATTATTGGGATGGAATTTGTGCTGTACCTAGTTTCAGTGCCTTACCACAGCACACCGAAATGCCAAAAAAAATACCCTCATTGTTCACTGGTAGTATTGTATGAATATTCCCATATTCAAAATATGTTACAGGGGAGCAATGCCTAGTGAGTTAATTGCTCAATAGGTGGCGTTCTGAGAGTGAGGGTCCCAGTGTGGGGGATGAGACGGGGAAGCGCAGGGGCGGAGCGGCTTCAGAGATGGAGTTGCTTTGAACTGGGGTGCTTCGCATGTCTCACTCCCTAGACTGGAACAAGACCTCACGGGCCTCACCATGATCAGCGGTGTAGTGTAAAGGCTCTCAGCCTATGCCCGAGAGGGAGTAGTTGGAATATATAAAACCAAAAAAATCCTTTTAGAGTTATGAGAGGTTGGGGTCACTAAAGTCCGTTCATTCTAGGTTGGGCAGAATCGTGACCCCTAACCTCTCATATAACTCAAAAAGGACTAGAGTAATCAAGCTAATATTTCTACCAAATAGGAAGACTTGGCGAGGAAATATGTGTATAAATTGACAGCTCATTTGCTCTAGCCCTTTTTGAGTTACAGATATTAGAGGTTAAAGGGTACTTCACACAGTCAGGAATGCGAGCTAGAATCACTAGGAGTAATGATTCCTGTTGATTCCTGGGAATACGACCGCGAGTGTCTGAGATTCTCCGTGCACTCACAACACAGTAGGAACCAGTGGGAGTGTACCTGCGAATCACTGGGATTCACTGGGAGTCACCAGGAATCACCGGGATAAAACCGGGAATGAAGTGCGAGTTATTGAAAAGTTGAAAATTAACGGTCGCTTTCGGATTAGTGGAATATACGAATCGATAGGAGTAATACAGGAGTCACTGGGAGTTAGATAGGAGTCACAGGGAATCACTGGGAGTCACCGAGCATCACTGGGAGTTGCTAGGAATGAGATGCGAGTTGCGCAGGGGCTCCCACACACATACATCCACTGTGAGGCTCCAGGCATGTGTTTGACCCTATAATTGAAATTAATTTTTCCTCAAGTATGTCTCTTGTAGGCTATAACTACAGTCCTCTAATATCATCATTAAGTACAATGACTGTATTCATACATCATTACAGACAGTATTATAATACGATAAGTCTGTATTATTATGTACCGTAAGGTCATGATATCAATGCTTACTATACTTTACGAAACAAATATATTAAAACTATTGTCTAAATAGTTGATAGTTAATCCTTCCCACCTTGTTGTTTTCATTCGTTACCGAGTTATGTAATATTTCATACGATTACCTAAAATAGGTAACACTTATAGGTTGTGTTAGTTTGTTTAAGTTAGGTCAGGGGAGTTGCAGAACTTCTAGATTATTAACCGGCGACTACAACGGCCCCTAAACAACCAAGCCATGATTACGCTGGCTCAAAGTCTACCCCGGCGACTACAACGCCCCTCGAAGTAGTAATCCAAAAGTCCACAGTCCACCACCAAGCGAACTTGACATTTCAAAACACATACAAACACGTATCCACCACTCTCGTTATGTTAGGTAAGGGGAGTTGCAGAACTTGTAGACTACAAGTAGGGTATTGTAACATTGACCATACAGTGTTCACATTATTAATTACCTCAACTACCGTAATTTCCTTCTCTACACACAATCACTGGGTGAATACAATGTATTGTGGGAAATTGTACTTACACAGGTTAATACTAGGCCTATTTATAATGTTTGACAAAGAAAAGTTAACTACCCGTATACTTTATATTATACTTTCACGTGAGAAGTATTACAGGTTTATATGAATAATATATTTATTAAAGGGTACTTCACACAGTCAGGAATGCGAGCTAGAATCACTAGGAGTAGCTGAAAATTCGGATTCCTGGGCCTATTCGCGGTGAAAATTGATGACTCCTAGTGACTCTAGCGATATCCTAGTGATTCCTGTTAGACTCCCAGTGACTCCAAGCTACTCGCGGGCGATTGGCACTGTCCGACAAAATGTTCACCGTGTTTAAAGTTCTCGCCGCGAATCGGACCATTTCCAGTGATTCCCAGTGATTCCCCAGTGAGTCCTGGTGATTCTCGGTGATTCGTATCTGATTCGCGGACAGGTTTCGGTTTCAGTTTCAGTTCTCACCAGAATCACCAGGACTCACTGGGAGTCACTGGGGAATCACTGGGAATGGTCCGATTCGCGGCGAGAGCCTTAAACACGTGAACATTTTGTCGGACAGGGCCAATCGCCTGGGACTGGTTTGGAGTCACTGGGAGTCTAACAGGAATCACTAGAATATCGCTAGAGTCACTAGGAGTCATCGATTTTCACCGCGAATAGGCCCAGGAATCCGAATTTTCAGCTACTCCTAGTGTTTCTAGCTCGCATTCCTGACTGTGTGAAGTACCCTTAAGATTTCTGCCCAACCTAGAATGAACGGACTATACCACAACCACCACCACCACCAAGCCTATATCCACAGCAAACACCACTACCAACCTCATTTCCCACTAATATAAGCTATATACAATATTTTGGCCATATATAATCACATTAATCTACGGTCTTATTAAACCACACTTCACTTGTAACTTACACTAAACCTCGCAACCCATCTCTGAGAAGTGTGAAGAGTAAATTTAAAGTCACATATTCGATTTATATGTATACCATGTGTTTACTGTAGATTTCATAAGAGGAAAATAAATTCTCCCCAATGAACGAAAACATTGAAATTGAATCCAAATAATGGCTATAGGCTATATATATATATACAGTATATATATATATATATTATTTTTTTCTCTCACTCCAACACCAAACACACCATGGTTTTTAATTCCTTGAAGGAAGTCCTTCATATTAAATTACTTGGCAAAAGGCTCTATTTACTCAGCTTGGTTGTGAAATCTATTCCACGAATTCTCCTCCCCCCCCTCGCTCTCTCTCTCTAACACAGACTCGCGCACGCATTATGTAAAAGCACTCAATACATATCGAAACTTCACACACACACACATACAACACACACTCACACATTATGCAAACACACACTCACACATTATGCAAACACACACATACACACACACAAACCACACACACTAGCACATTATGCAAACACACAGACATACTCACACACACACTCGCACATTATGCAAAGACAAACACACACACACAGTCAACACAATCCAAGTGAGACAACAGGAAGGTAGCCGGGAAAATCGGCAGGAAAATCGGGTGAACTACACAATGGAATTCCGACTTTGAGCTTGCATCTGAAATCGCCATTACAGAGAGAGAGAGAGAGAGAGAGAGAGAGAGAGAGAGAGAGAGAGAGAGAGAGAGAGAGAGAGAGAGAGATTTTCCTAGGTTAACCTATCACACAGTCCTTACGATCAAATTGAGGTAGTTAATAACTTAATACTGGTACTTAACTAAAATAAAGATGTTTTACATAGAGTTTCCTATTAACACAGACTGCACATAATTTGCGGTCCTTACTAGGCAGTCCGTACTTAATGCTAACATAAATGTGTTACTAAGTGGAAAGGCTCTCTCCCCACCCACCACTCCTTGATTATATATTTGAGAGAGAGAGAAATGTACATATATTTACATATATGCACTGGCCACACAGACGTTACGATCCAAATGAGGTGGTCAGGACTTAATCCTAGTAGAGATGGCATATCCGATAGAAAAAGAAAGTTGCAGGAAAGGATAGAAAAGAAGAGAGAGAGAGAGAGAGAGAGAGAGAGAGAGAGAGAGAGAGAGAGAGAGAGAGAGAGAGAGAGAGAGAGAGAGAGAGAGAGAGAGAGAGAGAGAGAGAGACAGACAGAGAGAGAGAGAGGGAGGGAGAGCGAGAGGGGGTGGGGGGGGGTTGAAATTGAGTGAGAGAATGAATCAGGACCGTCTATCTGCGTATAAGGAAATGAGGCCTGGCTAGCTTTGTACCTGTCCAGACAATTTCATTAGTTTATTCCGGCAATTAATGATGGCTTGTTGATGATCCCTCGATAATTGTTAACCCTTTCAGTACCTCTTGTATAGCTGTGCCTAGTATTGTGTGTCTATGTAATCACCCCCCCCCCCATTCCTTCTCTATCTCACTCGTTCTCGTGCTTTATCTATTAAGGGGGTAGTGGTTACATTTTGGTATATTATTATATTTCTTAATATAATGTATAGTTTCCTCGCTAGACATCCGTCAAACTTAAAAAACACCCCCTAGACTCCCTTTCTAGATAAATTTGTAAATTTTTCGGTAGATAAATGTCCCGGCCAAAGGGGGGTTCTTTTTAAAATTACAGGCTCGCTGTCGCTCGCCAGGAAAATATCGACATTTAAATGGCACAAAAGGTCTTAAAATCACCAAACTGACCGATCAAGCGTCTTAATATTGCAAACTAATGGGGTTAAACATGAGGGAGAAGAGTTCCAGAAAAAACAATCACCTACCCCTTAATGTGTCTATCTATTTATCTCTATCTATATATTTATGTACCTATCTATCTATCTATCTATCTATCTCTCCATCATTCACACACACACACACACAAGCTCTCACGCACTCACTCTCACTCTCTCTCAAAACTCCAAAGTATTAATAGTCTAGCTCTTAATTGAAAACGTACCATTTTGATGGAGTTGTGATATATGGGAGTAAAACAAATATAAAATATAAACATGAAAAAATAAAACCTTCCGAACTTCTCTTTCCCTCCTCCTTCTCAATAAGATAAAAATCACAGAAGTTTATTTGCGTAAAAATCTAGATAATTATAATTACCCTAATCTAGATAATTATAATTACCCTAATCTTACGCAATTTTGGATTATGTTTTATTTTAATTAAATGGACTTATTATGCTCCCTAAATTGATGGAAGTACAGATGGGCACTTTAGTTTGTGTCCACTATGGGATTTATGTATGGAAGGATACATAGTGTGCTTGACTTACTAGAATAATTTGCTATTAAACCGGTAATCGGTCATATTAATTACCTATGACATAAGAAAATACACTTCCAATTCAAGCATGCTAATTTTCCTTTCATACATAAGACATGGAGTGTATACAAATTAATGAGGCCAACTATGCACTCTTGGACAGGAATTAATGAGGCCAACTATGCACTCTTGGACAGGAATTAATGAGGCCAACTATGCACTCTTGGACAGGAATTTCTGGACAATGTTAAGATTAACAAGCATAGTACACTGTAGTAGTCATTTGAAAACTTTATAAAACTAAGTTAGTCGCAATATTGGTCCATACTTCTCTCTAATTAATATTCACCGTCACGTGTGCATCGTAAAGAGAGGATCGTAAGATCTGTGTGTTTAGTAAATCTATGGATATCTTTTTATATATATATACCCGGTATATACTGTATATATATATATATATATATATATATATATATATATATATATATATATATATATATATACCGGTATATATATATATATACTGTATATATATATATATATATATACCGGTATATATATATATATATATATATATATATATATATATATATATATATATATATATATATATACTTTCTATAGATATATATATATATATATATATATATATATATACAGTATATATATATATATATATATATATATATATATATACAGTATATATATATACAGGTATATATAATATATATATATATATATATATATATATATATAGTCGTGTGCTTACCCTTTTACTGTCTTGGTGGTGTAATGGTTAGTGTTTAAGATCTGTATGTGGCAAGCCAGGTTCGAATCCCGGGAGGATCACATGGTTTCATTGTGTGTGTGTGTTTGTGTGTGTGTGTACCTATGTTATATATTTTACTAACTATTTATCAAATATGTTCCCCATCCCTTAGTCTAGTCTAGTTAGGGTTTTGATGGGGCAACTAGTGGAGCAGGGAACTATCCAATATTGGTAGTTACCATCCGTCTAACTTTTAATATTACAAAGTTAGCGAAGGTTGGAAGGGGGAGGGTTACCTTAAGTTAATATTAAAGGCTTCATTATGGATCAATTAGTGAAGGATGTATATTCGTTAGTAGGGTTGCTATTATTAGTGAAGGATGTATATTCGTTAGTAGGGTTGCTATTATTAGTGAAGGATGTATATTCGTTAGTAGGGTTGCTATTATTATTGAAGGATGTATATTCGTTAGTAGGGTTGCTATTATTAGTGAAGGATGTATATTCGTTAGTAGGGTTGCTATTATTAGTGAAGGATGTATATTCGTTAGTAGGGTTGCTATTATTAGTGAAGGATGTATATTCGTTAGTAGGGTTGCTATTATTAGTGAAGGATGTATATTCGTTAGTAGGGTTGCTATTATTAGTGAAGGATTTATATTCGTTAGTAGGGTTGCTATTATTAGTGAAGGATGTATATTCGTTAGTAGGGTTGCTATTATTAGTGAAGGATGTATATTCGTTAGTAGGGTTGCTATTATTAGTGAAGGATGTATATTCGTTAGTAGGGTTGCTATTATTAGTGAAGGATGTATATTCGTTAGTAGGGTTGCTATTATTAGTGAAGGATGTATATTCGTTAGTAGGGTTGCTATTATTAGTGAAGGATGTATATTCGTTAGTAGGGTTGCTATTATTAGTGAAGGATGTATATTCGTTAGTAGGGTTGCTATTATTATTTGTTCTTAGTTTTCGTCTTATTTCCTATAATTTTTCTTCTCTTCCTTCTTCTTCTTTCTCTCTTTCTTCTTCGTCTTCG
This sequence comes from Paralithodes platypus, assembly GCA_032716605.1. Lineage (NCBI taxonomy): Eukaryota > Metazoa > Arthropoda > Malacostraca > Decapoda > Lithodidae > Paralithodes > Paralithodes platypus. Next base: position 8,955,459 of record CM064511.1, on the reverse strand, counting down.
TCTTCTTCGTGTTTTTCGTCTTATGCTTGTGACCAAATAATATAACCATTGCTTTTTTGGCCCTCTTGTTTGGGTGTTATTTAAGTGTTAAGGCGACTCCCACTTAAATTATTATCAACTCTGCAAAGCAGAGTGGTATCGCGCACACAGATCCCACCCGTATACTGTGCACCACCAGTCAGCTTGTCTGTCATCGTCGTCGGCCGTCTGACTGTCCGAAAACTCCTCCTAGACCGTTCGATGGATTTTCACCAAATTTCACAGGTATATTCACTTGGTCATTGCGATGGTCAGTCAAAAAGAATTTTTTCATTTAACTTAAAGGTTAAGGTCAAAGGTCAAGGTTAAAAATAAAGTCAATATTTCATATGTTATGAATTTTTACTCAAATTTCTTAATTTTCACTATAAAAGTTATTGGTAACGTTGATATCTTATTGATCAAATTTTAGATAAATATTCTAAAGGGTAAGGTCAAAGGTCGAAATTAGATTTTTACTAGTATTTCTTATACTAACTGTTAGATTTTTACTAGGCTTACCATGTATATTCGGAATACCTAGGCCAAGGTCATATAAGAAACTATACAATTCCATATGAAAAGTGAAGGTCACAGGTCAAGGTCAAATATAAGATCAATATGATATTTTCTTAACTTTTCATGCAAACTTCACAAACTTTAGTGAGATAGTTGCACTTTAAATGAAGAGGAAAATAATACATTTTGACACACATATCATAAAGGTCAAGATAAAGATCAAAGTTCAAGGTCAACTATTATATTAATATATATGAAACTAACTGATGAGTTTTAATGAAATTAGGCATGCTTATTTGGTTTTCCTAGGCAATGTCAATGAACAAAAAATGTACTCCTACACAAAAGGTCAAGGTCACAAGTCAAGGTCAAAGGTCAAATTTTACTATTTATTTTTAGTTTTTACTCAAATGTCTTCATTTTCACTATGCAAGTTATTGGTAACCTTGATATCTTATTGCCCAAGTTTTAGATAAATATTCTAAAGGGTCAAAGGTCAAGGTCAAAGGTAATTTTTTTTTTTTACTAGTATTTCTTATGCTAACTGTTAGATTCTCACTAGGCTTACCATGTATATTCGGAATACCTAGGCCAAAGTCATACAAGAAACCATATAATTCCATATGAAAGGTCAAGGTCACAGGTCAAGGTCAAGTAAAAGGTCAATATGCTATTTTCTTTAATTTTCATGCAAACTTCACACACTTTGGTGAGATAGTTGCACTTTCAATTAAAAGGAAAATAATACATTTTGAGACATCATAAAGGTCAAGATAAAGGTCAAATGTCAAGGTCAACTATTCTCTTAATATATATAAAACTAAATGATGGGTTTTGATGAAATTAGGCATGCATATTATTCGATTTGTATGGGCAACGTCAATGCAAACACATAGGTCAAGGTCACAGTCATGTCAAGGTCAAAGCTCAACTTTTATTATTAATTACAAAAAGATTACTCATATTTTGGAAAACTAGCTGTGTTAGTTGCTTATTACTTAAATAACATATATATCAAATTTATCATAAATATTGTAATAGTTAAGGTTAAAGGTTCCTATTCTATTCGTTTAACCTTCTATCTATCTATCTATATGCTCAGGCCCAATCACCATTTTTCCTATAATAAAAATTTAAATAGGAAAAATGGGGATTGGGCCTGAGCATATAGATAGATAGATAGAAGGTTAAAGGTCAAGGTCACAATAAAAGTATTTGTCATTTTCCCTAAACTCCTCCTAGACTGTTTAATGTACTGTCAACAAATTGTACAGGCAAATTCAGTTGGTCAATGCGACGACCATCCAAATATATGTATTGTATTCTTTGTCAAAGGTCAAAGGTCAAGGTCACAGTATATGATCAATAATTTTAGTTTATAAGTTTTTATACGAATTACACCATATTCATAATGCTAGTTAATACGAACATTGGTATTTAGTTAACTCAATCTTCGATAAGAATTTCTAAGGTTGAAGGTCAAGGTCAAAGATCAAGTTAAAGGTCAAAATTAGATTTTTACTAGTATTTCCAATTGAATGTAAGATTCTCACTAGGAATATCATGCATATTCAGAATGCCTATGCCAAGGTCATACAAGTATAAACCTAATTTCATTTTAAAGATCAAGGTCACAGGTCAAGGTCAAATATAAGGTCAATATCCTAATTTCTTTACTATTCATGTAAACTTCACAACATTCTTTGAGACAGTTATGCTTATAATGAAAATGAAAATGTTAAGTTTTCAGACATCATGAAGGTCAATATGAAGGTCAAAGGTCAAGGTCAGGTAATCCTTTAATACCCTGGAACTAGTTTATGATCTTTTATGAAGTTTGGCATGCTTATTTGATTTACCAGGGTTACATCAATGTCAATGCAAGCAACAAATATAATCCTACATAAAGGTCAAGGTCATAGAGGTCAAAGTCAAAAGTCAACCTTCATCATAAAATATACTCAAATTTTGATAAGCTGACTGTTAGTTGCATTTTACATAAATCACATATACTGTATATCAATTTCATATACATATTCTATTACATAAGGTCAAGGTCAAAGATCAAAAGAAGAGTGTTAATCTTTTTCCCAAACTTTTCCTAGACTGTACTTTTCTGTACTGGCGACATATTTTTGTTATCATATTCTAGCTACAATTAGACGATTTTGTGGAGCTTAAGAAGGATCTATGCTGGAAAAAGGGTTAATTGGGATAGTTGAAAGCCTGCTAAGCTGAATAAAATCGTCACTATAAAATGAAAAGGACATAACTGGTACTGAACGGGTTAATGTATCGTCACTAAATTTTGCAGGCAAATTCGGTTGGTCTATGCGACGATTGTCGCCCCCCGTTGGGGCTAAGTTGTTTTCGAGGCGAATCCTCCAGTATTCTTGGTGATATTATTTGTGATGATGGTGACAGTAGTAGTGATGATGGCGATAGTACTGATGATGAGAGTAGCAGAGATGGTAGTAACAGCAGGGATGATGGTGATAGCAATGATGATGGTGACAGTAGTAGTGATGATGATGACGATACTAAAGTATATTCGCTGTAAGTAGAGGAGAAATCATGACCTTTATCCTCTGTAACTCAAAAAGGGCTAGAGCAAATTGGCTGTAAAATTTCACATCCATTCCTTGACTGACTCTTCCCAAATGGTAGAAATATTAGCTTGATTAATCTAGCCGTATTTTAGTTACAAAGGTTAGAGGTCATGATTTCTCGCCTACTTACAACGAGTAGGCTATAGTAGTAGTGATGATGGTGATAGTACTAGTCAATCAATCAATCAATCATCTTTATTTCATAATATATACAGTAAATGTAAATATATATTACATATTACAATATTTGTAATGAATTATATAAAAAGATAATCGGGATCGTTAAATATGCAAAATGCACACGGAAACCTACACATACTCAACATTAAAATGGATCAGTTTTTGGAAAATAAATCAACCAAATTCATTGTGTGAAGATAACAACAAAAGATACATTGCCCAATGTATATCTTGTATTCCTATACGTTATGGTCACTGCGCAAGCCATCACTCCGCAATGAATACAGGAACTTGGTGCTCCGCATGCCTTTGTACCCATGTGATGCGGGATTTTATAATGTCTATTGTATTATCAGTTAATGATATATTATATTTCTCATCATAAAGATTGTGGATAAATTTACATGCGTATCCGTGTTCAAGAATAGGTAAACTAAATTTAATTATCGAACAATTGGAATGAAAGAGTCTCTTGTAAAAGCGAGCCTGTACTAAAGCAAGGTGATGCCTGAGCAGTAACTGATAGTAGTATTGATGATGGTGACAGTAGTAATGATGATTGTAAGATGATGGTGATAATAGCGGTGATGATGGTGATAGTTGTAGTGATAATGATGACAGTAGTGATGATGTTAGTGACGATGGTGATAGTAATGGTGATGGTGACTGCTTTAGTGATGATAGTGACAGTTGTTGTGATGATGTTCACAGTTGTAGTGATGATAGCAGTAGTGATTATGGTGATAGTATTAGTTATAATGGTGGTAATAGTAGTGATAATGGTAACCCATCGCAGAGTTGGTTATACCGTTTTGATTTTGGGCAAAGCGGGCACTTCTACTTTATTATAATTTTTATTATTATTACTATTATTATTATTATTATTAGTAGTAGTAGTAGTAGTAATAGTCGCAGTATAGTTTGGGACATATTTTCAGTTGAAAGTCACATTGTTATTTTTTCTCTTTTCTAAGGGATGTCACCTGCTTTTTTTCTCTTTCTCTCCCTTTCTCTTTTTCTCTGGCTTGTATCCATTCGTCTTCATTCAACCAACCGTTTTAAGACGTTTATCCCCATCTAGGTGTCGATTTCTTCCTGGCGAGCGATAGCAAGCTATCATTGTATGGAGAAATCCGGCTTCGCCGGAGAAATTTTTCTATCGAAAAATGTAAAAATTTAGCTTGCTCGATATATAAAAAAAATAAATAAATAATGATATACATATATACTGTATATATATATATATTATATGTATATACATATAAATATATATATATATATATATATACATATATATATATATATATATATATATATATATACACTATATATATATATATATACTGTATAATGAATATATATATATATATACTGTATATCGGTATATATATATATATATATATTATACAGGTATATATATATATATATATACTGTATAATGTATATATATATATATATATATATATATACCGTATGCATATTTATTGGATGACAAATATAGCTGACATGGCTAGGATTCGAACCGTACAGGCAGGAGGTCCGGTCACCTACACTACCACGTGAGTTAAAAGAAGGAATTTGATACTTCTATCAGTAATCCTTCCCAACTCGCCCATCAGAGTCGAGTTGGGAAGGAATACTGATAGAAGTATAAAATTCCTTCTTTTAACTCTCGTGGTGGTGTAGGTGACGGGACCTCCTGCCTGTACGGTTCGAATCCTAGCCCTGTAAGCTATATAATTATGTATATATA
>CM064511.1:8860380-8945380 GCA_032716605.1 Paralithodes platypus | reverse complement strand
GGAAGGCCTCCTGATAAACTACTACTGAACCAGAATTAATTATTATGTTCTCTCCACTAACCAACTTTACTCCTAAACTCGATTAAGATTAATGAAATTAACAAACACATGTGGCAGTCCGGGGATTCGAACCCAGGAAGCTTACATCGAAAATCAACACACGTATGCATTGCACCACGAAGACAGTTAAAGAATGCTGCACAAGCCTACGATTTAATATGCAGTTTCGAATCCTGCATACCAATCTTAGCATGTACAATCATTCCAACTGCACTATCGGAGGCTATGCATATGTGAATGGAAATAGTAATTAATGGGGCGCTTAAGGGGAGGTTTTTAGTTTGGGTCCTAGATATCCTCCAAGCTTATCCTCAGTTGCTCTCTGACCCCTGACCTGTGCGGACGTCCCCAGTGACCGCTAGTGAACCTGTTTACCCTTAGTGAGGTCCTAGTGAACTTTCATAGTGATGGCTGTTGTTGATGAGTCTGCTGTCTCCTCCCATACTCTCCAGCTTTGTCTTGCTTTGCAAGAGAGACTGGAGAGTGTGGAGCAGGAGATTCAGTGTCTCAAAGATGAAAATTTGGCCTTGAGACTAGCTATGGCGGAGAAGAAGTGTGAGGCTACCGGAAGTGTTCCCAGGGATCGTGAAGCCCCTTGGAAAGTGGTGTCAACTAGTGCAACGGCCTGCAAGCTGAAAAGGCAGCCAGTCAAGACCCACAACAACTTCAGCACCTTGGCTGATGAGAGTGATGGCGATGAAGTGGCGATCATCGAGGCAGTGAGAGGGGAGGGGGGGAAGTCTGCTGCTGTTGCTGCAACAACTGCTGCTACACGCCGACAAAAGGAAAAAGCTAAGTCTGTTTTCATTGTCGGTGATTCATTGGTTAGATACCTTGGCAGGGCAACAAACACTCAGGTTGGTAAAGTTGTCTGCGTGCCTGGTGCCGGAGTCGGGAGGGTGGCTGAGAAGATAGATGCTGTCATGGAAGTGAGTGGGGAGGACCCCATCATCTTCCTCAACGCAGGGAGCAACGACATATGGAGATGCAGGACTGAGGAGTTGCTCTCCAAGTATCAGGAAATGTTGGAGAGGATCAAGGAAAAAGGTGGAGTTCCTGTGGTAAACAGTATCCTGCCTAGAAGAGGGGTAAGGAAGGAATGGTCCTCCAGGGCTATTGGTGTAAATAGCCGGCTGGAGAAGTATTGTAAGGCAAATACTATTCCATTCCTGGATAACTGGTCCCTCTTTTATGGTAAGGATGAACTGTATGCCCAGGATGGAGTACATCTCTCTCGACTAGGAGTTTCGACCTTGGCCAGCTCACTCGACAAGATTGTTGCGGGGTTTCGTTAAAAAAACCTGGGTGTGTAAGTAAAATACTGTCTCCATATGGAGCAGGTACTTCATGTGACAAACCAGTGAGTAAAATAGAAATAATCAGTCAAGATAGTGCGGATATAGTGATGTGTAATAGTAGTATCGATAAACTACACATGTAACTGATAGTAAAGATGAGAATACTGATAGAGTAGAATTTCCGTCTAGAGCTAGTAGTTCAACAGGAAATAATAAGTTAGCTAAACACAATAGAAAATTAGTTGCAAATAAAAGTAATAGGTTGAGGGTATATTATACAAATTGTAGGAGTTTATGTAACAAAATGAACGAACTTAGAGCACTCGTTAGCACAGAAAATATAGACATAATAGCGCTAACTGAAACGTGGATTAATACAGAATCTAGGCATTTTTTAGCAGAATTTGATATTCCAGGATATAGTTTGTTTAAATATGACCGAACAAGTAGGAGGGGCGGGGGTATAGCAGTGTTTGTCAGGAGTACATTAAAAAGCTGTATTAAATCAGGTATTAGACTAAATAATGATAATGAAAGTGTTTGGGTAGAAGTTAACGAAGGTAGTGAGACCATAGTTATTGGAGTTATATATAGACCGCCTAATATGAGTAGAAATGGCGGAAAATCGTTATGGGAGGAAATTAAAATAGCATCAAGGTTTAGCAATGTGTGCATTATGGGGGATTTTAATTTTCCGAACATTGATTGGCAGCACCAAATAGGCGACTCCGATTCAGTAGAGTTTATAGAGGTAGTACAAGATAGTTTTTTATTTCAATTCATAGATACGCCGACTAGAGGTATTAATATTCTTGATTTAGTTTTCAGTAACAATGAACATATGATAAATAATGTAGAGATTGGTGACCACCTAGGAAATAGCGATCATAAATCTATTTATTTTAATATACAATGGACAGGGAATGCTAAAGAGAATACGACACTTATCCCAGATTTCAGAAAAGCCGATTATGGTGGGCTAAGAAGAGACTTAAGGGTGGACCCTATTGTTAAGCGATTAAGTCAGGATATGCCAGAGTTAAACTTGCCACCTACATATAACCAGTTTATTGCTTCACTCCACAATGCTCAAAATAAATATATCCCTAAAAGAAGATTTAGATCGACGCAGAACCAACCAAAATGGATGACTAATAAGCTAATAGATCTTATAGGAAAAAAAAAAGGAATATATCGAAAAATAAAGAAAGGTGAAAATCATTTACATATATACTATCAGACTCTATCAAGACAGGTCAAAAAGGAAATCAGGAAAGCAAAAAGAAATTATGAAATAAGGATAGCCAGCGACTCAAAAAATAAACCTAAAGCTTTTTACCAACTATATAAATCTAAAGTTAGAGATGAAATAGGCCCCCTAAAAACTTCAATAGGAGAAATAACAGAAAATGATTTAGAAATGTGCAGTACATTAAATAGTCAGTTTCTTTCCGTTTTCACTAATGAAAATTTGGCACAGATTCCAGAAGTCAATATGGTATATAGTGATAGTATAGAAAATATGTTAAGTACAGTTAGTATAAGTAGAAATTATGTGCTTAAGGAAATTGACAGACTGAAACCTCAAAAATCGCCTGGTCCTGACGAGGTATATGCTAGAGTATTAAAAGAATGCAGAGATGAGTTAAGTAGTCCATTAGCATTTATATTTAACAAGTCATTAGAAAACAGGTTTAGTTCCAGAAGCTTGGAAGCTTGCAAATGTAGTTCCGATCTTCAAAAAAGGTGATAAATCGATAGCATCCAATTACCGTCCCATTAGTCTCACATCAATCATAGGAAAGTTGCTAGAGTCTATTATTGCTAGGAAAATTAGAAGCCACTTAGTAAAATTTAACTTAATAAATTCTTCTCAGCATGGATTCACTCAGGGACGTTCTTGCCTTACTAATTTGCTTAGCTTTTTCTCAGAGGTATATGAAGCAGTAGATAGTGACAAGTCATATGATATTATATATTTAGATTTCAGTTAAGCTTTCGACAGAGTCCCTCATGAGAGATTGATGAGAAAGGTTGAGGCACATGGAATAGGAGGGTCGTTGTTGGGATGGATTAGGTCATGGCTAATTGGTAGGAAACAGAGAGTCAGCATAAATGGTACCAAGTCAGAGTGGGGAGCAGTCAAAAGTGGTGTCCCCCAGGGATCGGTATTAGGTCCCCTGTTGTTTCTTATATACATAAATGACCTAGATTTAGGTATAACTAGTAGGATAAGTAAATTCGCAGACGATACTAAAATGGGGAGATCAATTGATTCAGATAGCGATATAGAGTGCCTCCAAAGGGATCTAGATACCTTACATGAATGGTCAGTAAATTGGCAGATGAAGTTTAACATTGACAAATGCAAGGTATTAAAGATAGGGAAGATGCAAACAAATGTTAAATATAAACTAGCTAATTTAGAATTAGAAAATTCAGACTGCGAGAAAGATCTAGGTGTGTTTGTTAGCAATGATTTGAAGCCTAGAAAACAGTGTATAAGCGTTCGTAATAAGGCAAACAGGATTCTCGGGTTCATCTCTAGGAGTGTGAGTAACAGAACTGCTGATGTTATCTTAAAACTTTACTTGTCATTAGTGAGACCCCATATGGATTATGCTGTCCAATTTTGGTGTCCTTATTACAGAATGGACATAGATTCATTGGAGAGAATTCAGCGTAGAATGACAAAAATGATCCATAATATTAGAAATTTTCCGTATGAAGAAAGGTTGAAGAAATTAGGTTTACATTCGTTAGAGAGACGCAGAGTTAGAGGGGATATGATAGAGGTGTTCAAGTGGGTTAGTGGGATTAACAAAGGGGACATGACAAATGTACTAAAGCTCAGTGATAGCGAAAGAACTCGTACCAATGGTTTTAAATTAGATAAATTTCGTTTCAGAAAAGATATAGGCAAATATTGGTTTGGTAACAGAGTTGTAGATGGGTGGAATAGGCTACCAAGTGATATAGTGGGATCAAGAACGATAGGGAGCTTTAAGAAAAAATTGGATAAGCATATGGACGAGAAGGGTTGGGTGTGAAGGGGGATCAGCCGGGTTGGGCCAATCAGCGCTCTGCAGACCCCCGTAATCCTGCGTTAATCTCTAACCGGTTTGGTAAGATGATCCTCAGGGTATTAGAGTGTTGAGCCTATAATTGGGCTTTGTAATTGGGGTTGTGTGGGACAGGGATCTGCCTTGCTTAGGCCAATCGGCTTTCTGCAGACTCCCATTTTCTTATGTTCTTATGTTCTTAAGATTACACCCCCTTGAGCCCCTTTCAAGATAAATTTGTACATTTTTCGGTAGAAAAATTTCCCGGCTGAAAGCCGGTTCCTCTTAAATTACAGGCTCGCTATCGCTCGCCAGGATAAAATCGACACCTAAATGGCACGAAAGGTCTTAACATTAATAGAAATGTATTGAAAGTTCTTAAAATCGTCAAAATAATGGGGGCGAACGTCTTAAAATTAGAAAAACAATTGGGCTAAACATGAGGGAGAAAGGAGTCAAGAAAAAAATCCCTCAATTGGAAATCTCCCCTTAACCCTAGGGAAGGCCTCTCGATAAACTACTACTGAACCAGAATTAATTATTATGTTCTCTCCACTAACCAACTTTACTCCTAAACTCGATTAATGAAATTAACAAACACATGTGGCAGTCTGAGGATTCGAACCCAGGACGCTCACACCGAAAATCAACACACTTATGCATTGCACCACGAAGATAGTTAAAGAATGATGCACAAGCCTACGATTTAATATGCAGCTTCGAAACCTGCATACCAATCTTAGCATGTACAATCATTCCAACTGCACTATCAGAGGCTATGCATACGGTATATATATATATATATATATATATATATATATATATATATACACACACACTATTTGAGAATTAGGACGCGTTTAATAGTTTATTCTGGCCATCAACAGACTATTATATAAGCTTTGGAAAGTCCTTTAGAATTCAAAGGGTATATACTGTACACTGGCTAAATTATCCCTCGGACTCTAACTATAATAATAAATTACTTCCTAAGCTTAATTAAATCGTATATTAATTGCCTAATAAAAACGAAAAAAGTCTTCCTTGTATCTTGAAAGGGTTAATGGAATATATTGTGTAGCCCATTAATTATTGGTAGGCCAGAAATGGTAACCCCTGACCTCTGTAACTCAAAAAAGGCTATAGTAAATGGGCTGTAAATCTCCACACTTATTCCCTGGCTGACGCTTCTCAAATGGTAGAAATATTAGCTTGATTAATCTAGTTTGTTTTTTAGTAATAGAGGTTAGTGGTCAGGATTTTTGGCCAGATTATAATGAATAAACTATAGTGAAATATAAGTGCCGGAAGATGCAAATATTTTCTTGTCATAAAACACATATAAATAAATAACTGTATCGAACACAAGTGAGATAATACTAGTGTACTTCTCCTTCTCTCTCTCTCTCTCTCTCTCTCGCAATAGCAACAGTATGGTAGTCTGATTCTGTTTATATGTCCTCTCATCCCCCGTCTGTCTGTTTGTCTGTATATCTATCTATCTCTCACTCTCACCTACTGTGCTATCCTTTCCTTCCACTTTTTGTTATTAGGGGTTCTGCTGACTCTAGTGCCACTTCGCTTGGAACGTAAGGTCGGTGTGGTCAATGTATCTATGCAACTCTTTCTCCAAACCCTAAGGTCCCTCCAAGAACACCCATGTCCTTCACCCCTTTCTTGTTCGTGGATTTGTACAGTTCGCCACATAAATTCGTACCCGCTAAATGATTATATACTAAATATGGGAGGTAAAATGATTATATACTGAATATGGGAGGTAAAATGATTATATACTGAATATGGGAGGTAAAATGATTATATACTGAATATGGGAGGTAAAATGATTATATACTGAATATGGGAGGTAAAATAGTGAGATTGACTTTACAGAGTAATTCGTTATAAAATTGCCAATTGATAATACGAACTAAATGCTGCATATGAAACTACACTCCTAATTCGATCATACTATTTTCTTTCCATACCGGTACATATAATTCGATCATACTATTTTCTTTCCATACCGGTACATATAATTCGATCATACTATTTTCTTTCCATACCGGTACATATAATCACGGACTGGATACAAATTGAATATAAACACCATATGAGGAGGAGCACTTTATTGACCATGGATAGAGATTAGTGTGGGCAACCGTACTTCGTTGGTCCTATCACGCTTCTCCTGTATATATTATTACTTTGAGCTTGTATTACTCTTTGTCCTTTTCCCTCTCTGCTGCTATTTTATAGATATATTTTTTTCTTATTTATATCCGTCTTTGTCTACTATATTTTTATTTATAGATTTTTAACTTTCTTTTTGTCTTCTCAGTTTGCTATGTTCTACTATCTCTTCCTCACTACACTTGAAATGGCACGAAAGGTGTTACTATTGACACAGAAGTGGGGTGCAAGCTCTTAAAATCGCCAAGCTAATGGGGCGAACGTCTCTAAATGTGAAAACTAAGGGGGCTAAGCATGAGGGAGAAGGGGGTCCAGAAACACCAAATACCTCTTCTTAACTGTACTCCAAAGGATAGAAGGAGAAAAGGTATCATCCTCTTGTCTTCCCCTTGCTTCCTCCTATTTCCCTCCTCCCCACCTTCCAGCGTTTAAGCCGGTATCACACGAGCGCTTTTTCCCTCAACATTTATCCTTAACACTGGTCTGGCAGCTTATGAGGTTAACATATATAGCATTTCGATTACCTAATTTCATTTACCACCAGTCTAGTTTTCAATACCAGGGCATAATACTCCATAAATGTTGCCAGAAAATTTTTGATTATCGAATGTTGACTATAAAAGCTCTCGTGTGATACCGACTTTAGACTGATTTAAACAAACCTCCTAAGTTACCGTGTGTCATTCAGGGTTTGTTCGGGGATCAGAGCTTTGTTTGGGTTTCCGTCGTATCGTTCCCGCTCCTAATTTTGCTTTGGCGTTTGTGTGTGAGTGGGTGGGTGGGTAGGTGAGGGGTGGTGGGTGTGGAGTAGGTGGGTGGGGGTAGGGGAGAGGTGGGGGGGTTAAGTAATAGTCAGCGGAAGCAACCATTCACAATAATGCAAGTGACAAACACACACACACACACACACACACACACACACACACACACACACACACACTCGGAGAGAGAGAGAGAGGAGAGAAATAACGAAACAAAGTGACAAGTTTATTTAATTCTTCACGATTAATGGAAGCACCAGCCAGTCTCTCTCTCTCTCTATCTCTCTCTCAGTATTCATTGAGTCGGCAGGTCACCGCGGTAATTGCTTTAATCAGAGGTGTTACGAATTGGGGGGTCCGAAACAAGGGGGGGGGGGGGGGGGGGGGGGAGTAGGGGAGGGGAAGCAATTGAGGGGGTTTGTTTGGGGGGGAGGGGGAACAGTGAGGAGGAGTAGTAGGTGGGGTGCACAGTTGAGGGGGGAGGGGGGGCACTAGGGGGTTCGATGCTGGGGACAAACTGGGTGAGTCCGTCAACTGTACCGTCGACATTCTATTTATTTTATTCTGGCTACTACTAATGGATTTTATTCAGTTTAGGAAGGATCTCTAGCATTACAAAGCTTCGAACTATCTCAATCAACCCTTTTAACTACCGCAGACCCTTCATAAGCTTCATAAAATCGTATACATATATCTAGAATATAATACAGCAGACGTCGCTGGTACAGAAAGGGTTAAGGGGCCCTCACTGGAAGGAGGGGATGGTCAGGGAAGGGTGGGGTACACTAGGGGGGTGGGGATAATCAGGCTGGGGGGGGGTGTTACTGGGAGTTTCGTTCGAGGTCGTAGGAGGGGGGCATGTTGGGGTGGGGTCGGGTGTGGTTGGAAGGGGGATCATTTTAGGGACACTCTAGGGGGGGGGGGGGTGGGGTCTTACTGGGGGTCTCGTTCAAGGTGTGCGGGGGGGGGGGGGTAGGAAGGGGGGTAATTATGTAGGGACACACTATGGGGGGTGGGGGTGTCTATCAAGGGGGGGGGGGGGGCGCACTCTCCCCCTCTCATCACTGTGATAATTGAATGGTCTTTTCCAACCATTAATCATCATCGATAACCATGATGCTAATTACTATCTAACATCCCGGCTCTATTGGGGGCTTCTTTATTTGTGTGTGTGTGTGTGTGTGTGTGTGTGTGTGTGCGTGCATGTGTGTGTGAATATATAATAATATAATATTTTGATTAGACTCAGACTTTTACAAACAAGTATGTGTGTGTGTTTGTGTTTGTTTTGGAGGCCTCTGTTTCTGGCTTTACTTTCATTCATCTTTTTTGTTTTTGCGATGTTGTTTCTTTTGATTTTTAGGTTTAGGTTCTTTGTAGTCTGTTGTATAATGTTATGTATACTGCATATATATTTTTGTTTAGTGTTACTAGAGAGAAAACCAAAATTTACATTTTGCAGCAAGGACCTCTAGGAATCGAAGGGTTACCAATCGTCTCAATTAAGGGGAGGTATTTAGTTTGTTATTAGACCTCCATCAAACTTAGGAAAATACCCCCTAGATAAATACCCTCGAGATAAATGTCGAAATATTTTGGTTGAAAACTGTTCCGGCCGATGGCCGGTTCCTCACTTTCGCTCCCTAAATTACACGAAAAGTCCTAATGTTGACAAAGAAATAGGGCGAAAGTTCGTAAAATCGCCAAACTGATGGGCCGAACGTCTTAAAATATGAAAACTAATGGGGCTAAACATAAGAAAGAAGGGGGGCCAGAAAAACGACCCACCTCCGCGTAACAGGGTATACATTTAGCTGTGGTCGGCTGGAGATAGTCTGGTTTTCCAGCAACCTGTTTGGGTTTTAGGTTTTTTCATAGTTTTTTCATATCTGGTAAAAACTGTTGACCTATGTTTTGAGAGTGCATGTTTCTGTGTTGGTCTGGGAAGGGAGAGATATAGATAGATGCCTGGAGGTTTGTGTGATGTATATAATATATTTTTATTTTTTTTTATTTTTTCTATGTGATTGAGGGAGGCAAAAGGCAGAACTGCCTATAGCGAGTGCCTCCCCTATAGTTGAAAGAGTGACAGGGCCAAAATCAAGGGACGTTCGAGCCAAAATGCCTGGACACACGGAGTTTGAAGCAAATTAAGTCATAGGAAGAGGGAAAGACTGATTCTGGGAGAGAGTTCCAGAGCTCAGCTGTTGAGTAGAAGAAAGACTGAGAGTAACGTTTCACTCTCGGGTTGGAGAGTTGCACAGAATAGGGGTGGGATTGAGTTGCAAGACGGGTACCACGTGCCCTACGTAAAGGAGGTGGTATACACTGGGAAAGCTCTGATGAACACTGATTATTATAGTAGCGATAGAATAGCGAGAGAGATGCAACATTGCGGCGGAGAGAGAGAGATTGCAGAGAGTTGGTGATTGGACGGGAGTTAATGATACGAAAGGCCTTCCTTTCAACTTTGTCTAGGAGAGCGGTGTGAGAGGAACCTCCCCACACATGTGAACAATACTCTATACAAGGACGCACTATGCCCCTGTACAGAGCAAGAAGCTGTGCAGGGGAAAAGAACCCCCTAAGGCGGTTGAGCACACCCAGCTTCTGGGAGGCTGCCTTAGCAAGACTGGTAATATGGTCCTTCCAACTGAGAGCAGAAGAAAAAGAGACACCAAGAATATTGAGAGAAGATGGAGTGATTTTTGTATTGTTGAAGAATAAGGGATAGTCCGCTGGGAGTTCCTTACGGGTAGATAGATGGAGAAATTGGGTTTTGGAAGCATTAAAGGTAACAAGGTTTTCTCTGCCCCAATTGGAGATAGTATTTCGATCAAAATTTAAGAGTTCTATGGCTTCATTACGTTTGTCGTTGTCGCTGGCTGGGGCGTTCTGAAAAACTAATGGAGTAGTGTAAGGTTGAGTCATCTGCATATGAATGGATGGGATTGAGGTACAGTTGAGGAGATCATTTATAAAAATTAGAAAGAGAATAGGAGATAGAACAGAGCCCTGAGGAACACCCGAGTTTATACGGTGAGGAAGTGAACAATGGCCGTCCACAACCGCGGTTATAGAACGGCCGGAAATGAAATTAGAGGCAAAGGCAAAGATGGAGGGATAGAAACCGAAGGAGGGTAGTTTAGAAATTAAAGATTTATGCCAGACTCTATCGAAGGCTTTCGATATGTCTAGTGCAATAGAAAAAGTCTCACCGAAGTCCCGAAAGGAGGATGACCAAGAGTTAGTAAGATATGAAAGAAGATCACCAGTAGAGCGACCCTTAAGGAAGCCATACTGGCGATCTGAGAGCAGATTATGAGAAGAGAAATGCTTAAGAAATTTGGAAGCAAGAATAATTTCAAAAACTTTAGAAAGACAAGAGATGAGAGCAATTGGACGATAGTTGGAGGGTTGAGAGCGGTCACCCTTCTTTGGGACAGGTTGAATGTGAGAAAACTTCCAGCATGAAGGGAAGACGTTAGAGGATAGACAGAGACGAAAGAGTTTGCCTAGGCAGGGAGTCAGCACAGAAGCACAGTTTTTGAGAACAACAGGAGGAACACCGTCCGGACCGTACGCCTTATTAGTATTAAGCCCAGAGAGGGTAGAAAGTACATCTTTAGAAGAGATTAGGATATTAGGCATAAGTAAGAGAGAGGAGGGCGGAGAGGGAGGAATAGCACCGGAATCATCCAAGGTGGAGTTTCTAGCAAAAGTTTGAGCAAAGAGTTTATCTTTGTCATAGGAAAAAGTGATGGTTGTGCCATCAGAGTGGGAAAGGGGAGGGAGAGACGAGGAAGAGAAATTATTGGAGAGGTTTTTGGCTAGATGCCAGAAAGCTTGGGAAGAGCTAGAGTTGGATAGTTCAGTGCATTTATTATTGATGAAAGAGTGTTTGGCAAGTCGAAGAACATATTTGGCTTGTTTCCGGGCAGAAACATAGGAAGAATGAGAGTCTTGAGTTTTAAGGCGTCGGTACCATTTGAATGCTTCCTCCTTATTGCGGACAGCAGTAGAACATGCGTGAGTAAACCAAGATTTTTAACATTAGTCTGAGAGAAAGAGAATGGAATATATGCTTCCATGCCCGATATGATTACCTCGGTAATGCGTTCAGCACTCTCCGAGGGTCCCCGGCCACGGAAGGAGAAATAATTCCATGGGAAATCAAAGAAGTACTGCCGGAGAGCCTCCCAGTCGGCAGCGCCAAAGTGCCACAAGCGCCGCCGGCTAGGAGGATCGGGTGGCCGTACTGGAGAGATAGGACAGTTGACAGAGATAAGTTTATGGTCGGAGGAGCCCAAAGGAGAGAAAAGATCGACAGTATAAGAAGAAGGGTTAGAAGTTAGAAACAAGTCAAGAATGTTTGGCTGATCTCCGATGCGATCCGGGTTATGGGTTGGTTGCTGAACTAACTGCTCTAGGTCATTTATGATAGAAAAGACGTAGGCTTGTTCACCAGGTGGATCAGTAGTGTGAGAGGAGAGCCATTGGCGGTGGTGAACGTTGAAATCTCCTAAGATGGAGATTTCTGAGAAAGGAGAAATGGATAGAATGTGTTCCACTGTAGAGTTTAGATAGTCAAAGAATTTGGAAAAGTTGGTAGAGTTAGGGGAAAGATAGACAGCACAGAAATATTTAGTAAGAGAATGGCAGGAAAGTTTGAGCCATAAAGTAGAGAATTCAGAGGAGTCAAAATCGGGAACACGAGAGCAAGTGAGTTTGTTGTGCACATATGCACAACATCCGCCTTTGGCTTTGAAACTAGGATAGAGAAAGTAGGAGGATACAGAGAAGGGGTTGCTGGATATTGCTACAGACACTTGAGTTTCGTTGAGGAAGAGAAGATCAGGTTTGTAGGAGGAGAGATGGTGTCCAACAGAGTGAAAGTTAGAGGAAAGTCTGCGAATGTTGCAGAAATCAATAGAAAGAGTAACAGGCCGAGGTCCAGGTAATTTTGTGGGGTCGTCAGGGGATGGTCGGTCGGGTGTGGGGGCATTTATGGTCCCCTCCCCCTGGGGACTCCGAGGCTGGGCTGAAGTTCATCATTTTTAAAAATGTTGGTGTGGAGGAATGAAGTGTGGTGTGCATGTTTAGTTTAGTAAAGTGGATAGGAGTACAAAGGGAGTACAAAGGAGTACAAAGGAAATCAAGCAACAACAGATCTAGTGACCCTTCTAGGCTGCTTGGCCTCCAAAACACTGAGGATCAAGTGTCCAAACAGTGGTTTAGAGTGGGTAAGGGAACAGGGAAAGGACACTACTGCCCTGGAACTAATGTCCGTGGCAGGATTAGGAAGTTAGTAGGGGACAGATGGGTTAGTAACTGAGGGGAGGATAAAATAAAGTTATTAATTTACAAACGCAGTCAGTCGCGGGTTTCATGAGAGATATTTGTCTAGGCGAAGTTTAAATGAATCAATGGTGCTGCAGTCTATAACATCTCGGGGAAGCCCATTCCATAAGTTGACAACTCGATTGAAGAAGAAATGTTTAGTTTCGTGTGAGTTAAAAGATTTACCAATAAATTTGCACCCGTTTCCCCGCGTGTAATTAGATTGGTCGATAGTGAAGTACTTACTACAGTTCATATTGTCGATGCCTTTGATGATTTTGAACACTTGAATTAAGTCGCCTCTTAATCTGCGCTGGGTTAAAGGAAATAGATTTAATTCTCTAAGACGCTCCTCGTATGGTTTGTTCTTTAGGCTAGGTATAATTTTGGTAACTCTACGTTGAACTCGTTCTAGCTTGTCTATATCTTTTTGGTAATAAGGGCACCAGGATTGAACGCAGTATTCCAGAAGAGGGCGGGCTAAGGAATTGTAGAGGGTTAGGAGAACGTCTTTGGATTTATGCTCAAATGACCTGCCTATAGAGCCAATTATTTTGTTTGCCTTCTTAACAACTTCTGAACATTGTTGACTCGGTTTTAGGTTACTCGATATTGTTACTCCCAGATCGGTTTCTCTGTTTACATTTGTTACGCTGGCCAGCTTGCCAGAATGTGCTCGTACTCGCTAGCGGTCGCCAGGGCAGTGAAATGGGCTATAATAATCGTAGAATGATGTTCTTTCTTTCTTAGTATTCATGTTGTCACAGCCAGAGCAGTGGTGGTCTTTATTCTTGTCTGTAACACTTTGAAGTATTTTATATCAGTGATAGAGTATAAGATGTGTAGTGTGAAGTTAAGGAGAGAGAGAGTGGAGGAGGCAGCGAGGTTGTATTTTGTGCGTGTGTATGTACGTGTGCCTTCCCCGCTCGGGCGGGGTTTCCCACGCTCTTGATTGGCTGGCGGGCCTGGCGCGTCCTAGGACGCTTGCTTTTTATGACGTACTGGTCTGTGATTGGGTGCCGCTGTCCTAGTATTGGTGCTGAGGGGCTCCTGCCCGCGTGACTCCTTAGAGCTTGGCATGGTGTGCTTGGTCCTAGACGTCCCTTGCAATCTGTCCCAATCTAATCTAACCCCCTGTACTACTGTTTCTCTCTCTGAACTTCTTCTTTTCCAATACTTCTCATCTTTATTCAATTACTTATCCATTCTGGTTCTGCATACGACTTCCATAGTCGGCCAGTCGTATTACCAGCACCAGTTCTCACATATATGTTTTGCACTAGCTTTAAGGATTATTAGTCATAGTCACAGGAGTCATATTATCATTGGGTGCTTCTAATTATTGAGTTGTTCTTTGTTACTATTTAATGCTAGACAGTGGAGGGTATCTTTAGTCATTGTCCGAGTTATGTACATGGCAAGTCAGAGCCTGTACAACTTCGACGGAGCTAGGTGCCTGTAACCCTTGTGCATATTTTTCCTTTGCGAGTGTAGCAGTATACAAGCGAAGGGCTTTTGCCTACACTTACTTGTCTGCTGGCTACCTCATTTTATTGACCTTTGTGGAGCGCCAGGGTAAGACCAGATACTTGAGATCTGGACTTACCAAGAGAGCCTCCCAGTCACTTAACGTAACATAAGGGAAATCTGTTCAAGGGGAGACAGTAGGCTACGAGCATGCTTGCGCTCTGCCTAGCCTCCTGGTACCTTTTATGCCGCTGCTAGACTTTATTAGTAATAAAGACAGCATTCTGTTTATTAACTTTAACTGTGTATGCTTTAGGAATTATTCACATATTATTTTAGCCTAGGTTGATGCTTGGTGCACAACCCAGTATGGCTGGTACTTTGGCTAAGGAAGTACTGTTTTGAGTGGCTATTATTAGTGCTGTCACAGAGTTGTTGCACTCCCTTGTTATATATATATATCCTACTTATTGGTGTATTTATGATACACGCTTTGGTGTCCTGCCCCTGCATTATTTCTGTTCTATATTAACGAGCATCTTAGAGCATTAGACGTTTTCAGAAGATTCCATATCTGTTTGCTGTAGGACTAGACTTTCAGTGTTTTCATAGAGCATTGAAGAGTTTAGTGTTGAGTACAGACTCACACTAAAGTTAACGTAAGCATATACTCCTTTATTAAATCTTGTTATAGTTTATTCAAGCATTGTTATTACTTAAGAGCATTTTATTAACGTAAAGTACTCCTGTTGTGAGTAGGCTTTGTCGTCACCGGAAAGCCTTTGTAGAAGTGCACTAAAACCCAGTTAATTGATACCCCGTTATCCAGTAGATTAACTCTGGAGGATTTAAGTGTTTTGTTCACCGGCGTAATAGTTCGAGGGTTTTGGAATTAGCGTACCGTTGTTGCAGATATAGCCTATCATCTAGTCCATTATTAAGTGCCCTTGTTTATTTCGTAGTGCCGGTCATAACAAATGGCGACCTTAGACCAGTATATAGTGAACTAAATATTGCATTTTTTTTTTGGAGAAATCTTATTGCCATTTGGGGTTGAATTTATTTCTCACATTGTTGGCAGTGGACATTGTTTTGAGGATATATAGATCTTGTTGGAGTTTATTGGTGACCTAGTATTGCACTCAAGAACATCTTCAAATATTTTTTGTGAATAAAGCTACGCGAGAGTTTGGCTACTTTTGTCTTGACTTGAGATTTTTTTTTGTTGACTCCATCATGTCACTGGACGGGTCTGAGCATAGTGAGGGCACAGTGCGAGAGACAGGCGAGGAGGTGGAGAAGGTGGAGTTGTTAAACAGCGTTCGGGTGGTGAACAACGAGGAGGATGCTCGGATTTTTTGGAGGAGCCTGTGTCGGCGGACCGGGTGTCGGGGCTGGACCGACGGACCGACTGGAGTGTACGGACTGCAGTGTGTAGCCACGGTCTTAGGGTTGTCCGGTACTAGCGGTTTGTCGAAAGGTGAGCTGGTTACCTGTGTGCTCGGTGGGGTGCATGGGGCTTCGGGTGGAGCGGGAGCTGGGGCACCTTCGGCCCAGCCCCCATTCCACTCGACTCCTATCATGGCGGCCCCTCGAGCTCCGGAGCCGGGTACATTCCCGCAGGCCGATGCCCGTTGGTGGTTGGGTATGCCTCTAGGTGGCTCAAGGGGTGGGTCCCCGATAGTAGCACCCCCTCCTCAAGGTTTGTCTGCCGAGATGTTGTTTCAGCTCGAACTCGCCAAATTCGAGCAGCGGAAGCATGAGGCTGAGCTCGAGCAGCAGCAGCGGAAGCATGAGGCTGAGCTCGAGCAGCGAAAGCATGAGGCTGAGCTAAGGCAGCAGCAGCAGCAGCAAGAGGCTGAGCTTAAGTTTGAGTCTGAAAGGTATTGTGCCGATGTTGATCTAGAGAAAACTCGTGTAGAGGTGACAAGGAACCGGGTCGTCCAGGGGTGTCGAGCCCATGACCAGTCCCTGTCGCATCTACTAAAGTTGGTCCCAGTGTTTGATGAGTTAGGAGTTACCGAATTTTTTCTCCGGTTCGAGAAAAAGTGCCAGGAGCACCAATGGCCCGAGGAGAAGTGGGCAGCCCTTGTTTCGTCACGATTGACGGGGAAAGCACTCAAGGCGTACGATGCTTTGCCCCTAGATTCCTGTGTGAATTACGAGGCGTTGAAAGAGGCTGTCCTGAGGGCGTATGAGTTGCAGCCAGAGACCTATAGGCTGAAATTTAGGGCTGTTCCTAAGAGAAAGGAGGATTCTTTCCAGGAACACGCTAGTGAGCTGTCAGATGCATTTGAGAATTGGTTAAGGTCGGAGAAGGCAACTACTTTTGATGCAGTGAAGCAATTAGTGTTGTTAGAGCAATTTTTTAAATGTACTGGCAGTGACTTGACTCTTAACCTGAAAGAAAAGCAACCTAAAACTCTGCGGGAGGCGGCTAAGATGGCTGACCTCAGGTTCGGCGCTGTGAGGTGGGCTGGTGTGGAGCATAGGCTTGAGTTGCTGCGTGATACGGGCGCTTCCCAGACACTTGTTAAGAATTTCACTGGCAAGCCTATTAACGCGGCTCGGGTTGTGGTGGTTCAAGGCATCATTGCGACGCGGTCTTACCCGCTTTTCAGAGTAGAGCTTGAGGTGGACGGTGTGACACGAGAGTTGGATGTGGGGGTTGTGGAGAAGTTGCCAGTTGAGGGGGTCGACCTCCTTCTCGGTAACGACTTTGCGGTGCTTACTTCCGAGGTTCCACCTTTAGTCGTTGCCGAGAGGGCGGCCGACACGAGTAGGGAGGGGCAAGAGTGGCTCGAGAGATCTCAGTCCGCTCAGGTGTCACAGCCTAGTACCCAAGTTTTAGACCAGCGGAGGAAGGGTCGGAAGGAGAAAGTCAAGGCTGGTCGGGTTGAGAGTTTGGACCCAGCGACACTCCTTGGTGACTCGGTACTTGCACCCATTATGAGCTCCGGAGTGGCCCCAGAACCTGTCCCCCCTAGTGACATGGTAGGGCGTGATGGCACTCCGCGACAGAGTAGTTCCCAGGGGCAACTAGAAGATCTTAGTCTTGAGAGTTGTGGGAACGGGGCTATTGAACTCGATGAGGATGGGGAAACATGTCATGTGAACCTGTTAGAGGAGTTTGTGAGGCAACCACCTGAGCAGCCTACTGTCCCTGTGTTGGTCTGCAGCGGCCAAGGTGGAGAAGGAGAGGGGGGCAGTGGGGCACAGGTGGAGGAAAGTTGGGATTGTCATCTCTCGGCGGAGCAGTGGGCGGGGGACACAAGTCAGGTGGCTGTGGAAGCGCTTGAGCACCTGCCTGAGCAGCAGTGTGCAGCGCTCCAGCACCTGCTCGGTTCATACCCCACTGTTTGTGCCGAGCACCCAGGCCTCACAACTCATGCGGTGCACGATGTTCCGCTGGCAGGTCACTTGAGTGTTAGTAAACCGTTGGCCTCGTTGTTTCAGTGGTTCAAGGTGGGCGACGAGGTTTTGGCATGGTTGTCAGGTCAGGGTCGACCCATGGCTGCTAAGGGTGGTGGTCAGAATCAGGACATTGAGCAGATTGGTGAGGTTGGCTGTGGAGTGGATGCGCCCGGTCGTCGCATAGCCTCCCAATGCTGCTCTAGTCGAATGCAACAGCCCTACCATAGACCGACTGTAGCTGGCCGTGGCGCTGAAGGCGGTGATGCTGCGCAGGCAGATGTAGTTGCAAGGAATGCGGGGGTGCGCATGTACGGTATCGGTGGGGAAGCATTAGCAATTATGAACTGTGGGAGTGACTGCACAGATGGTACAGATTGTCCCTCTCATGACCTGGCTGTTCTAGGGACGAAGGTGGAGAAGGAGGGAGACTATAGTGTAGAAACTGCGGTCTCGGCTGGGTTGTGGGAGGGCAATGAGCATGTTGTTCTTCGAGATAAGTTGCAACCTCTTGTTCCTAAGCGCCAAGAGAAGTTGTTTACTAGGCTGTGGCAGTACTCCACACGTTTGTTGATTCTCCAGGCCTGATGTACGGGGTAGAACCCGACATGGAGGCTGGAGACAGTGCAAGGTTCAAATTGGCTCCCTACCGTATAAATCCTTCTCGACAGCCTGTTGTGAAAGCAGAGCTGGACTACATGTTGGAAAAGGGTCTGAGGGATAAGGGATATCGTGAGTGGTCGTTGCCAGTAACTTTGCAACCTGAGTTAAGTGGCAAGATCCGTGTGTATGTTGATTGCAAGAGTGTTGGTGCAGTATCCCTGACAGACGCCTATACCTTACCTAGAGTTGATGACACCATAGACTGCATCGGGGCTGCCTCGTTAATCACTAAGGTAGAACTAGTGAAAGGTTATTGGCAGGTCCCGTTGCCGGAGAGAGCGAAGAGAAGTGCCAGTCTTGTGATGGACTGGGCAGATTATCAGTGTCAGGTGTTGTTTTGCTGCCGGAACACAAGTTGGATGTGTGGCATGTTAAGGGTACTGATAATGTTCTGGCTGATTGTTTGTCACGGGAGGGTATGTCTTAAGGAGCACCCTCGCCGTTCAGTCAGTGTTTGTTTGAGAGTGGAGAAAAATTAGGCTTGCCCCTGTAGTGCAAAGCCGCCAAAAACACTATTAAAAATAATACAAAAACCTCACATAAAAATTCTTTCATTTGATAGTATATAAGTGCAGTATGTTACAGCAAGAATCTAAGACATTCTGAGTTTCTGTCTTAGTAGGCTAGGCTTGTTGAAGCTTGCTTGTTGAGCGTAATATGTTAAGTGATACTATTCTTTTGGGGAAGTGTTGTGTAGATTTTTGTTATATAATGAAGTGTTTTATGTTGTGATTGTGCCTTGTTTTCACAACTTGGGGGAGTAGCTGGGTTTATGAGCATTCTGTCTGGTCAGATGTGGCGTTTACCTGAGGTTAAAACGTCCCACATCTTGGGCGGGGTGTTACGCTGGCCAGCTTGCCAGAATGTGCTCATACTCGCTAGCGCTCGCCAGGGCAGTGAAATGGGCTATAATAATCATAGAACGATGTTCTTTCTTTCTTAGTATTCATGTTGTCACAGCCAGATCAGTGGTGGTCTTTATTCTTGTCTGTGACACTTGGAAGTATTTTATATCAGTGATAGAGTATAAGATGTGTAGTGTGAAGTTAAGGAGAAAGAGAGCGGAGGAGGCAGCGAGGTTGTATTTTGTGCGTGTGTATGTACGTGTGCTTTCCCCGCTCGGGCGGGGTTTCCCACGCTCTTGATTGGCTGGCAGGCCTGGCGCGTCCTAGGACGCTTGCTTTTTATGATGTAGTGGTCTGTGATTGGGTGCCGCTGTCCTAGTGTTGGTGCTGGAGGGCTCCTGCCTGTGTGTCTCCTTAGAGCTTGGCATGGTGTGCTTGGTCCTAGACGTCCCTTGCAATCTGTCCCCAATCTAACCCCCTGTACTACTGTTTCTCTCTCTGAACTTCTTCTTTCCCAATACTTCTCATCTTTTTTCAATTACTTATCCATTCTGGTTCTGCATACGACTTCCATAGTCGGCCAGTCGTATTACCAGCACCAGTTCTCACATATATGTTTTGCACTAGCTTTAGGGATTATTAGCCATAGTCACATGAGTCATATTATCAGTGGGTGCTTCTAATTATTGAGTTGTTCTTTGTTACTATTTAATGCTAGACAGTGGAGGGTACCTTTTGTCGTTGTCCGAGTTATGTACATGGCAAGTCAGGGCCTGTATGATATCGACGGAGCTAGGTGCCTGTAACCCTTGTGCATATTTTTCCTTTGCGAGTGTAGCAGTATACAAGCGAAGGGCTTTTGCCTACACTTACTTGTATGCTCGCTACCTCATTTTGTTGACCTTTGTGGAGCGCCAAGGTAAGACCAGATACTTGAGATCTGGACTTACCAAGAGAGCCTCCTAGTCACTTAACGTAACATAAGGGAAATCTGTTCAAGGGGAGACAGTAGGCTACGAGCATGCTTGCGCTCTGCCTAGCCTCCTGGTACCTTTTATACCGCTGCTAGACTTTATTAGTAATAAAGACAGCATTCTGTTTATTAACTTTAACTGTGTATGCTTTAGGAATTATTCACGTATTATTTTAGCCTAGGTTGATGCTTGGTGCACAACCCAGTATGGCTGGTACTTTGGCTAAGGAAGTACTGTTTTGAGTGGCTATTATTAGTGCTGTCACAGAGTTGTTGCACTCCCTTGTTATATATATGTATCCTACTTATTGGTGTATTTATGATATACACTCTGGTGTCCTGCCCCTGCAATATTTCTGTTCTATATTAACGAGCATCTTAGGACATCAGACGTTTTCAGAAGATTCCATATCTGTTTGCTGTAGGACTAGACTTTCAGTGTTTTCATAGAGCATTGAAGAGTTTAGTGTTGAGTACAGACTCACACTAAAGTTAACGTAAGCATATACTCCTTTATTAAATCTTGTTATAGTTTATTCAAGCATTGTTATTACTTAAGAGCATTTTATTAACGTAAAGTACTCCTGTTGTGAGTAGGCTTTGTCGTCACCGGAAAGCCTTTGTAGAAGTGCACTAAAACCCAGTTAATTGATACCCCGTTATCCAGTAGATTAACTCTGGAGGATTTAAGTGTTTTGTTCACCGGCGTAATAGTTCGAGGGTTTTGGAATTAGCGTACCGTTGTTGCAGATATAGCCTATCATCTAGTCCATTATTAAGTGCCCTTGTTTATTTTGTAGTGCCGGTCGTAACACATTCTTAAGCTGAGTGCCATTCATCAAATAGTTTGCTCTCTCATTTTGGTATCCGATATGTCGTACTTTACATTTATCCGCATTGAAACTCATTTGCCAAATTTGGGCCCAACATGACAACTTATCTAGATTGTGTTGCATATCGTCAACTTGTTCTTTTGAGTACGCTATTTGCAATTTTTGTATCGTCAGCAAATTTTGAGATTGTACAGGTGAGACCCTCATCTATGTCGTTGATGTAAATTAGAAAGAGAATTGGTCCTAGTACCGATCCCTGGGGTACCCCGCTACTTACATTGGTCCATTTAGATGCCTTACCGTTTATGACTACTCTTTGCTTTCTGTCGCTGAGCCAATTTTCTATCCATTTCAACACACCGTCTTGTATCCATGCGCTTTTAGTTTTAGCAGTAAACGTTTGTGGGGAACTTTGTCAAAGGCCTTTTGAAAATCAAGGTGTATAATATCTACAGCTTTACTCTCATCGTAGAGGTTGAGGATATCGTGGAAGAAGTCTAAGAGGTTTGTTAAACAGGAACGTTTGCTACGAGTAAAGCCGTGTTGAGTATCTTTAAGTATGTTAATTTCCTCTAAGTGATTTACGAGTCTGTCTCTTATGAGTGTTTCTAGCATTTTACATACAACTGAGGTTAAGCTAATTGGACGATAGTTACTGGGTAGGGATTTGCTGCCTTTATTGAATATCAGTGTTACGTTGGCTAGCTTCCACTGATCAGGCATAGTTCCAGACTGCAAGGATTTATTGAATAGCAATGTCAGTGGTTTAGAGAGCTCATCCTTAGCTTCCTTTAGGACTCTAGGTGAGATTGTATCAGGTCCGGGCGTTTTATTTACCTTGAGTTTATCTAAACAATTCAATACTTCTCTCTCTGCAACGGTGATGTTGCTTAGAACATTTGAATTATCCATCTGAATCGGCGATGGTGTAGGGATATCACTGAGGTCTTCCGTTGTAAAAACTAATGCAAAGAAGGTATTGAGGGCATTACTCATTTGTACTTCGTCTTTGGTGTATTCTCCATTTTCATCGACTAACGGTCCCCAACAGTTGAAGTAACTACTTTTTTCTTTCTGATATAACTATAGAATTATTTCAGGTTTGTGTTACTTTGATTCACAACATGTAACTCTATGGTCTTTTTACTTTGCTTAATTAACTTTTTGGCTTTGCGTCATAGCTCTACAAATTTCACCCGTTCTTCGTCATTTTGTACGGATTTTAATCTATCATTAGCAAACATTTTAGCAAGCAGACAGTTTGAAATATCTTTATTCCACCATTTGGGCTTATTACTATGGCCTGTACGCCGTATTTTCGATGGTATGCAGTCCTGCACTGTTTTTAGGTAAGTGGTTTTGAATAATTCCCAAAATGTATTTATGTCGTTATTGTTAATTAAAAAGCTCCAGTCAGTTTCTTTAAACATAGCTCTAAGTTTATGAAAGTTTTCTTTCTTGAAATTAGGGACTTTTTCGATGCTGCTATTTGGTTCGTTACTAGTAAACTTTAAAGTGTAAGTTATTGTACGATGGTCGCTGTTACTGAATTCATCACCAACATTCAAATTCTCTATTAATTCTTCTTTTGTTGCAAGTACAAGGTCAAGAACGTTATTACCACAGGTCGAACAAATTGATAGAGTGAACTCTCTTGCAAGTTCGCATACAAGTCATGTATAGGAGGAGGAGGTGTTTGTGAGAGCTAGCTGGATTGCTCTCAGTGTAAATGAGGCAAAAATAAAATCAGTAAGAGAGGCCAAGCAAATGAAACAGGAGTTCCAGCGACTCTTTATCACATGCCTATAATCTCACCTGAGTCTAGCCCTGATCGATTGGTGCCTACAATCTCCTCACTACGATGTTCAGGATGGGGTTCACCTGTCTCGTATAGGGGTGTCTACTTTAGCTAGATCACTAGATAGGATTGTTGCGGAGTTTTGTTAAAGAAACCAGTGAGTACAATAGAAATAATCAGTCAAGATAGTGCGGATATAGTGACGTGTAATAGTAATAGCGATAACACAACACATGTAACTGATAGTAAAGATGAGAATACTGATAGAGTAGAATTTCCGTCTACAGTAGGTCTAGCAGTTCAACAGGAAATAATAAGTTAGTTAAAAACAATAGAAAATTAGTTGCAAATATAAGTAATAGGTTGAGGGTATATTATACAAATTGTAGAAGTTTATGTAACAAAATGAACAAACTTAGATCACTTGTTAGCAAAGAAAACATAGACATAATAGCGCTAACTGATATGTGGATTAATACAGAATCCAGGCATTATTTTAGCAGAATTTGATATACCAGGATATAGTTTGTTTAAGTATGACCGAACAACTAGGAGGGGCGACGGTATAGCAGTGTTTGTCAGGAGTACATTAAAAAGCTGTATAAATCAGGTATTAAACTAAATAATGATAATGAAAGTGTTTTGGTAGAGGTTAACGAAGGTAGTGAGACCATAGTTATTGGAGTTATGTATAGACCGCCAAATATGAGTAAATATTACGGAACATCATTATGGGAGGAAATTAAAATGGCATCAAGGTTTAGCAATGTTTGCATTATGGGGGATTTTAATTTTCCGAATATTGATTGGCAGCATCAAATAGGCGACTCCAATTCAGAAGAGCTTATTGAGGTAGTACAAGATAGTTTTTTATTTCAATTCATAGATACGCCGACTAGAGGTACTAATATTCTCGATTTAGTTTTCAGTAACAATGAACATATGATAAATAATGTAGAGATTGGTGACCACCTAGGAAATAGCGACCACAATTCTGTGTATTTTAATGTACAATGGAAAGGTAATACCAGAGAGAATATGACATTAATACCTGACTTCAGAAAAGCCGATTATGGTGAAGTGCCCTATTAGCAGACCCTATGGTCAAACAATTAAGTCGATCCAGATGTTCAAATGAGTGTACCCCTTCTTGGGTATTTGTCAGCTTAAGTCAGGAAGATACGTCAAACTTGGTTGATACATATGATAATTTTATAAATTTGGTATTCAATGTTCAAAATAAATATATCCCCAAAAGAAAATTTAGATCAATACAGAACCAACCAAAATGGATTAATAATACATTAATAGATCTTCTAGGGACAAAAAGGAATATATAGAAAAATTAAGAATGGCGAAACTCACCTACTTATTTACTATCAGACTCTATCAAGACAGGTCAAAAAGGAAATTAGGAAAGCAATAAGAAATTATGAAATCAGGATAGCAAATGACTCAAAAAATAATCCTAAAGCTTTTTACCGACTATCTAAATCCAAAGTTAGGCCCCAAAATAGGCCCCTTAAAACTTCGATAGGAGAAATTACAGAAAATTATTTAGAATTGTGCAGTACATTAAATAGTCAATTTCTTTCCGTTTTCACTAATGAAAATTTGGCACAGATTCCAGAAGTATGTAAGGTATATAGCGATAGTATAGAAAATAGGTTAAGTACGGTTACTATAAGTAGAAATGATGGGCTATAGGAAATTGATAGACTGAAACCTCATAAATCGCCTGGTCCTGATGAGGTATATGCTAGAGTATTAAAATAATGCAGATATGAGTTAAGTTGATCATTAACATTTCTATTTAACAAATCATTAGAAACAGGCTTAGTTTCAGAAGCTTGGTAGTTCCGATCTTCAAAAAAGGTGATAAATCAATAGCATCCAATTACCGTCCCATTAGTCTTACATCATTCATAGGATAGTTACTAGAGTCAATTATTATTTGAAAATTAGAAACCACTTAGAAACATTTAACTTAATCAATTCTTCTCGGCATGGATTCACTCAGGGACGTTCTTGCCTTACTAATGTGCTTAGCTTTTTCTCAGAGGTATATGAAGCAGTAGATAATGACAAGTCATATGATATTGTATATTTAGATTTCAGTAAAGCTTTCGACAGAGTCCCTTCATGAGAGATTGATGAGAAAGGTGAGGAGCATGGAATAGGTGGGGCGTTATTGGGATGGATTAGGTCATGGCTAATTGGTAGGAAGCAGAGAGTCCGCATAAATGGTACGAATTCAGAGTGGGGTGCAGTGGACCAGGGAAAACAACATGCAATTCAATGAGGAAAAATTCCAATTAATACTTTACGGAGATAATAATGGTGTTAAAGAAATTACAAATTACTTAACAGAATCTAACCACATAATAGAACGGAAAGACAGTGTGAAAGACCTTGGGGTATTAATGTCTGAAAATATGGGTTTCAAAGTACATTACCAGGTCAAAGTGGCGGCTGCGAAACGTCTAACGGGTTGGATTCTGCGTACTTTTAAAACACGCGGTGAATTGCCTATGATAACGCTCTTCAAATCTCTAGTGCTACCGCGGCTTGAATACTGTAGCGTATTAACATCCCCATACAAAGAAGGTGAAATAAATGACGTAGGGAGTGTACAAAGAAATTTCACTTCGCATATAAGTTCGATAAAACATCTACACTATTGGGAGCGTTTAAGAGCACTGAATCTGTACTCACTGGAACGTAGAAGAGAACGTTACCTAATAATATACACGTGGAAAATCGCAGAGGGTTTAGTACCAAACCTACATACTCCGATAGTCATGAAATTCAGTGATAGGAGAGGCTGGGAATGCGAAATCCCCCAGATGAATAACAGGGGTGCTATGGGCTCTCTGCGAGAGGGCTGGTTATCACACAGAGGCCCACGTCTCTTCAACAAACTCCCACGGCGAGTAAGAGACATGAGGGACATCTCGTTAGACAACTTCAAGAGAGCCCTAGATGTCGAACTGCAAAAAGTGCCAGACGAGCCTATCCTCGCAAGGGAGCGAGCTGTCGCTTCAAACAGTCTACTGCACCAAATCACCACCCATAACGAGGGGCGTCGCGCTCCTTGGTGCCGCTAGAAGAGCGGCGAACACATCAAAAGGTATCAAAAGGTAAGGTAAGTCAAAAGTGGTGTCTCCCAGGGATCTGTATTAGGCACTTTGTTGTTTGTTATATACATAAATGACCTTGATTTAGGTATAACTAGTAGGATAAGTATATTTGCAGATGATACCAAAATGGGGAGAACAAATTGATTCAGATAGAGATATAGAGTGCCTCCAAAGGGATCTAGATACCTTACACGAATGGTCAGTAAATTGGCAGATGAAGTTTAACATGGACAAAATTAATGCAAGGTATTAAAGATAGAGAAGATGCATACACATGTTAAATATAAACTAGCTAATGTGGAATTAGAAAACTCAGACTGCTAGAAAGATCTAAGTGTGTTTGTTAGCAATAATTTTAAGCCTAGAAAACAGTGTATAAGCGTTCGTAACAAGGCAAACAGGATTCTCGGGTTCATCTCTCGGAGTGTGAGTAACAGAACTTCTGATGTTATCTTAAAACTGTATTTGTCATTAGTGAGACCCCTTATGGATTATGCTGTTCAATTTTGGTGTCCTTATTACAGAATGGACATAGATTCATTGGAGACATTACAACGTAGAATGACAAAAATGATCCATAATATTATAAATCTTCCGTATGAAGAAAGGTTGAAGAAATTAGGCTTACATTCGTTAGAGAGACGCAGAGTTAGAGGGGATATGATAGAGGTGTTCATGTGGGTTAGTGGGATTAATAAAGGGGACATGAACAATGTACTAAAGCTCAGTGATAGCGAAAGAACTCGAACAAATGGTTTCAAATTAGATACATTTCGTTTCAGAAAAGATATAGGCAAATACTGGTTTGGTAACAGAGTTGTAGATAGGTGGCATAGGCTACCAAGTGTTATAGTCGGATCAAAAACGATAGGGAGCTTTTAGATAAAATTAGATAGGCATATGGACGAGATGGGGTGGGTGTGAGGGGGATCTGTCAGGTGTGGGCCAATCGGCGCTCCACGTTTTCTGACCTGACCGTTTCAGTGAGGGCAGTTCTAATGGTGTTAGTGAGCTAGGCTTATAATTAGGCCTTAAAAGTAGGGTTAGGTGTGAGAGGTATCTGCCTTGTGTGGGTCTATCGGCTTTCTGCAGACTCCCATTTTCTTATGTTCTTATATTACGCTAAGCTATATCATGTCATTCTTCATCTGGAATACGAATTGTACCCTTCCAGTATGAATGTTTATTATATTCTTGTTAACTTCGGATGATCTTGTTCAAAATAGATATGACTTCTAATAGTTAAGAGAGATAAAAAGTCACCTCAAGTATCTCTTTCTGCAAAGTATATCTAATTTGTTTTGTTTTGTCAAACACTAGACAATTTCATTAAGTTAAGGAAAGACCTGCCGTATTTAACTCTCTCGCCTCCCCGCAAGTTAGAAAGTTAGCCTTGGACAGACACAATTGGTTTTGGGAGAAATATTTTGGCCAGGAGCATTTTTGAAGAATTTGAATTTAGTCCTGGTAACATGACAATTAAATTTAGAATTTAACTATAACAGAGCAATTTTTAATATTCGCTCACAAGACCTACAAACAATAATTATAGCCGTAAGGGAACTAGAATCACAGTGAATGAGGAACTTTAAATTTACAAAATGCGTAGTGAATAAATATAGCTGAAATATTAGCAAGAAATGTATGCAGAAAGTTAAAATAGATTAACAACTACTGGAAATAAACTAGAGACACAGAACGAAGTAGTATCTCGTAATAGCCGCACTAAAGGCTGATGCATTAAGTTTGAATAAATTAACAAACTACTGGAAATAAAATCAGGATACAGAACGAAGTAGTATCTTGTAATAGCCGAAATAAAGGCTGATGAATAATAACATGAAATAAAGACATAAATCAAAGCAGTGTCTTATAGCAGCCAAAATGATGGCTGATGAAACACAGAGAGGTACAATATAAATTCCCAAACTGGCTGTATAATAATATTTAACCATGTAACGTGGTTGATCGAATTATTCACAAGAACTAAGATAGCTTAGACATATTGAACATAAGTTAACATCAACTCGACGGAAAGGGTTTTGACTTTAACACGGGAGAAACTGTACTCCAATTTATCTCATACGAAAGATGAACGTAGCATTGTCGGAATTTGAGATTGACATATAAAATTATACTCTCTCTGTGCACTTCAATACGAACTGGAACACTCAATAAATAATAACACAAATCAATAATATCTGAGAGTGTTCACTAATTCTGACGTGTAGTGTAGGGTATATATCGTGGTTAAAAATTATATATAACGTTGGTACGGAGTTTAAATCAGTTAAACCCAGAATATTATATATATAATTAACCTGCACAGGTGTGTTCTGTTCTCACAATGCGAGAGCAAATTTGGGGCAAGGAGAGTCCAGAATAGGCCTCTATGATAACGTTAAATTGAACACTAACATATATTATTATAACCTTCACAATAATTCCCAAAATATAGTAACACAGAGACACTTAAGGTGGTGGTGATGAGGAGAGGTAAAATTCAGGAGAGGAAATCTGGTCGACGTAGGACTCGTAGTCCTTCCTTCTGTTTGGCACCAGAGGGAACTGCCGCTCTCACACACAACTAGAGAAGGTAATTTCTAGTTCTTCCAACACACCTCTCTGTCGCCGCAAACATGGGTGTATATCCACTTGATCGCCCGAAAGCTAGAAGATATTGCCGCGTGTTTGCCTATCGATCATATATTTCGGGTAGGTAATATTCAGATGATAAATTGAGTCTTGATTAATTCATTTCGGAATAGTAGGGATATGGGGATTTCGAACTTTTAATTATTGTGAAGTTAATAATTGCCTTAAAAATATAATCGACATAATAATACATAGATATTGTTATTCTTTATTTCTTAAAATTAAATTCATATTTTAGAAAGCTTGCATGGTTGCAGGATAATTGTTTTGCATTGATTTGTATTTTCTTCTATTCTCACTGTTGTATGCAAAGCTTTCGTTAATCTCTGTTTATCTGTTATTTTGGACACAAGTAATTTCCCGCACTGTAGAGGTGCTTATTCTGTTCATATCAGTTGAGATAGGACATCGGTTGTTGATGAGGAAATACATAAAATCCGCTTCATTATAATCCAAATCTGGTTCTTGGGTTGGATACGCCTTTTTCTCGTACCTCGGATCTTGTGATTGGTCCGGAATAGGCCTAGCTGATTGGTCCTTAAGTAAGTCACGCTTGATGAGAGGCCCTGTAGTTCCCATGGGTCCCTGTAGAGGGCGTTGATTTAGAGGACGTTGATTAATTACGGTAGACTGCGTTGTTTCTTGTTTCTACTCTCGTCTGTGCCCTTCGTTTCTTGTGTCTCTCCGTGGTTTGTGAGGGCATATGATGAGGTTGCTAACGTGGCTCTTTGCAACCTCGTCATTTCATATATGTACAGTATTTACAGTATATATATATATATATATATATATATATATATATATATATATATATGTATATTGATATTAGTGTAGCCAGGGAGGATATTTTCTTTCAGGCAGGTGAGATTAAAATAATAGGCACAGTTTGCATTATTGAGTTTTTTATTGATACTCTCAATTTTTCGTATAGTTTTTCTAGTATTTACAGGAAGTTGGTAAAGGAGGTTTGCAAAGGGTTCCGACGTTTCGATGGGCGCAGCCATCATTATCAAGAAGTGGAGTTAGAAGGTGATAAGTCAAGAATATATAGGCGATACAAGATCAAGAGAGGGTTTATTGTGTGCTGGCTGTACGCTAGTTGGCTAACCTCAGGCTAGCTCTGGTTGGTTGGCTGGACGGTGCGTATGGGTTAGGCGCAGGAGTGGGCGGGGCCTCTGCTTCGTTTGTCTGCGTGTGGGGGGGGGGCAATCCTGGGGGCATCATGGGGGGCCTCGCTTTGGAAGGGCGTGCCGAGGGTAGGATCTGGCTGTATTCCGCTTGTGTGTTTAAAGTAGGTTGGTATGTTTGTATATATATTGCTTCAAGAATGAATAGGCGGCGTGAGTCTATTTCTTTATCAAGAATAGAGGTGTGTTTATCTAAGTCGGGTCTGGTGAGTTCCTGATGGTGTGGGGATGTGTGGTAGTGGTCCTTGATAGCTCCGGCTTGAAGGTGGAGGGTAAGGCGACGTGACAGACGAGTCCTTGTCAAACCGACGTAAGTGTGAGGTCCACAGTCCTCACTGTTACAGGTGTGTCGGTATATGACATGGTCCTCTTGTGACGGTTTCTTAGCGGTAGCCGGGCTGTTGCGAAGGACTAGTTGTGAGGTTTTCCTTGATTTGTAGTATATAATAAGTTTAAGGTGTTGGTCAGGGTTCGTAGTTTTAACGTTGTTGCTGATGATGTCTCTCATTATGTTTTCGTCTGTCTTGTGATCTGAGGACATGTGGTTTTTATAGTAAATTTTTATGTATTCAGTGTTTGTATTAGTAGGCATGTCGTGATTGTACCATGTTTGTCGTGTACGACATGCCTACTAATACAAACACTGAATACATAAAAATTAACTATAAAAACCACATGTCCTCAGATCACAAGACAGACAAAAACATAATGAGAGACATTATCAGCAACAACGTTAAAACTACGAACCCTGACCAACACCTTAAACTTATCATATACTACAAATCAAGGAAGACTTCACAACTAGTCCTTCGCAACAGCCTGGCTACCGCTAAGAAACCGTCACAAGAGGACCATGTCATATACCGACACACCTGTAACAGTGAGGACTGTGGACCTCACACTTACGTCGGTTTGACAAGGAATCGTCTGTCACGTCGCCTTACCCTTCACCTTCAAGCCGGAGCTATCAAGGACCACTACCACACATCCCCACACCATCAGGAACTCACCAGACCCGACTTGGATAAACATACCTCTATTCTTGATAAAGAAATAGACTCACACCGCCTATTCATTCTTGAAGCTATATATATACCAACATACCAACCTACTTTCAACACACAAGCGGAATACAGCCAGATCCTACCCTCGGCACGCCCTTCCAAAGCGAGGCCCCTTGTGGAAATATTTCCCACAGAATTTAGATTGTCTAATTATCGTTAAAAATAACGATAAACTAACTACATTTACAAGTATAGTTACAATATAAATAGTGTAAATAGGTATAATTGATGATGGGATATATGGTTTAAATATAGTAAAAATATGTCTATATTATAGTATAGTATTTAATTAATAGGTTGTAAGATATATGGACTAGAAACAAAGAATAATTAAGATAACAAACTGTATATTAAACTCTGAGAATATTCATTTAAAGGTTTCACTTGTGATTAATATAAACGAAGCTTCGATCCTAAACGAAGCTTCGATCCTAAATGCGAGAATAAGCCCTCCAAGAAAAGGGACGGGCAGTTACCTGATAGCCACCGAGCTGTTCACACGAGTGGCGGAATTACCGAAATACCGTACCATAAACGGCGAGGAACCACGGCTCCATTAACCATAGGAGTCCGCTACCTTAGGTTAAGTATACCTGTATATAGGATATTTCTGGCCAGTAAATAAACTAGTAGGGTTGCTTATACTTTTTGTTGGCGTTACGTGGTACGACGATGATAAAATAACAGTAAGTGTCACAATAATATAATATAAAGTTATGATAAATAATTACATATATTGATTCTGGATAAACTATATAGTTTTAACTTAACAGCAAAGTTATATAAATATTATTTGTTTCAGTTGTGTTGCTAGAGCGGGAATCAATAGCGATTCGACCGAAGTTGGTGAGTATGTGACACAGTATAGCCGAACTTAAACTTTTATGATCTGCCTAGTTAAAACATTAAATTGTGGTTAATTTTCGTATTTCGAGGGACGACTTGGGCAGTCGTAACGGATATTTTCCATACCCCCCATGATGCCCCCAGGATTGCTCCCTCCACACACGCAGACAAACGAAGCAGAGGCCCCGCCCATTCCTGCGCCTAACCCATACGCACCGTCCAGCCAACCAACCAGAGCTAG
The DNA here is from genome assembly GCA_032716605.1 of Paralithodes platypus. Classification (NCBI taxonomy): domain Eukaryota; kingdom Metazoa; phylum Arthropoda; class Malacostraca; order Decapoda; family Lithodidae; genus Paralithodes; species Paralithodes platypus. Next base: position 8,913,546 of record CM064511.1, on the reverse strand, counting down.
CCTGAGGTTAGCCAACCAGCGTACAGCCAGCACACAATAAACCCTCTCTTGATCTTGTATCGCCTATATATTCTTGACTTATCACCTTCTAACTTCACTTCTCCTTGATAATGATGGCTGCGCCCATCGAAACGTCGGAACCCTTTGCAAACCTCCTTTACCAACTTCCTGTAAATACTAGAAAAACTATACGAAAAATTGAGAGTATCAATAAAAACTCAATAATGCAAACTGTGCCTATTATTTTAATCTCACCTGCCTGATAGAATATATATATATATATATATATATATATATATATATATGGTATATTATTATTTGTTTGTTTCTTTATCATGCTAAGGGATATCGTAAAGTTTTAATTATCACCCGGAAATTATTGAGCTATGTCGATGAAATGTTGTCAGTGTAATGACTGGTCCTTATGCCTATGATGGTGCAACAATGTTCTCCTAAGGTCGCTTACTTTCTTTACAGGTGGCGCTAGATGTCAGTAACCTGCAAGATGGAGAAGATTGAGGCTCGCAGCGTGATTAAGTTCCTGCATTTGAAGGGTTACAGTGCCCGGATTATCCATGATGAAACGAAGGCTGTCTATGGTGATGATTGCCCATCATATGACACTGTTGTGAGGTGGAAAAGAAATTTCCTTCATTTCATCATGGATCTTCCGGGCACTGTAACCCTTCAAATGCTTGAGCTTAACACTCAAGCCGCGGGTCTCGACATGTCGAGTGAGAGAACCATGGCCTATCCCGCGGGTCCCGACATATGTAGCAAGCGATGTTGAGCACATTATCGGCTCTGAGAGAGAGTCCACGCGTTGGGAAGACCGCAGGCAGGCTCTGACTGCTCGGCTTGAGCCTAGCGAGGCAACCGATGTCCCCGCCACATTCCTGGCCTCGCTAGACAGGGTAAAATCTCGGGAGTTTACCGTATTTTAGGGTTTTTGCCCTCGTGTTGCGCAATTGTTGCAAGAGAACCCGTGGCCGTACAAGGATGAGTCAGGTGTCATTGGAAAGCTCTATTATCGCCCTTTCACGGATACATAATTGTATTATGCACTGGCTCTTGTTTATGCATGAAAAAGAGCATGGAATGTAGCTCGTTTAGGGTAAATATGCCTACCACACAGGTAGTAGAAATCACAAATATCCCCGTTCGACAGGGGTTAATCACGCTGCGAGCCTCAATCTTCTCCATCTTGTAGGTTACTGACATCTAGTGCCACCTGTAAAGGAAGTAAACGAACATAGGAGAATAGTTTTGCACCATCATGAGCATAAGGATCAGTCATTACACTGACAATATTTCATCGACATAGCTCAATAACTTCCGGGTGAACGAATTTCCTGATTTCTACAATATGGGTTGAAGGTGATATCTCCCTGAGAGAGAGAGAGAGAGAGAGAGAGAATGTTGATACAAATCTTATTCATTATATTGTATGGGCGAGTTGTTTTTGTGTGTGTGTGTGTGTGTTTGGGTGTAGGCTAAGTGTTTATGATCGCGTGTCCATCATCTGTACGTTGAAAAATTGTTGCCTACATCAGGAACGGACGAGTGGCTTATTACTGCTCGGCTCAATCGTGTTGTAGTTGTAGTTCTGCTTGTTAGATTGGATCAGCCGAAAGAGTTGTCAGGGCAGAGAGAGAGAGAGAGAGAGATTTGATTGTGCCCCTAGGGGCGAGTTTATCGAGCAGCGCCCCTCATCCTGTGAGGAGACAACCACTGGTAAAGCGATACATACTGCTCAAAGAGCCATTATTCCACTGAAACAACAGCATCGTCGTCTGGTTACATTCATATTTGTGTTTATAAATCAGGTAGGCATTGATGTGTTATTATAGTTTCCTCATTTAATTGCCACATGTGCTGTATATACGTAGCTCATGATTAATGGAAACATTTTTTTTTATTTTTTTTTTATTTTTTTTACCGAATGATTAATTGACAGGTTGTAAATAATAGCACTTACAAAACTAGTGCAATTATATGAGGAGACTGTTCATATTTTTCATGACATAAATGGTTATTGAGGTCATAGTTATCTGAATACAATTAATACATACATGATGTGACTAATATTTCCAACTACATACATTATTATGCAATAATAGTACCAAATATATTACACGTTAATAAAAGGGGATGTGTCGGATGGTTGAAAGCCACAGTTGCTCGCGCGTTTGGGGCTAGCAACACGTATTATGAAAAACATGCATCCTCCTTCATTCACTGTCCCCCCCTTTCACTCACTCAACCCCACAATTTGCCGGAGGATAACAGGTTTTTCACAATACGTAGACGGAGGTCTTTTAAAAAAAAATATATATATATATATTACTATCATATGAGGGACACTTTACATTCTTCATACATCAACGGTTATTGAGGTCATAGTTGGCTGAATACAACACTTACATACATAATGTGACTAATATTACCAACTACCGAAGTTATAATGCAATTATAGTTCTATAAATATATTACAATCATGAGTGACATGGTTCAAATATTCATATCAATAATGGTTACTGATAGTTAACGGAGTATGACCAGTGGAGAAGTTTACATGCCTATAGTATTATACTATATTAGTAGGGTGTGAGGTTTATGGGAGAGAGGGAGGTGGGGAGGTTGTAGGAGGTAGAGGAATGGGAGGGAGAGGAGGAGGAGTAGGGGCAGGGGGAGGAGGAGGAGGTAAGGTACTCCAGGGAGGAGGTGTGTGTCAGAGGGGAAGTGTGTGTGTGTATTTGTTGGAGGGGGGGAGATACTACATATAAATAAGTTATTTAAGGCCAGCAATAGTACTGAAGATATAAATGGTAGTATGAAGACAATAATAATAATAATAATAATAATAATAAAAATATAATAATAATAAAAATGAAAGTAATAATAGTAATAACAGTAAAAATAATAGCAATACAATATTTCTTAAAAGGGTAAGTTTGACTTTCAACTCAAGTTTACAGATATCAGCAGTATCGTTTCATCGGACCTGACACAACATATCAATAAGTAAGGAAGGAAACTGTATGAATGCAAAGATCAAAACTCCATTATGTTTGGTAGCAAAACAGTATTCGGAGGGAAGGTACAAGTAGTCCTCCGGGAGGGACGTGCCGCATATCCGGAGGTACTTGTAGATCAAACAATTAGCCGAGAATATTGAGGACAATTATATTGCTTACATATGCAAGGGTCATGTATATTGGCTTACAAAAGGATATGAACTGGCACTTAACAGATTATTTAAAGTAAATGCTATGTTATAGGCTCAAAAGGATATGTATATACATTTTCAATCTATTCGATGAGAATAGCAGTGATAAGTAAAGAAATATTGACTGATATTATAAGTGTGACATGATCAATGAAAACATGAAATCGTGTAGAGGGTGTTACAAAGGGTTTAAGTGTGACCATGTAAAAAAGAAAAAATATGTGGAGGGCAAGGGGTGCATACTTATACGGTGCATATTTACATCAGTACATATTATTGTGGAGGGGCAAAGTTCTTGTGTTTTTTTAGTATGTTATTGATTACGTTATTCTTTAGCATGTATGTTGCTTGATCCTCAAATGTAGTTAACTGGTTATTTCTGTATTCCCTAATCATTGGGCATTCCAAGATATAGTGCTCGAGAGAGTGTTTGTTGGGAGCTCTGCAAACCCTACATTTCCTGTGTTCTTCTCCTACCTGCCAATTCAGCTGCCATGGATAACAATAGCCAAGTCTTATTCTCGCATGTACTGAGTCTACCCACCTACTCGTTGTACGTTTACCATAGGTGTATTTGGTCGTAAATGCTACTTTATTGTAGTAGTTTATAGATCGGCTGGTATTATGATGTCTAGCTCTGTCTTCATTCACTCTTTCTTCTTGTGTTTTTTTAATTATAGTTCTCATTTGTTTCAATGACAGTTCAAGGATATGATTAGGTTCTTCTTTCTCTGAGGCCTCCTTGGCAAGCTTATCTGCCCTTTCATTGCCGGGGATGCCTACATGTGAGGGAATCCAGGCAAATTTGACCCCTAGCCCCTTGTCCCTTACACATTTTATCCCCCGTCTGATATCTTGTACAAGGAAACGGTAGGTGGGATGGGGGCTAGAGATAGCTTCCAAGACCGCCCTGCTGTCAGATAGGATAAGAATATTCTCTCCCCTTCGAAAGATACTCCCAATTCCCATCGCAATTGCCACCAGCTCAGTTTGAGGGGAGGAGGCCCAGTCCTGTAGCCTGGATAGTTCATCGTCTCCCTGAACAAAGTTGCCACCACTCATAATAGTGATGGCAGCTCCTGCCCTCCCAGTTACGGTGTTAAGTGAGCCGTCACAGTATACTTGATCAGTGTTCTCATCTGTCATATCTTCAATTAGTGACATCAAGTTCGTCTTCAGAGCGTAGGACGGGATCTCAGACTTTTTTGTGTCGAGGTGAGTCACCATAATATCAATAGTGGCCTCTTCCCAGGGCGGAGGGGGACACTCAATTGCCGGACATCTGGATGGTAGTCTGTAAGCTGGCTGGGCGGGAGGGGGTCAGTCAGTTGCCAGTCACCGATATAGTTGTCTATAAGCTGGTAGTCAAGAATGTCAGCAGCAGTTATATGTGGCCAGTCCCTGCCTTTTAAGTCATCTATTCTAAGAAGCTCCATTAGTGCAGTCTTAGGTCGTGTTTCTCTGTCGTCTCTCAGTGTTCGTATGCCTATTATCATATTTGTTTCTGTTATTCTATCAGTGATGGACGATAGATTTAACTCATATCTAAGATTTTTTACCTTCACATTTGTCGGACATCCAAAAATAAGTCTCGTGGCCTCATTTTGCAGTTTGTCAAGTTTTTCGGTCTGATTAGCAGATAGACAGGAGAGACCAGGTGCATGGTAGTCAATTACTGATCTAATATAGGCAATGTACATAGTCCTGAGGATAGTGATGGAGGCACCCATGAGAGAGAGAGAGAGAGAGTAGAGAGAGAGAGAGGAGAGAGAGAGAGAGGAGAGAGAGAGAAGAGAGAGAGAGAGAGAGAGAGAGAGAGAGAGAGAGAGAGAGAGAGAGAGAGAGAGAGAGAGAGAGAGAGAGAGAGAGAGAGAGAGGAGTTTAGGAGTTTAAACTATTTAACATAATTTACATCTGCCGATATAGTTTCCGATTCCAATGCGAAATAGCCTGAAGATAGTACGATCAAAGACGTGCTCCTCGGAAATTGCCGGAAGATGCGCTCGTGTGACTCCGGCTTATGTAGTAACGCTTGTTGTTTATGTGCTTGTATTTATAGTATGTTCGTATTTGTATTGTGTATGATTGTGTGGGCGTAGGTATTATTGTGTGTGTTTGTGTATGGATGTGTGTGTGTGTGTGTATATATATGTGTGTGAGTGAATGAGTGTGTGAGAGAGAGAGAGAGGGAGAATGAGTGAGTGTGTGTGTGTGTTTAATATGTGGTGTATTATTTAGCGTCTTGTGTCTCGTCAAAGGAATAACTATTTTTGGCTCAGTTACTCCCAACCACTTTCTTTTTTAGGATCGACCAAAAATATGAAAACGAGGAACCCACAATTTCCAGTTTATTTGTGGGTAGTATTGCGAAATGTTTCTTTCGCGGATGTTTAGGATTTTTTTATGGAATTATTTTTTTCCCTCACCCCTTTAGTTTTTTACGTACCCCGCACCTCACCAAATACGATAAAAGGGGAGATGGTTAATTTTCTGGACCCCCTTCTCCCTCATGCTTTGTCCTATTTGTTTTGAGATTTTCAGACGTTTGTTCCATAATATTGGCGAATTTAAGATCTTTCACTTTCACTTTATATAGTTTGGAAATTAATTGTGAGTTTCAGATGGTTAGTTATGATGGATTTTACCCCTGCGATTCCTAGAGTGCCTTCCGAAGCTGAGTAAAATCGTCTAATGGAAGCCAGGGTGAAGTCGAAAAATTCGTCATCGAATACTGAAAGTGTTAAGGGGAGATTTTCACTTAAGGGATTATTTTTCGAACCTCCTCCCTCACGTTTAACCCCATTAGTTTTGAAATTTTAAGACGTTCGCCCCTCGCCCGGTTAGTTTGGCGATTTTAAGACATTTCGCCCATATTCTGTCAAACTTTTAGACCTTTCGTGCCATTTAGGTGTCGAATTTTCCTGGCGAGCGATAGTGAGCCTGTAATTTAGGAGGAACCGGCTGCCGGGACATTTTTCTACCGAAAAAATTACAAATTTATATCAAAGGGGGATCTTAGGGTTATTTTATAAGGTTGAATGGGGCTTAGGAAGCAAACTAGAAATATCCCATTAAATCCCCCCAAAAACTACGATACTAACATAAAATCAGAAGAACAAACTCAGAAAATCCAAATATAATGTTGGACCCCATAGCATTTAGTTTTTTCTTATATATATATATATATATATATATATATATATATATATATATGTGTTTCTAATCTCTCAGTGGGGATCGAACCATCGACCATCAGGACGATAGCCGACGCTTTAATTTAATCAACTACACCACGGCAGTCTGATGGTCGACGGTTCGATCCCCACTGAGAGATTAGAAACATTTAGTGGCTCACGTGTATTTGTGATATATTCTCAATATATATATATATTCTGACATACGGAGCCCTGTATGTGTTTATTTAAGAGTTAGAGTTAAGAGTTGAAGGAGTGCCGAATTACCCGGGCGGCGAAGCAGACCAGCGAGCGTGGGAATCAACTCGTCCGCATACCAGCAACAAACCTTCAAACCTGCGTGCGTCATATGGGGGGGGGGGAAATTTGATGGGTGATTGACGTCATTACACAACCTGGCCCCTCCTTTCGGACCCTGCAAACTACTTCGATGACTCGACGCTATGACGATCATCGATGCCATTGGACCACGCATCTGCTACACAACTAGAGGAGCTGTGATTGGGGCGGGCACCATCCCCCGCCTCCTGATTCGTTCCTACACCATCATTGCATAGTATATAAGACCCGAGTAGTGGGCATTCAAATCAGTCACATTTGGAGTTGGGAAGGTGAACATGCAGCTGGAGGAAGACCAGGGTGAAGTATTATAATGGGATTGTGACTGTCAGTCAGATTATATAAGTGTGTGTGGTGTAAACACTTATGTTGGTTAGTGAGATATGTGATTGGGAATTAACGTTAACGCTACTATTATGTACTTAACTATTTTAGTTGACTGACTTGTGGACTAAAGCAACTCTTTAAGTAATTGGGTTATGATAAAAGTAATACTATTGTTTTATATTAATACTTACGAGTTCTTTAATTTTCTTTTAATTAAGCTTACATTGCTGGTAAGAACAAAAACGGTGATACTATTGTCTCATATTAGTAATATCGCCTTAGACTAACAGGGCTGTTTTAATGTTACTTCTAGTGATTTCCTAAGCTGAAGAAAATTCTTTTAGCTTCTAAATATTATTTTTGCTTTTCATATTATTTGAGTGAGACCTGAATCGAATCTATGAAGCGATCCTGTAACTTAATTTACTCCTAATCAAACCTCAATGTTACGTGGTTAAGAAATACATTTATCTAATTATTGAATATATATCTAACTTTTTATGTGACTTTGATATTAATCCTGATAATAATAATATAATACTATTAACGTAAGACATTAACCAAGAATAATAACTACATTAAATATAAATAAAAGGACATAAGAAAACTATCTATCCATTTCAAAAAGGGTAAGAGACAGAAATATTCTTACCTTAATATTTATCTTTCAAGACTTGATATATAATTAATAGTCCTTCTTTAGATATAACTTATTCGGTTCATAACCATAGCCTACTAAGCTTCGGTTAAATAATAATTCTTTATAAATACTACATGACTTTAATTAGTTTCAGTATTTTACCATAATTAAAGAGTATCAGTCAATAAAGGATACCAAGTCCTAAGATCCAAAAGGAAAGGAAGCAACAACAGGAAATAATTTTATTAGATTTTACTTTCGTTTTGCCTTCAGCTGACTGATACCTTAATATATATCTCTATGCTATCTAGTTTCATCAAGTTAACCACTTGAGGATCAAGATACGTAACAGAAGGGTGGCGACCTCGCCAGGATTCGTTTCATACAGTTTCACTCAGTTTCATTACCGTTTCACTACTTAAAAATCAAATATTAATTATGCCTGATATAATTAATGACGAAGATGCTCGGGTTTTCATAGAATCAGAACCCACAGCCCCTGATATTGACCGTCTGTCAAAATCCGAACTGAAAGTGCTTGCCTCACATCTCCAGTTAACTGTCTCAAACATGTCCAAAGTAGAGATGGCTCAGACCATAAAATCCCACCTGTTCCCTGTAGAAGGCGAGGAGGGTGGCGGAGCAGTTGGTGGGATCCCGAGTAATCCTAGCCAACTTGATGATCAAATACCACCTGGTTTTACCGTTGATCAATTACTCGAACTAGAATTAGCCAGAATAAATACCGAACAAGCCAGAGCAACGACCGAACAATATCAATGTCAATATCGTATAGCTCAACTAAATGTCAATACAAATGCTCCCTTAATTGCTCCCCCTCTGGGATTGACTATGACCAGTGTCATTGCACCTTTCACTGAGGATAATGTGCAGGATTTCTTTGTTTTGTTTGAGGAAGTTGCTTTAGGTATGAGGTGGACAAGAGATCAATGGCCTTTTATGTCACAAAGCGTTTTGACAGGGCAAGCTCGAGCCATGTATTTGTCAGAAGTAGCAGAGGTTAGGCAGGATTATGACAATCTCAAAGAGGCTATCCTAAAAACCAATCAATTGCAGTCTGAGGCTTACAGGCAATCATTCCGTAAAAAACAGAAGAAAGTAGAAGAAACACATAAGGTATTTGCCAGGACCATGACTAAAACTTTCAATCATTGGGTCAAGAGTAAGAAAGTCACAAGCTACAACGATCTGAAGGAGTTGGTCCTGTTAGAAAATTTCCAATGGAAAATTGATTCTTCTGTAGCCAGCATTTGAGGGGGAAAAAGGTAGATTGTCTTGCCGACGCCGCTGACATGGCTGACACATACGTGCTCAGCAACAAATTTCGTGGAAAGAAGCCCTACGATAATTCTAGTTCTAATTCTAAATATCCCAATCACAAATCTGACAGACCCGGTCACAAGCCTGTAACGTCTTCCCCAGCTAGCCAAAATAGAATTGTTCCCCCAACTAAAATGCGACTCAGGGCAATGGTAACAGAGGTGGGGCCCAAAGTAATAGTAATGCTCAAAGAGGGAACATTCCCGTATCCCCTAAAGTATGTACTTTTTGTGGCAAGAGAGGCCACCTAGCTTACCAGTGTTGGGCCAAGGAGAGAACCGAGAGATCGGGGCAGACAGTTGCCGCCGTATCTCAAACTCCATATGTGCCTTTAATGCAGGACTCCCGACAGAAGGAGTACCCAGCACCAAAAGTTCCTTTAATACAGGACTCCCGACAGAAGGAGTACCTAGCAGCTAACGTAAACCATCTAGACAGGGGTGTAGTAGCATGCGTGGTGCAACCCACTAGGGTTAAGCCAATAATAATTTCTCCATCAGTGCAGGACAGTTACCGTCCCTTTATTTCATCTGGCAACGTGAGATTAAATGGTTGCATGCATGAGGTAAAAATTCTGAGAGACACAGGTTCTACTAGCACCCTCATGGTGAATCCTTACACTGAGTGCCCACCTGGCGAACCAGTTATAATGAGAGGTGCTGGAGGCCAATTTTATGCATACTTGGTAAAAGGCGAAATTGAATGTGAGTTACTACAGGGTGAGGCCACCATAGCTTTGTGTAGGTCCCAAGATATCCCTGTGCCCGGGGTAACACTCCTTTTGGAGAATGATGTAGCAGGTGAGAAGGTCCGACCAGACCCCATTTTGTCACTTTCCCCTGTTAACGAGCCACTAACAGGTGAGCTCGAAAAGGAGATGCCAACAGTTTTCCCTGTGTGTGCTGTCACACGTTCAATGTCTCAAGTAGCAGTTCCCTCAGACAGAAATGTACCGATTGTAAGAGTTGATGAAAGGGATGATGAGAGTGTGAATGACGCTCCAACTGTGCCTGATGATGTGACTGAGGTGGATTTATCTGACACCTTTATGGCTCATCTTGACCCTAACGATGACCATGAAACCCCTTCAAATTGTCCTACTGGTCTGGTAGAGCTACAGAAAGATGATGGAAAATGCAAGGAGTTAGCTGCCAGGGCCGTGAGTGAAGAGGAATGTGAGAAGGAGGGTGGTGAATGTTTCTACCTCAAAGGAGGAGTATTGTGGTGTAGATGGAGACAGCCACACAGACCAATCGATGACGGGGCCTGGGACGTCCATCAAGTAGTAGTCCCCAAACCTTGTCGTAGAGATATCTTGGAAATGGCATATTGTATACCATTGGCAGGACACCTAGGTGTGAGAAAAACTTTAGACAGAATCAGAGCCCACTTTCACTGGCCAGGAATGCGTGCAGAAGTAGTGGAGTTTTGTAGAGTGTGTCACACCTGCCAGATGACAGCAAAACCCAATCAGAAGGTGCCTGTACATCCTCTGGTGCCCTTGCCCGTCTTCGAGAAACCTTTTACTCGGGTGGTAGTGGACATTGTAGGCCCATTACCTAAGACTTCCCAAGGTAACATTTATTTATTAACGATTATGGACATGGCAACTCGCTACCCAGACGCTATACCCTTAAGGACTACCTCTGCTCCAACTGTCATCAAGGAACTGCTCAAATACTTCACCAGAATGGGTTTCCCCCATGAGGTGCAAAGTGATCAAGAAACTAATTTTACCTCTAACATTTTTCAGCAGTCCCTGAAGGAGTTGGGTATCGAGCATGTGAAGTCGAGCACCTACCACCCAGAGAGTCAAGGGGTTCTCGAACGGTATCATCAAACTTTGAAAGCCATGTTACGTAAATATTGTACAGAGACCGGAGTTGAGTGGGATAAGGGGGTACCTTTTCTTTTATTTGCTTCTCGTGAGGTTCCAACAGAATCCCTGGGTTTTTCCCCAAATGAGCTACTTTTCGGTCACCAGGTAAGAGGTCCTTTGCAACTATTGCAGGATAGCCTAGTTGGCCAGGAGGGGAACCAAAACCTCCTCAAGTATGTTTCAGATTTCAAAACCCGGCTGAGATCCTCATGTGAGTTTGCAGCTCAAAACTTGACAGTGGCTAAAAGCTCCATGAAGAACTGGTATGACAGAAAAGCCCGTGAGAGGGAGTTTCAGCCCAGTGATGAGGTTTTGCTCCTGCTCCCCCTTTTTGGCCAACCTTTATCTGCCAAGTTCAGGGGCCCATATAAGATCATTCAGAGGGTGAGCATTACCGATTATCTAGTAACTACCCCAGACAGGAGAAAGCCCACGCAAGTATTCCATATAAATATGTTGAAATCCTACCATAGGTCCCCTGATTCGTCTCTTCCAGATTCTCCCACTGTGGCAGTGATAGGCCGGGAGCTAGCTCGATTTATTTATGTGAGAGAGGTAAAAAGGTTTGACCCTTCCAAGGCAAGCCTATCTACCTGGTATGTATAGATCACCATTGCTGGAAGCTTTGCTCCTGTGCGTTTGACCCTGGGACCCTTTTCAAAAGTTGCAAAAATTGGTTTTATTTATGTGAGTGCCGAGACAGAAATTAACCATACAGGATTGTAGGTTGATGATGTGGGATCATAAATTCATCAACTTCAGACTGAACCCTTGTGAGGACAGTGACCGTTAAAGGGGTTCAAAAACCAAAATATTTATGCGAAGACCGACAATCACACAGTTAAGTTTTTCTAGAAGCTGGAAGGGACTACTATTTGAAAATCATGATGCCAGCAAGTTTTGACTGTGCCAAACCCTTGCCAGCAAGACCTTTTTAAAGGGGTTCAAAAACAAAAATATTCATGTGGAAACTGACATACACACGGTTAAGTTTTTCTAGAAGCTGGAAGGGTCTACTATTGGAAAATCATGATGCCAGCAAGGTTTGACTGTGCCAAACCCTTGCCAGCAAGACCCTTTTTAAGTGGTCCAAAACCAAAATATTTAAGGCCGACATACACGTGGTTAATTGAATTTCATTTTTATTATTACAAAATAACAAACATAACTTACCGGGATATACCGGTATTTTGGGATACATCACTTTATCAATAATTTTGTAATTTTATACATGTTCAAACAGCATGTTACAATAGACAGCATGTTACAATAGACAGCTGTGCTTCCAGGACAGGCACAAACAAGTTTCACATACAATAACTATGCCTAGCCTACGATGATTGACAAATCACTTTGGCCTACTCATCACTTTCACTGTCACCACTGTCCCCGCTCTACTCGCCTCCGGACTCTAATTCTTCGTCTTCCATCTCCTCGACTTCATCATCTTTGGACTCACCTGGTCCAAAGTCTGGTATGGCTCGTCCTTCGAACCAGAATGGTTGAAGTGTTTCGCTATTTTCTTCTTTTCACCCAAAATCCAAGGGGTTCTTAACATTGGGCATTCCTTGGTCAGCATTCCGCCACATCATTGCAACAAAATTTGCCCGTTGGATGGGTTTGTGCAATGATTTACTGCATGGAGGTAGTGAGGCACAATTGACCTTTTTTACTTTCCTCAGTACTTTGCTTCCCCCCGTCATTTTCATAAACGACTCGTATCTCGCCTCATTGATGTCTTGGTGGTGCTTCATCCCGTATATATGGCAAACGAACGCAGTTACGGACTGATAATCAACATCAGTAGAATTTAGTGACTGGATGCCACTTAGATATTGATTGTAGTCGTCTGATTCAAGTATCTCAAATGGTTTTTTCTTTCCTTTTCTATAAAAGGATGACGTGAAGTCACAGCCAGTAAGTGAGTGCAGGCCTGTTAGTGCATCACTTAATCCTGACTGCTTCTTCTCCAGTTCAGCAGCAATCGTTGTGATGTCGATGAAACGCCTATTGTTGCTTGTTCCATAGTCCATGATTATAGACAGGTCTGGTTTTCTGGCAGCTAAGGAAGTCAGGACAACTACAACATCTGTGTCCGACGAACGAACCATGACAGTACCACGTTCAGTGTTGCCAAGGTGAAAGGCTATCAGCGTGTCGGCTTCTTCGTGCTGTCTTTGCATTGTTTCTGGTCGAGTCACTTTCAACTGTCCTGATGTGTTCTTCAATCTTATGCACGTTCTGCCATGAGATATGTATATGGTTCTCTCCCCAATTATTGGACCGTATTGTTCCTTTTGTAACTCAGCAAGAAGAACTCTTCCTTAAAACAGTAATCTTTGAGTAGCTCGGTACCCTTCTGCTTTTGTTGTTGATCTGGGCCTGTAATCTGATAGGCAACATCATTTACACCTCCTCTTTTTTGTCGCTCGGCATCCTTGATGGAAGGTGTGATGTACTTATCAAGCAAAAGATGAACTTCATCACCATGAGCAGAGCACAACTTTACCATAAAATCTCGGGCTATGCTGCTGTAGGTTGACTTGTTGTGTTTGGAAAGAACTTCATGCATGAGTAGACCCCCATCAAACATAGTGGCATTGACACGTCCAATTGACTTCTCATCAAGAACCTTCACTTGCTTTTGTTCCAAGATTTTTGTGAGTGCGGCCTTCTCAGTATTGTTCATGGTGCCGTCTGAATGGGCTAGAGCCAGAGGGACTTCATTGATAGGGTAACTCAGGATCATCTTCAAATCAGGCTTTGCATCTGACTGTGCAGCTGCTGTCAACAAGTAGCCAAATGCATCACGAACACCCTCAGCAGCTCCTAGTGCCTTCTTCTCTTTAGGACACTTCTTACGAAGGTTTTCTCTTGCAAAGTTCAATACTTGACATCTTGGGATCGTCTTCAAGAATCTCTTGTCATCTGTCGCACACTCAGCAAATTTATTCCGAAGGTCTTTTCCTCGTTCAAGTACTTGTGTCAAGTAGTCTGATGTCTCTGCTTTTGCAACCTTGCCTGTTGCAATATTGACAAGCTCAAAGGGGGCGTCTTTACTGAATGGATTACACATGTTCTCCAAGGCTTTGGTCAATGCTGCCATATCACGATTATCCCTCTTGATATAACTTTTCTTCAGCTGTTTTGCTGGTGTCTCTCCAGCCTGGATGTTACAGATGATTTCATCTCGGACACCGCCATACTACGCTGTGTGAGACTAACACACCATCGTCGAAAAGTACTTTCCGAATTGGCAAACGAAGTTATCCCTGTTGCTGATGATGCGGCGTCACGATTCACCGTTTGCTCGAGCGTAAGGTCAATGGGAGACCGAGAATACGACTTGCTGGTTCATCGAATGGAGAATACGCCTGCTTCCAAGACTTTCCTTGCTGCTCCTGGCATGTTTTGCATCTTGTCCAGGAATAGTGATCCCCAGCGAGCATAGTTAGGTCTGTTCAGTGCAAAGCAGAGTTCAATGGTGCATGGCAAAACTCTCAGGAAAAGATCTACATCATTTGTACGTATAGCCCTCTGGAGCAAACGGTGAATCCTGTTTACGATGTACACATAGATCGCCCAGACACGTGCCAGCTTACCTTCTGTACCATTGATTAGTCTATGAAAGAACACCTCAAAACCTTCCATTGCTAGCTGTACTTGATCAGATTGAGCTGTTTGGTCCAGATCATGTTGGTCAGATGCTGTCAACAATTCTTTACATACCTGTTTGATTTCCTCTGGGGCATCCTCTAGGTATCTCTGAAATATGGCCCTCTCCATGACGGCAGCCACAAGCTGATGGATGCGAGTGCAACGATTGTAGAACTTGCCCTTTAAGAGACCATTCAACGAGCCATCTCCAAGCATACCATATTCAGTAAGGATGTACTCAATACCTGAATCCGATATGTATGTTCCCAGTGCCCCAAAAAGTGCAAGTTCAACATGGAATACACCCAACAGAATTATCAGGTTATCAAAGTCTGGTGCCTTCAAAGACTGAATGGAGAATGCCTTAAGGGCTACTGCTAGATCATAGGAAACTATAGCATACTCTTGCTTGTTTTCAGCTGCTACCTTCATTGAGCGAACCATGGTCTCTTGCACCACATCGTTGCGAGTTATTTATTCATTTTTTGTAGCCATCCCGCGACCCTCAGGAGCACCCTTGCGACCCTCATTTGGGTCGCGACCATGGGTTTGGGAACCACTGATCTAAAAGAATAATGGGTCTTGCTGGCAAGGGTTTGGCACAGTCAAAACTTGCTGGCATCATGATTTTCCAATAGTAGACCCTTCCAGCTTCTAGAAAAACTTAACCGTGTGTATGTCAGTTTCCACATGAATATTTTGGTTTTTGAACCCCTTTAAAAAGGTCTTGCTGGCAAGGGTTAGGCACAGTCAAAACTTGCTGGCATCATGATTTTCAAATAGTAGACCCGTCCAGCTTCTAGAAAAACTTAACTGTGTGATTGTCGGTCTTCGCATAAATATTTTGGTTTTTGAACCCCTTTAACGGTCCCTGTCCTCACAAGGGTTCAGTCTGAAGTTGCTGGCATTGATGAATTTATGATCCCACATCATCAACCTACAATCCTGTATGGTTAATTTCTGTCTCGGCACTCACATAAATAAAACCAATTTGTGCAACTTTTGAAAAGGGTCCCAGGGTCAAACGCACAGGAGCAAAGCTGCCAGCAATGGTGATCTATACATACCAGGTAGATAGGCTTGCCTTGGAAGGGTCAAACCTTTTTACCTCTCTCACATAAATAAATTGAGCTAGCTCCCGGCCTATGATGTCAGGACCTGTGGACAGCCTGGTGCGGACGAAGTCTTCAGTTCTCTTACTGACCCGCAACAGACTGTTCCAGAGCCTGAAGGTATCCATGCAGACTTTGACTTGTCATGTAGCCTATCCAACATTAAGTTTAACTCAGTAGCTTGGGGGGAATTACCATCTAAACTATGTCATCTTCCCTCTGATCAAGCGAGCCAACTAATCTCTGTTTTATCTCAGTCTCCCAGTGTGTTCCGTGATACTCCAGGGCTCACTTCTTTGGCCGTGCACGACATCGACGTAGGGGATGCAACACTCATTTAACTATCCCCCTACCGTGTCTCACCACAATGCAGGAGTATACTGCAGGTCGAGCTTGACTTCATGTTGTCAAACGAGCTGATCACTAAGGCCTTAAGCCAGTGGAGTAGTCCGGTCATACTTGTGCCAAAGCCAGACGGGAGCCATAGGTTATGTGTGGACTATAGGCAAGTTAATGCTGTCATAAAGAACGATACCTACCCACTGCCACGGATCAACGACTGCATTGACCAGATTGGTACAGCCACCTATATCAGCAAGATTGACTTAATGAAGGGATATTGGCAAGTAGCTCTCACCCCTAGAGCGAGGGAAATATGCTTTGTAGTCAATAATCAAGCCTTCTGCTGTAACGTAATGCCCTACGGCTTGAAAAACGCTCCAGCTACATTCCAGCGCCTCATGAATTTGGTGACTGAAGGGGTACCTGGATGTGTTGTCTACATCGATGATATTCTTATCTTTTCACAGTCATGGGAGGAGCATCTTTACCAACTTAGATTGCTGTTCTTAAATCTTGCTGATGCCAATCTGGTGGTAAATCTTAAGAAATGCACCTTTGTAAAGAGTACGGTCCAGTATCTGGGATATACGGTAGGTCAGGGGCAGGTTGCACCTCCTCAAGCAAAGGTAGAGTCTATTCTAGAACTCCCAACTCCTAGCACTAAGAAACATATCCAAAGGTACCTAGGAATGATTGGTTATTATAGGCGTTTCATCTTAAACTTTTCTAGGTTAACAGCTCCCCTGACAGATCTTCTCCGTAAGGATGTGAAGTTTGAGTGGTCCTCCGAATGTGAGGAGGCCTTTAATGCTACCAAATATATTTTATCCAATTTTCCTGTACTCCGAGCTCCTGATTTTAACAAATATTTTTCCCTAGCAGTGGATGCGAGCAATACCGGGGTTGGTGCAGTATTGCTACAGGAAGACGACTGTGAAGTATTGCATCATGTGTGCTATTTTAGTAAAAAAATAAATTCTGCTCAACGTAACTATTCAGTCATTGAGAAGGAGCTGTTTCAATACTTTGCTGTCTATGTGCAATATGCCTCTGGTGCCATCACTGTGTATACTGACCATCACCCCTTAATTATTTTTGCATAAGTTCCAAAATAAAAACCAACGACTGACCAGGTGGAGTTTGTTGCTGCAGGAATACTCCCTGGATGTTAAACATATTAAGGGGGTCCAGAACGTGCTAGCCGATTGCCTATCACGTATCTATTAAAGATTGCATTTACCAGGTTGGCCTCATACAGCAGTAAGATTAACTTAATGAGAGGATTTTGGCAATTAGCTCTCCCTTGTAGTGAGGTAAATCTCATGCTTTAGTAGTGCGTTTTCAAGCCTTCAGCTGTGGGATAATGCCTTGCAGTTCGAATAACGCTCCAGCTACGTTCCGGCTATATTCTGATGTGGTACCTGGAGACGTTGCCTACTTTGGGTGATATCCTTATTATATCCTCATTATAATCTTGCTGTTGCCAATCTGATGGTGAATCTAATTATGTATTATGTATATTATGTACTATACTCCTTCAACTCTTTTCTAGGGGGGAGGTCTGACATACAGAGCCCTGTATGTGTTTATTTAAGAGTTAGAGTTACGAGTTGAAGGAGTGCCGAATTACCCGGGCGGCGAAGCAGACCAACGAATGTGGGAACCAACTCGTCAGCATACCAGCAAACAAGCCTTCACACCTGCGTGCGTCATATGGGGGGGGAAATTTGATGGGTGATTGACGTCATTACACAACCTGGCCCCTCCTTTCGGACCCTGCAAACTACTTCGATGACTCGACGCTATGACGATCATCGATGCCATTGGACCACGCATCTGCTACACAACTAGAGGAGCTGTGATTGGGGCGCGCACCATCCCCGCCTCCTGATTCGTTCCTACACCATCATTGCATAGTATATAAGACCCGAGTAGTGGGCATTCAAATCAGTCACATTTGGAGTTGGGAAGGTGAACATGCAGCTGGAGGAAGACCAGGGTGAAGTATTATAATGGGATTGTGACTGTCAGTCAGATTATATAAGTGTGTGTTAAGTGTGTTCGGTGTAAACACTTATGTTGGTTAGTGAGATATGTGATTGGGAATTAACGTTAACGCTACTATTATGTACTTAACTATTTTAGTTGACTGACTTGTGGACTAAAGCAACTCTTTAAGTAATTGGGTTATGATAAAAGTAATACTATTGTTTTATATTAATACTTACGAGTTCTTTAATTTTCTTTTAATTAAGCTTACATTGCTGGTAAGAACAAAAACGGTGATACTATTGTCTCATATTAGTAATATCGCCTTAGACTAACAGGGCTGTTTTAATGTTACTTCTAGTGATTTCCCAATCTGAAGAAAATTCTTTTAGCTTCAAAATATTATTTTTGCTTTTCATATTATTTGAGTGAGACCTGAATCGAATCTATGAAGCGATCCTGTAACTTAATTTACTCCTAATCAAACCTCAATGTTACGTAGTTAAGAAATACATTTATCTAATTATTAAATTATATATCTAACTTTTTATGTGACTTTGATATTAATCCTGATAATAATAATATAATACTATTAACGTAAGACATTAACCAAGAATAATAACTACATTAAATATAAATAAAAGGACATGATTTAAGAAAACTATCTATTCATTTCAAAATGGGTAAGAGACAGAAATATTCTTACCTTAATATTTATCTTTCAAGACTTGATATATAATTAATAGTCCTTCTTTAGATATAACTTATTCGGTTCATAACCATAGCCTACTAAGCTTCGGTTAAATAATAATTCTTTATAAATACTACATGACTTTAATTAGTTTCAGTATTTTACCATAATTAAAGAGTATCAGTCAAGAAAGGATACCAATTCCTAAAATCCAAAAGGAAAGGAAGCAACAACAGGAAATAATTTTATTACATTTTACTTTCGTTTTTCCTTCAGCTGACTGATACCTTAGTATATATCTCTGTGCTATCTAGTTTCATCAAGTTAACCACTAGAGGATCAAGCTACGTAACAATATTTATATACCGTACAGTATATATATATATTTTTTTATTGCTATCTTTAGTGTTGACTAAACCTCGAGAACCTCGAGAACCGAAAATACCGGAAGGGAAAAAAGCGAAATTGTGTATATGACCTAGACTTGGGGATAAATTACTGCTTTAACAACTCACACGTAAATACAGTACACACCTACACATACACACACGCACACACACACACACACACACACACACTGTCTCTTAATATTCTTGGGAACAATAAGAAAGTACCTTGTCCCTGTGTTAAATTAAGGCCAAATGTTCTAAATCAACAGCATATTTCGCTACAAAATCTTCCGGTAAAGCTGAATAGTCAAGATGGGGACACGACAGTTTAACCTCAGCTTAAACAAATGACTATACTCTGTATGTCTTCAGCTTGATTACTACGCTCAAATAGAGGTTTTGTAGCGAAATCTTTAGTTAATCATGAACACTTGGCACTAATATGAAGCAGAGACATAGTTGTTTATCATTTGTCCGTTAGTTTGAACAATTAGTTGCTAAGGGATTCAATTTATCGTCAGATGAGATGAAACCGAGTATAGTCTATGAACTACGGATTCTGACAGTAGGTATGGTATTCGGCTGCATGAACAAATACCATTGCTCAATAACGATTTTGGCTTCGCAATTTTCAGCCGAGGATTGGCCATTGGTGTAAGCAATATCCAACTGTGTTTTCGAGTTTGATATTTATTTTCTATCATTGTTTTCTGTGTGTAAAGTCTCGCTTACTCTCTCTATCTATATCTATCTATCTTTCTTACCCTCTCTCTCTCTCTCTCTGATGTGTGCACATGGGCGTGATTGAGTAATTAAGACCAGCGGCGGGAAGTTTGATAGCCACATCACAACCAACTTAAGAGGCACTCAAGAAAACTGTGATGTATTGCCAACCCCCTCCCCCCTTACCCTACCCCACCACCACCCAGTACCTACCACCCCCCCCCCCCCCCCTAGTACCAGCCCCCCTTACCCTAACCTTACCAATACCTACTTAAGAAGTGCTTGGAAGACTCCTTGTGCACACGACTTAGGTTAGGATATTGTTACATGTGGGAATTTGGTGTTCCTAAAGGAGAACACGAAATATGTTGCCAACTATGTAAAAAACCAAGAAGTCATACCTTAAATCATTATATACTGCACTGCCAACACCTAGCGAAATATAGAAACAATGTCATAGATAAGGTCGATGAACAAATTATATGGATGTTCAATCATAATATGATTACTCAAATAATAGCCAAATGCAAACAAATACAATACATCGTAAGGTAAATATACATAAAACAAAGTTTAGGATTTAGTGTTATGATTATTATGTAATTGATAGCTTCATTATATCATTATTGTTATTATAATAATAAATGTATATGTATATACTGTTTATTGTGAAATGTGTGTGTTATTGTATGAATGAATGTGTGTATATGAATGTATGTAGGTATATGTACATGCATGTGTGTGTATTGTGTGTATGTATATGTATGTACAGTATATGTGTATATATGTATGTATATACAGTATATGTATATATGTGTGTATGGGTGTATGTACTGTATGTGTGTGTATATGTAGACATGTTCTTATGTATTAAAGGTGGGGGCGCATGGGTTGAGGTAAAGATGGAAAATAATCACCAACCTGCATATAATTATCCTGTAAAATGCAATGTCACTGAAATAATGATTAACAATGGTATAAAGGAGTTTGCGGATCGTCTATACCGGGCCTGTGACGTCATAGTGACATCACACCAGTATCCTCATCCTGGACTGGATGGTGGACTTTCACTCCTGTGACGTAACAGGCCCGGTATAGACGATCCACAAAATCCTTTATACCATTGTTAATAATTATTTCAGTGCCATTGCACTTTGCAAGATAATTATGTACAGCTTGGCGATTATCATTCCATGTTTATCTCAACCCATGCGCCCCCACCTTTAAATTGGAATGGGAGGGTCATTTTATTACATTAAGGAAAGTAGCAGGATTAT
Organism: Paralithodes platypus; assembly: GCA_032716605.1. Lineage (NCBI taxonomy): Eukaryota > Metazoa > Arthropoda > Malacostraca > Decapoda > Lithodidae > Paralithodes > Paralithodes platypus. The sequence goes on along the minus strand of CM064511.1, from coordinate 8,892,417 downwards.
AACAAACCCGCGCTAAGCCTAAGCCCAGCTTAGCTAAAGGTCCTTGTTAAACAGTTAGGGACAACTGTTGTGCTAACAAGTATAGAGATAAAAACTTACTAAATGTTGTTTTCATGTTTGTGTTTATATTGTACATGTATAATATGAGTAGGGTAAAAGACTGTTTTACCACCTTTGCCCTTTTGAGACGTGTAATTATGTATTCTCATGTATTTATGCTTTCTCAACAAAGAATCAAATCAAAATCAATACCTACCCCCCCCCCCCCCTTAGTACTAGTAGCCTTAAGGATATTTGTTTTGTTCTTGGTAGACCTCCATCAATCAATATACTGTACCTTTAGATGGCTAGATTATTATGGACAATTTTGTTACCCTTTATATTCCCAATTTATTTTAGAATGAACGTTAACACTATTAGGTTCGACGTCCTGTGGAGTATTATGAGGCATTGATTGATTATAATTGAGAACTTTGCTTTCTTTTGCCATTTTCGAGCTATGAACAGTATTTTAACTTATCCCCTAGGCTAACAAAAACGCCTTCCCAGACTTCCTTCAAGCTAAATGTGTACATTTTTCAATAGAAAAATGTTTGGCCGAAAGCCGATTTCTTGTAAGTGCCCAGAAATCGACACCTGAATGGAGCGAAGCGTGTTATTTTCGCCATACTAGTTGAGTGAAACGTTATACAATCTTCAAACTAATGGAGCTAAGCAGGGGGGATCCAAAAAGCTCCCCCGCAGAGCAAATAGTGTTAAGGGCAGTTGGGCGTATTTATTTGCTTATTGTTCTATCATCTTATTATTTGTTTAGTTTCCTCCCTAGACCTCTATCAAGTTGTACAAATCCCCCTAGACCCCACTTCAAGATAAATTTGTAAATTTTTCGGTAGACAAATATCCTGGCCGAAGACCAGTTCCTCTTAAATTACAGGCTCGCTATCGCTCGCTAGGAAAAATCGACATCTAAATGGGACGAAAGGCCTACATATTGACGAAGAAATGGGACGAAAGCTTTTAACATCGACAAACTAATGGGGCGAACATCTTAAAATCTCAAAACAAATGGGAATAAACATGAGGGAAAACAGGGTCCAGAAAAACAACATACCTCCCCTTAACGGCCTCCTACACCTTAGAAAACGGACCGCCAACTCTCCAGCGTAAACTAAGGTAACTTTCCTCCTCCCATCCCACCTTCTGTAAACAGCCTCTCCATATATTCTCACTCCACGTTGAAGGATTGAAATTGCATGCTGCCCGGGAAGGAAACAAGTAAACAGGAAAAAGAGAATGCCTGACAATCTTGCTCGTATTTTTGTGTTTGTTTTTGCTCTATATATCTATCTATCTGGCTTCCTATCTTTTTCTATTGGTCTCTCTCTCGCTCTCTCACACAAACACAGTGTTTTATTGTGTCATAATGGACATAGCATATCAATGGATTGGTTTTAGGCTATTCATAGTGCAGTTGGGTACAGTACATGAATAGAGTGATATCCAGTATTCGATAAATGGATATCAATCGTGGTCATGTGCTGTACTTTTAACTGTCTAGATGGTTTAATGCTTAGAGTGTTCAAGAGCTGTATGTGGTAACCCAGGTTCGAATCCCGGTAGGATCACATGCTTTCATTATTTCAATGGGAGGTGTTTGGTTGTTGGGAGTGAAACAAATAAAATTAGAATATCTCTAGTTCCCTCACTCTCACCCCCCCCCCCCCCCTCTCTCTCTCTCTCTCTCTCTCTTGTGTTTTATTTTATGCATAATATACATATATAAATCATGTAATTATTTATATTCTTTAGTTCTCTCACTCAACCCCCCCCCCCTCTCTCTCTCTCTATCTATCTATCTATCTAGTGTTTTATATGGTGTACACTAGACAAACATCAATCTAGTGATCTCTCTAGTTCTCTCACTCTCCCATACACACTCTCCCCCCCCCCCCCACCCCTCTCTCTCTCTCTCCCTCGCACTCATCACTCACTGTCACTCTCACTCTCACTCTCTCCCAATCTCTCTCTCTCTCTCGTCACTAAGAAATAAATCTTATCATGAAAGACTAAAAAAATAAATAAAAAAAAATCACTTAAGAAAAGAAGATTGCGAGGTCAATTAATCGAGTGTTTCAAGATACTAAAGAGATTTGACAAAATTGATCTAGATTCACTTTTCAAAATAGATACTAGTTCATTAACTCGGGGAAATGGAATGAAATACAAAAGCAGGAGGGCGAATCTCGATGTCACAAAGCACTTCTTCACCTACAGTGTGGTCATCGAGTGGAACAAATTGCCTGAGAAAGTGGTACAATGTAAGACAATTGACACATTCAAAAGAAGTCTAGACATTCATTTTTAGGATGTGTGAATAATATAGGTTAACAAAAAAAAAAAAAAAAAAAAAAAAAACAGGTTAAGCATTAGTAGTATCAAATATTTTGCATCTTCGTTCTTTACTATAAATTTCCCAGTAGACGTTTTTCTCATTCTGCTGGGGGACTTCTTTCCCCAACTTAATTTCATGCCGACCAACGGTCGGAGGGAGAGGTGGGTGGGGAGAGAGCCTTCTTCTTTGCTATCCTTGCCTTCCACTTTGTAGCAAATTCTATTTTAGCATCTCGTTTTTTTGGTAGATTTATTTAAGGGGAGAGGGATACCAGGCCCCCGCCCCCGATCCCCTTTAGCCGACTTCTACGTCTCGCCGGAGAAAAGCGTGAATTTTGTGTTTTCCCTGTTCTTGCTCTGTCTTGAGTCGGCTACCCCCAAAATGGGGATTGGGCCTGAGCATATAGATAGATAGATAGATTTTAGCATTAAGTCCGGACTACCTAGTAGGGACCGCAAGGTCTGTGTAGTCTGTGTATCTATGTAACTTTGTGTAACTCTCTCTCTCTATCTCTCTCTCTTCCCCCGTCCAGATGATTGCCCCGGGAACAGGTGTGGAGGACGTCAGGTAAAGATGCTAATGTAAAAACTGGGCTTAAAGTTGCCATATATTTCAGAGAGCGGGATGACTGCTACCTTGCTAGTCTGGGTGTAAGAGAGAGAGAGAGAGGGGGGGGGGGGGCGGGGGCGTGTGTGAGCTGATAACTAATTGATATATTAATATATAATATGTCTTTTGTGCGCCAATAGAGATATTGATGGGTAAAGGGAGCGAGAGTGGGGGGGGGGGGTAAATTATGAAGTGATGTTGAAGGGATATTGTGAGTAGGAGAGTTGCCATATATTTTCTATGGAGGGAGACGGAGGTAGGGATAGATAGATAGAGAGAGAGTGAGTGAGAAATAGAGGAAGGGAGGGGTAACTCACGTGTTTCTAACTTAATTGTGGCAAGTGTACTGGCTATATAGCCTCCTCGTACGTGACACACACACACACACACACTCACATATGCAAACACACACACACACTCACATACACAAACACACACACACATACTCTCTGTTTCTCACACACACACACACACACACACTTTCTCTCTCTTTCACACATACACACACACACACAGCCCGTAGCCTAGTAGGTAGAGCTCTCGTCTCACACACGAGGGGTCGGGGGTTCAATCCCAGACCGGGCGGAGACAAATTGGGCTTGTCTCCTTTCATGTGTTAGCCTCAGTTCACCTAGCTGTAAATAGGTACCTGGAATAAGTGGACGACGTTGTGACGTCCCATCTGGGGTTGGCAAAAATGGTACAAGGCGAGATGGGTATCATATGGTTCACCTAAGCTGATGGCTACCTAAGCCTTCGGGCGGTACCGTCTATAGTGAGAATGGTACCATACAGATCCACCCTAAGCCTTCGTTTCCAATGTCGCCAATTGGCTAAATACAGACTACACACACATCCCCAGCCATTCCAACAGTACATAAAACACTTAACATGCATTTCACGCAATACTCCCAGTAAGGAGGCGCGATAATAATGAGCTTAGCTCGCATTGCGTGGATTCCCCTTGACGAACAAGTAACTGAGTAACTGAGTAACACAAGCGGGTGGGGGGGGGGGGTGTTTATCGGTACACACGTTAATTATGCATGCTTACAAGTACATTTTTCTATTTTTAAACCTAAATATAACTATCTAGATACAACCTAACCAAACCTACCAAACCTAACCTAAATTACCTAACCTAACCGAAAGCACTCCATTCCAACGCATTTTATAGAGGTGTGTACACTTAAACTGTCGCCCCAAACCTCATGTACCTGCAAACCTACATATTTAGTCAATTTTGTACTTTTAAGCACACCACCGTTTGTCCACACACACACATGTGAAAAGAGTTGAAATTAACACAGATATATGAAAAATATAGAGAGACAGTCAACCACCCACCCCAAGGCAAAATAGAGAGGCGGATGGACTTCATCAGGCCACAGCCATCCGCCATCCTTAAGACTGTACGGCCAAATTACGTTAAATGACGGGGTGCTCTCTTGAGAGATCCAGATCGCTAGTATCTAGTTCTCTCCTGGCTACCCTCTTCAAGTCAAAGCAAAACGAGTTAGCACAGTGTTGGGTGGCAGAGGCAAAAGCCCTCACTCGCAACACAGTGCTAAACTCACAAGGTACACAGCCAGAAAGACAACCTAGGCTTCCCACGTATCCGTTGCGATTGTACAAGTTCAACAAAACCTGGTACACATCGGAAATCACAACACCAATAACCTCACCCCAGTCTAGCATTAAATAGCCCAGCAGACAACCAAGAAATAGGTAGGGAGACACCGCGAGTGTGTCGAACCTCTACAGACAAAATGTTAACCCCTCCAAAATGTCTAACTAAACATGAAATATCTGAGAGCTTCAGCATATAATACGATGGCCGATATATGAAATCGTGCAGAACCAAAGGGGAGTTATGATGTTAAATAGATTAGAAGAATAAGAGGTAAGAAGTTGAGAGAGAGAGAAAGTGTTCTATAGGTGGAAGTCGGGGACAGATGGCAAGGGAGGTGTGAAGGTTATGCTGGTCAAGCAAGCTCTGAGCAAGGAAGGCACAAAGGCAGCAAGGAGTGCGGGGGGACTACCTTCTGCTGCGGCAGAAGGGCGGCAAAACAGCCAGCCACTCAGAGGGCCCGGCTGTGGCATGAGGTCACCAAGACAACGCGTAACACTATGCGCACAACCCTCTGCATCCTGCACTTACTCACTCACACTCTCTAGCTGTATCATTCAGTCTTATACATTAAACTTATAACTGATGATATAAAATATAATGCATTGTCACAGACGAAAATAAAGACCACTTCTATACTGCCCGTGACATGACGATTCACAAGAAAGAAAGTATAACATTGTAGATAGACTGTAGCCAAATTCACTGCCCTGGCGAATGTTAGCGAGTGGCCAAGCGAGTGGCTGAGCCCACGTGGCGTTCTGCTAAGCTGCAGGCGTCACATACCTTGCTCTGATATTTTGCTCTAATGTGAGTTACGAATTATTTCTATATACATATATATTTTACGAGGGGCGCAAATTAAGTGTGAAATTCGGATATTTTATGTTTTTACCCCCCCCCCCCACACACATATACACACACGCACTGGTTGAGATCTAATGATTGCGATGGTGTACTGGTTAATAAGGTGTACTGGTTGATATCTACTGGATGATATGGTCTACTGGTTGAGTTCTACTGGATGTTATGGTGTACTGGTTGATATCTACTGGATTTTATAGTGTACTGGTTGATATCTACTGGATGATATGGTCTACTGGTTGAGTTCTACTGGATGTTATGGTGTACTGGTTGATATCTACTGGATTTTATAGTGTACTGGTTGATATCTACTGGATGATATGGTATACTGGTTGATATCTACTGGATTATATGGTGTACTGGTTGATATCTACTGGATGATATGGTGTACTGGTTGATATCTACTGGATGATAAGGTATACTGGTTGATATCTACTGGATGTTATGGTGTACTGGTTGATATCTACTGGATGTTATGGTGTACTGGTTGATATCTACTGGATGATATGGTGTACTTGTTGATATCTACTGGATGATATGGTGTACTGGTTGATATCTACTGGATGATATGGTGTACTGGTTGATATCTACTGGATGATATGGTGTACTGGTTGATATCTACTGGATGATATGGTGTACTGGTTGATATCTACTGGATGTTATGGTGTACTGGTTGATATCTACTGGTTGAAATTATGTATAGGTTGAAATAGTAGCCTATATTGGTTGAAATGGTGTATTGGTTAATACCTACTGGTTGAAATGGTCTTTGGTTTGAGATCTACTGGTTGAAATGATTTACTGCTTGAAATCTATTGGTTGAAATGAACTACTGGTCGATATCTAGTGGTTCAAATGGTGTACTGGTTGAAATAGTATACTGGTTGAGATGGTGTACTGTTTGAATTCCACTGGTTGAGATGGTGTACTATTTGAGATCTGGTTGAACTGGTGCACTGGTTAAATTGGTGTACTGGTTAAGATCTCCTTGTTGAAATGGTCTAAAGGCCGCGTCATACAGAACTCGAACGTCGGGCGACCTACTCCCGAACACGATGACTTGCATATTTGAGGCGAATTCAACCGATATTGTCCCGATGTTGGTAGAAGAAGAACATCCCCAGACAATGCCCCGAATAAGAGTCGAATATAACCCGATACTCCCGAACGACTTATGACAAAGACCCGACCATGATTCGAATATAAATTGATGCATGCCAAAGCATGACCCGACGATAACCTGAATGTGCGCTGAATCAGCCAACCAAGTGCGAATGAGATACGTCAATCAGCCGACCATTACCCGATACGAAAGAAGTTATGAGGAACACCAGCCGCATCGGGCCGTCCATCAGAAAACGTTAACACGATGCTAGACGAATGTGGGACGACGACCTGTACCTGCTCTATATAAATAGTGGGTGTGGTCGCACACATGGCAGTCGCACATCAGTCATTACCACGGCAACATGGACCTCACGGAACTCGAGCCATCCACTGAGGTTACGGAGGAGGAGTTGGAGATGGCCATTATGTTTCAGGAGCTTGTTGTAGCCATCAAGCCACCCTCCTGAAGAAGGAGCGTCAGCGCCGTGTACGACCCAGGAAACCCAGAAGCTGCAGCGTCAAGCCTTGGGTCGCCCAGAGAGCCACCTACGGACACTACCACCAACTGCTAAATGAGCTAATGGAGACGGAGAGGACCACCTACAGGTATTATCTGCGTATGGACGAAGACATATTCAATGACATAGTATGCCGTCTTACACCCCGGATCAAGAAGGAGACCACCAATTGGAAGAAGCCCCTGGAGCCAGGTTTGAGATTGGCCATGACACTACGATTTTTGGCAACAGGGGAGGCATACAAGAGCATGTCGTTAAATTTTCGTGTTGGTGCAAACACAATTTCCATGGCAGTACGGGAGACATGCGAGGGTATAATCCAGGAGTATATGGAAGAGGTTATTGAGTGCCCATCAACACCCGAAGGCTGGAAAGAGGTTGCCAAAGGTTTTGAAGAGAGGTGGAACTTCCGGCACACCATAGGGGCAATCGATAGCAAGCACATAGCCATACAACCTCCAGGAAACTGCGGCTCCCTGTACTACAACTACAAACACTATCACTCCATTGTTCTCCTGGCAGTGGTTGATCACCTGGGCAAGTTCATGTACGTGGACGTGGGAGCGAACGGTTCCGCATCTGATGGTGGCATCTTCCAGGTGACCGACATCCGGCAGGCCCTGGAGGACGGGGCAGCAGGCTTGCCGGAAGCAGAGCCATTTCCCGGCGAGGACCATCCAGTGCCCTACTTCCTCGTTGGGGATGACGCATTCCCCATGAGGAAGTGGTTAAAGAAGCCCTACCATCACCGAGGACTCGAGAATACCAAGAGGAACTACAACTATAGACTGTCCCGGGTCAGGAGGCAGGTGGAGAATGCGTTCGGTATGCTGGCAAACCGCTTCAGGTGTCTCCTCACAACCATGAACATTCAGCCCACCACCGTGGAGAAGGTAGTCATCGCGTCCTGTATACTCCACAATCTCCTCATAGACAAACGCCAAGGACAACAAGGACAAGCATCTCAGCGTCAGGAGAACATGGAACAAGGTTACTGGAGCAGGGACCCCTTGGATGGACTACAACCATTGCCGCGGCAGAGGGGACCAGCCACTGCCAAACTTCACCGGGACTCTTGGCAGAATACTACAGCCGGCCAGAACAGCGCCTGCCCTGGCAGGTACCTCAAAACTGAACAGGTAAGTTGCCATTCCAATTATTCACCATAAATCCATGTCCAACCTAATTGATATGCCAGACCTATTAGACTTTTATTATTACCAAATTATATCCCGGTCACATTTCTAGTTCATTTGCAACTATCATAAATAAGATGTAAATTATTATTATTCTGAATATTATAGTTTCCTAGCATCTCTAGTATATCTCGTATAATAATGATTATCCTTATCATTATAAACCGCCAAGCTTATTAATTTAGCCCTCAATATTGTATTATGAGTTCAGTCTACGTAAATTATTCTCTTGTATAATGAGATATCATTAGTTTTTGAAAACGTCAAGCTAAATTCATTTATCCACTCTATATTGTATTAGGTATTACATTTAACATAACCTCTTGTTTTATTTAAAATAATAATAATGTCCTCCATTCATGTTCCCCATATTATTATTCATTGCATTGTCTACATTTTATTAGTACACATTGTATTGTGTAAAAAGGAACATTACAACCAACATATACACATAATCATTATTAGTCACTGTATTGTATAAAAAGGAAAAGTACAACCAACATATACACATAATAATTTTATTCAACATTTTTTTTTTTTTTTTTTTAAGAGACAATGAACGGAGGAAGGAAAAACACAGATAAAACAAAAAGGTCCATGTGCCTAAAGGCATCCTCCATTCATAAAATGTTTGTAACAACTGGATTTAAACATTTGTAGATTGTAAGTTTGTGGAAAGCAATTCGAGGGAAGTGAATTCCAAAGAGTAGTAGATCTGGGGATAAATGAATTCTGATAAGCAGAAGTTCTGCATTGTGGAGGAGAAAGTGTAAATTCATGGGCGCTCCCAGCTGCCCTAGTTCTACGGGGAAAGATGTGGAGAGGCGCACAATTGAAGCAAGTTCCTCGGAACAATTGCTGTGAAAATATCTGTAGAATAATGCAAGGGATGCAACGTTTCTTCGTATGGATAATGTAGGAAGGTCCTGCGTGATTGCAGGGTTATTGATTAATCTAATAGCTTTATTTTGAATTTTGTCCAACTGCCTCAATGCAACCACTCCACTTCCACCCCACAGGTGAACAGTAATCCATCTGAGAACGCACATGACTTTTATATATCACGCCCAACTGCTCGCCAGTGAAGAATTCTCGAACTCTGTACAGGAGTCCCAGTTTTTTAGAGGCATTCTTAGCAATGCTTCTAACATAATGTGTCCAGCTCAAGTTAGTAGTTAATGTTACACCGAGAATGTCAATACTAGGGGAAGTGGGAATATTTACATCATTAAAAAATATATGGGAGTCAGTGAGATTCTGTCGGTTAGAAAATTGAATGTACTTGGTTTTCTGTGCATTAAAGGAAACTAGATTCTTTTGTCCCCATCCATTAATTCTAGAAAGGTCCTGGTTCAGAGAAATTGCAGTATTTTATTTTGAATTTATAAGATCGGGTTGGGTGAAAGAATTGGTAAATGTGAAGGAACTGTGGAGTGTTGAGTCATCTGCGTAGGAATTTATTGGATTATGAGTGGTAGATATGAGATCATTGATATGAATGAGGAACAGAATTGGGGCCAAAACTGATCCCTGGGGAACACCAGCATTTATTGAGTGAAATTGAGAATAAAGGCCATCTACCATTACACGTATTTTTTCTGTTATGAAGATAAGAAGAAATTAGTGGAACTAATGATGCAAGGCCGTAGTGTGACATCTTCGACAATAAGATGATGCCAGACTCTATCAAATGCCTTTGATATATCCATGGTATGTGTTTCACCATGTTGGTCTGTAGCTTGGTTGATTTGATGCGTAAGAAGGCAAAGCATGTCTGCAGTTGATCGACATCGTCTAAAACCATATTGCCTATCACTGACTAATTTATTATTCTCAAGATGCTTAATTATGTGATTATTTAATATAATTTCAAAGACTTTACCAAGAGTGGAAGTTATAGCTATTGGTCTGTAGTTTGATGGATCTGAAGAGGCACCTTATTTAGGAACTGGATGGATGTTTGCTTCTTTCCAGGGTACTGGGAAGCATGAGGTATGAGTACACAGACGGAAAATTTTTGCCAATACAGGAGCGAGCACCAAGGAGCAATTCTTAAGTACTATTGGAGGAATTTCATCTGGACCAGGAGCCTTATCTACCGAGAGATTCTGCAAAATAGTTTTGACATGTCTGGTGTGAATCTTAACCCATAATAAGCGGCGAGCAACATAAGTCGAGTTAAATAAAGCTGGACTATGTGGCGGCGCTCGACATAACTCGAGTGGCAATTTCAGCACGTAATGTGGCTGAGAGAGAGAGACAAGTGGTGGCAGGAGACTAGCGAGCGTATGACTGCTCCAGACCACCGCGGCGAACCTACTGACACAAATCTCAGCTCCCTCCTCCCTCTCTCACTCGCTACATACTCAATTATGTACTGAAAGTACCGAATTACCTGCTTTTTGCACTCGCGTTGCACGGTTATTGCAAGAAAACTATCCATCATACAAGGATCGTTATGGTGTCATTCGAAAGCTCTGTTTATGCCCTTTCAGGGATAGGTACTTGTTTTACGTTCTGGGTCTTATTTAGGCATGAAAATGATCACGTAAACAGCCCTATTTTGGCTAAAAACACCCCGCTGTGCGGTACACATAAATAAACCGCATAGGCCGCTCGTAAGGTGTTAAGTGAGGGAATTTCAGGCGAATTAAAATTAAGTACAGGGACATCTTGATACAAACAACTTACAAATTATCTTTGTATGTATATACACTTATTATTGCCACCATATTACATACTACCTACCATAATATTTTGTACATATCAATATCACGAATCCATGGTTTCCACCAGCCCACAAAACATTGACTATTAGGTTAAACCTAGTACAAATAATTAGCAACATATTATACACACAGCCAACCCCCACCACTGACTAATCATGTGGTTTCTATAGTGACCCCAACAAGAATACCAACATATTTTTATATAAATGATGAGTAATAAGAGCAAGTTATTATACCCATATACATTCTATTTTAATAACAATGATGAGTAATAAGAGCAAGTTATTAGCCATAATTGCTATAGATTTGCCAACAAAATAATAGGAATATAGAGTAATATGAATGATGAGCAAGACCAAGTTACACCACATTAATACTGACACCTTTATGAGCAAGTAACACCCCAAGGTTATCTATACTGACCCACAATCAAATAGGAATATAAAGTAATATGAAATGATATGTTACACCACAATGTTATCTATACTGACCAACAATCAATTAGGAATATTAGTAATATGGGGGGGGGGGGTGAGCAGATTTAAGCAAAATCATCAATGATCCTACTCACAAACCCGGGTGAAATGTCAACCATCCTTGGGGTTTGGGGCCTGTTCATCTCCACTGGATTGGCTTCAGATTGTCCAGCGAAGGGTTGGTGGGACTTCCATCCTCGTGGCGTGGCAGGGGCTGCGATATTCTTTCCACCCTGGTAGTAGGAAGGGCCTGGAGCTTGCAGGTTCTCGTAGTACACGTTCTGCTGGGTGTGGTGAGGGGTGGGCTGGGAAGACCCATGGCGTTGATGTGGTAGGGGTCTCTCCGTCCAGATTACCCACCCGTGGAAGGGGGGCTGTCCCACGGCTGTGGGCACGCATGGCATGTGTGAAGCGCATTACTTCCATCTGGTAGTGGTCGAGAAGTGAAGGTTCCATTTGAGAGAGGTGGTCCTGGACATAGTGATGGAACAGTTTAAGGGAATGCTGGGCTGGGGTCGCGGCCTTCTTCGCCGCATCCCACCTGTTGTACAGCTCGTTCAGGTACTTCTCCCCTTATCGTAGCTGTTGGCAATTTTTTTTAGCATTAATTCAGTAAGAAGATATAAAAATCAGGTGACAAATGTATTGGGGAGCATATGAATATTAAAATGTTTAACATTCATTCATAAAGACGAAATAAATTCAAGTTACGAATGTATTGGGGACCATATGAATATTATTGTATCATTTAATAATGAAGAAGACATCAATTTAAGTCACGAATGTATTGGGGACCCTATGAATATTGAGATGTGCATGAAAGGGAATGTATGCAAACATGAATAATAGTGATGTCTTTTCCGTCTCCAGTTCTGATAACATATATGTGTCGGTATGAAAACACAGAAAAGTCACATAAAAAATGTACTGATGATAAGCATTCGATGGTTAAATAATACTAAAATTTACCTTGTCGTACAGGTCGCTCTCCATGGCATCACCCGTAGGCGATTTGGTGCGACGACGGCCCGTGGATGTGGAGGGAGTCGATTCCTGGGTGGTGCTAGGGACACCGGGCTCCTGCGACGCCTCCTGCGACGTCTCCTCCGCCATCGGGTCGTCGGCCACCTCCTCCGCAGCCATAGGAGCGATGTGGGTGACAACGGGGTTTTTCTTTTTGTACTTCTGTGAAATATATGGGGGAGTTAGTTTATCAGAATAATGAAGAGATAGATTATTGAAATGCAATTTCTACAAAAAATATTGAGTCATAATAGAGGGAAAAGAGTTATTATAGCTCCTGATATTCTCCGATTTGCTACAATGTTCTATAAATGTTTAATAACAATGTAATAACGATTTCAATTTTGTTAATGCTGAGGTGAAAATTTATCAACTAACATGTGAAAGTATGATATAAAATATTGAGGCATAATGTTGTGGAAACAGTGGTTATAGTTACATTATATATGTTGATTATTTTCAAATATAAATACACTGTTCTTGACAGTTGGAATACTTCATGCAGCGTGACCCCACTCCCTATAAAATAACACAAAATCATGTAGAAAACTATGTAATGTTGTACGGGAACTTGTATGTTATGATTATTATGAATAAACAAACATAAGTTGAAAAATTATACTCGACCTATTACTGTCCTTTCCCATGTTTTATTATTGTTTATCAGATATTTATAAGTTGTTGTAATATAACGTACCTTACTCTTCCTGGTGGGAAGCTTCACGATGTGAGGCTGTAAAAATGAGAAGGCCTCGACTATCCAGGTCTCCCTCTCGGTAAGGTCATGAGCCCCAGAACCAGAGGGCAGCTCCTTCAGTTTGACATACCGGGTCCGCATTCCCTCCATCCATTTGCCTAGAACCTCAACTGGAAAATAAACCTATATTATAAGCACTGTTTACAAAAATAATATAAGAAATGTACTATCAAATGCGCCAAGTATATATATATAAATGGAAGCTGTCTATTCACACTTTTGACATCACAGGTAAGCACACAGTAAATAACAAGATTTGGCATTAAACAACCAACACTGTAGACGGCACTTTATAACATTGGACAGTAAATAACAAGATTTGGCATTAAACAATCAACACTGTAGATGGCACTTTGTAACACTGGACAGCAATAATATGTTTTACATATGGCCACTTTAATTGTACGCAACAACTGCACTCAACCCACCTGTAACACGGAGTTCCTCGGCCTTGTTGGTCATAGCCCGATCCCGGATGTCCCTGTCTCGATGGGCCAGGAGTTTCTTGTAGAAGAAGTCATTCTCCCGGTACCACTCGGCAACAGCGACTTCATCCTTCGCAGGCAGGGTGGCGTATGTCCGCTTTCTTTTGGTATCTTTCATGGCAGGCGGCGTTGGTTTCTTGATCTTGGAGGGGCCTGGCTCGGGTGACGGCGTGGGTGGCGTTCCTGACGAAGGGTTGGGATCGGCGGTATGATCCTCATCCACGCTGTGCGATGGCGTCTCTCCTAATTCAGGGAAAGTGTGGACCAGCTCATGCCGTTGCCGTTTTGTGATCAGGGGAAGTGACACCATCTGGGTGAGGTCCTGTGACTCTGCAAGCGTTTGTCCTGATTGGAATTCAGTGTCTTCTTCACTCCCTTCAGAACTTGATGAAGTTTGTACCACCAGATCCTCCCCTTCTGCTGCCGGCGGGTCTTGGGAGGCGAAGAGGTCCACGGAAGGCTCTGCTGCTTCCTTGCCCTTCCTGGTAGGTTTGCGACGTGGTAGCTTGTCGCCCTTGCCCATCTTGGTGGTTGCTGTGTTGGGTGGAGAGGGAGAACTTGTCGGGACAACTTGTGCGGAGGGAGTGAGACCGATATAGGCTCCGGCAGCTATATATGGGGCCCGTGCGCGTGGCTGCCAGCATACGATTCGGCTCTCATTCTTCTGTGTTGTGTGCAGTCGCGCCTCGCTCCTCTCTTTGTTGGCTGTGCCGTGTGCACAGCTCGGCGTGCTCGGGATTTCCCACGTGGTCCCACGTGTACCACTCGACACAGACTCGATGATTCTGCTGTTGTTCTGGGGAGATTCGAGTTGTGATCCTATCTTATTCGTGTCATTGGACTTATGTTCTTGCCAATATCTTCAACAGACCCGATTGATCTTGCCTTATTCGTCTTTTTATCTGGGGAATGTCGTATTTCATTCGTGTAATTCGACTATCATTCAGCTGATATTCGGTTTAATGTCTCCCTTTATTCATACGATTCGGGTTATTATCGGCTTTTGTTCGGCTCATATTCAGGTAGATCGTGTTAACTTCGCCAATGAAAATTACAGCCGAACATCGGCCGAAACAAAAGAACGTAACACGAATGTAAGCCCACCATAATCCGAACGAGAGCCGACCAATTTTTAACGGTTTTTACACCCGAATATCGGCTAGAAGTTAACGCATGCACTAACTTCTGGCCGAACCACAGGATATTCGTCTGCACCCATGAACATCCCCAGAACTTCACCAGAATCAACAAGATCATTGGCCGCATTGACCCGAATCAACCCGAACTTTCTGAAATTTGAATTTTTTTTGCAAGTCATCCTGTTCGGGATTAGGTCGCCCGACGTTCGAGTTCTGTATGACGCGGCCTTATGGGTTGAGGTGTCTGGTGAGCGAACAGACAGGTCCTGGTAGAGTCACACACTACCTCCATAAAACTGTTCTCTCAAGGGGCAACACACACACACACACACACACCCACGCCAACACTTCACACACACACTGACACTTAACACACACACACACCACAAACACTGACACTTAACACACACACACTGACACTTAACACACACACACTGACACTTAACACACACACACACACACACACTGACACTTAACACACACACTGACACTTAACACACACTGACACTTAACACACACACACATACTTACACACACTGAAACTTAACACACACATATACACACACACACTAACACTTAACACACAAAACACAACACAACACACACACACACGCATACAACACACACACACACTGACACTTAACATACACACACACACTAATACACACACACACACACACACACAACACATACACACACACACACACACACACCCATTAACATACAGTACACACTCTCTCGCATGAACTCACACTCACTTTTTCAATAAACGTTGGTTCTTTCATAATTATTTAGACCTATCAAAACCCACCATATTCGTTTAATTTGTCAAAAACAGTGTTGTGTGTGTGTTTGTATGTGTGTATGTACTTACTCTAGTTATCTAGTACTTACTCTAGGTGTATTGCGGGAGTGAGCATGCTCGTTATTTCCCGCCTCCTATATGTGTAGGTGTTATATGTATCATTGGAATGGCTGTGGATATGTGTGTAGTCTGTATTTTTAGCCAATTGGCGACATCGGAAACGAAGGCTTAGGGTTGATCTGTATGGTACCATTCTCACTATAGACGGTACCGTCTCGCCCGAAGGCTTAGGTAGCCATCAGCTTTGGTGAACCATATGATACCCATCTCGCCTTGTACCATTTTTGCCAACCCCAGATGGGACGTCACAACGTCGTCCACTTATTCCAGGTACCTATTTACAGCTAGGTGATCTGAGGCTAACACATGAAAGGAGACAAGCCCAATTTGTCTCCGCCCGGCCGGGGATTGAACCCCCGACCCCTCGTGTGTGAGACGAGAGCTCTACCTACTAGGCTACGGGCTGTGTATGTGTATGTGTGTGTGTACTGTATGTGTGTATTGTGTGTATTTCGTGTGTGTGTGTGTATATCTGTGTGTGTGTGTGTGTGTGTATATTATGTGTGTGTGTGTGTGTGTGTGTGCGTGTGTGTATCTGTGTGTTTGTGTGTCTGTGTGTGTGTGACCTTAACTGGATTTTCTGCTTTACTTCTTGTGTGCCTCAGCGTCCGTCCGATTTTACGATCGACAGAGTAATGGAGGAAAGGAGGTGGTGTGGCGGTGATGGATGGGGGGAGGGGTGGGGAAAGGTGGTACGGGTGACGGGTGAAATTGTGGGAGTGGAAAGATATTAGGTCAAAGGAGGGGGTAGAGGTGTGAGGGTGAGATTGTGGGAGGGGGTAGAGTGATGGGGAGAGATTGTGGGAGGGGGTTGGGTGATGGGGTGAGATTGAGGGATGGGGTTGGGTGATGGGGTGAGATTGTGGGAGGAGGTGGGGTGAGATTGTGGGAGAGGGTGGGGGACGGGTGGGAGATCAAAGAAGAGGATGGGATTGTGAGAGGGGGCGGGGTGATGGGGTGAGATTGTGGAAGGAGGTGGGGTGATGGGGCAAGATTGTAGGAGGGGGTGGGGGACAGGAGGGAGATCAAAAGAGAGGGTGGAGGTGTGGAGGGAGATTGTGGGAGTGGGTTGGGTGAGATTGTGGGAAGGGGTGCGGTAATGGGTTGAGATTGTGGTAGGGGGTGGGGTGATATTGCGGGAGGAGGTGGGGTGATGGGGCAAGATTGTGGGAAGGGTGGGTTAGTGGGGTGACATTTTGGAAGGGGTGGGTTGATGGGGTGAGATTGTGGGAGGAGGTGGGGGACAGCAGGGAGATCAATGGAGGGGTTGGGCGAGATTGTGGGAAGGGATGGGGTGAGATTTTGGAAGGGGGTGGGGGACGGGTGGGAGGTCAAAGGAGGGGGTGGAGGTGTTGGGCGTGATTGTGGGAAGTGGGGGGGGGCGGTGATGGGAGGGGGCGGGGGTGACGGGTGGATCACGGGAGGGGGTGGGGTGATGGGTGTGGAGGGAGATATAATGGAAGGGGGTGGGGATGTAGGGGTTAGATTGTGTGAGGGGGTGGAGGTGATGGTAGGAAGTAAGGGATGTCGATTGGATCATGGGAGGGGAGCGGGTTAAGGTGATGGGAGGGGAGGAGTGTGATGGGGAGGAGGGGGTTGTAGCACACACGCATGGCAGCTTCCCAACTACCCTGTCTCATACTTAACTGGCTTGTTTATCTGGGTATAATTTGAAAGATTTGAATACATAAAATCAGGGTGCCACAGAGGAGCAATTTTGATTCAAGACTTGAATATAATTATATGATAAGGTATACACAAAAACTAACATGAAATATATATGATAAGTGTTACGACTGGGGTTCAAATATATCAGGGCTCTTATTCATTGGACTAGTAATGGCATAAATGTTACAACGGAAAGCGCTAGCTCCAACCTCTGATGTATATTCCCAGTGAACAAAGAACACAAATACTCTACAGAGTTCTATATGCAATAATAGGCTATCAAACTCTCAATAAATGTGCGTCTACTCTAGGCTTAATGTTATGTGAAAACAGCCTATTACTACCTATAACCGAAGGTGCTTGGTTATGGTATGCAAAGTAAGGTGGTAAGAGAAGTTACAGCTTACGTTACTTTAATAAATGTCAGGCACTCCTGCATGAAAGAAAGTACACCAAAGTCCCCCAACACTAACAAGGAATCTTCTCCAAATGCTAGATGCTACAAAGATGCTCGTATCGGAAATAAAACCCAAAAAGGCAGGCAGCGGAACAATGCTCGTGCAGGCTATGCACACAAAAAGGCAGAATATATATAATGCCGTCGGAGCCAAGAATATCCTAAACACAACAACAATAATAATCGCCACGACAATGCAGTATTCCTATCAACAAAAAGAGCCTAAGTCGTTTGTGTCTCAATACATCAAACTAGGCTGCGAAATGCTTGTGTAATAATAAATGGGTATGCATAAAAAGAGTAATTGGTTTAATATACTTAATGTCTACTGTGACTGATAAAGTCTAGCTAGAGTCAATGATACGAGATACTGGTGCGCATGGCATGCCGCATAGCCTAGTGCAAATCTCAAGTCTGTGCGTCAAATATTACGTTATAATGAAGGGTAGCTCTCTTGAGAAACCTTAATACCGAAGTATTAAGCGTTCCCCCTGGCGTACCTCAAAGACAAACAATCGAGACTAGAACAGTGCAGAATGGTATAGGCAAAAAACCCTCATTCGTGCATGCTCTACTCTCAATGGCACACAGACTAGAATTTACTCAATCAACTCCAGTTCTCAGGTATGTCGTGCCGCTTTTAACTGAAGCCAGCACTCATAGGAAACAATACCTATAATATCAGACTCCTAGTCTAGCATTATCTAATCCAGCAGAACACTAATAATTAAAGGAAGCAGTAATATGAAAGCCAACCAATGCTTCGTGATCCACTTATCTTAACAACTAACATACATAGGCTATATCAGACCTTAACACACAATACAACTGGCCAGCATGAAGCTGATTTTGCAGAGTTAACCAGAGGGGGTATAATATTAATAAAAGGTGGTGAAAGATATGGAAAATGAGAGAGATAGGCAGAGGAAAAGATTCTCAGGTACGGAGCAGGGACAGATAGCAAGGGAAAAAAGATGGGTGTGTTCTAGAAACCAGATCTGAGGGAGAGAGTGGCGAGGAACTGTATATATACTCGCACTAGCTCGAGCCGCGTGGGAAAACAGCGGTTACAAGTCATCTAACCACTAGCAAAGCTTACAGCATGGTAAGGGCCTCTCTCCCCCAACCCCGCGAGGCAGCCAGCCGTGACGTCATCGAGCGGGACAAAAAACACTGCGCGCCCCCTCTCACTCTGTTCTACTCCCTCTCTCTCTCCCAGATCCCATCATTACTAGTTAATGATAAAATATATACTTTACAATTAAATATATAAAGCCTTGACATGGGTGAAAACAAAGAGCCTTTCTGGACTGCCCATGACACAAGCTTTCATATGAAATAAAGCACACTCTAATACACAAACTGTAGCCCCATCCACTGCCCTGGCGATCCTAGCGAGTCACTGTAGGACAAGCCATGCGGTTTCTAACGGAGTGGTTAACGTCACACCCCCCCCAAGATTTTTCTCAGAGGCCCCAAGGCTCACAAAAATCTGATGGTTAGAACCCATGCTTTATCTCCACTTCCCATCACCCAGCGGCAGTAAAATATCTGGCACAGTTCTTCAACAAAACATTTTTCAAAATTATAACCCTCCCCAACACCATAGGTTAAATTATATGTAGTTATGCTCCTCAAGAGCGAGCTTCTCTAGCCCAGCATTCTAAGAGGAGTGCAACTCAGAATTACTGCTATAACATACTAAAAAAATTCAACTATCAAAGAAAGAGTTTTTATTTGATTTCTATGTTTATAATTTGTTTATTTCGGCTGCACTATAGGGGCAAGCCTAGTTTTGTCTTCTATACCAAACGCTCAACTCCTGCTTTACGACCCAATACGCTGGGCTACAACCGCGAGCCAACAAGCACCAGCGCAAAATACTATTCAAACTAAAGCAGGAGGCTACCCGTGTGTCAATCTACCCAGGATCATATACCCTTGAACGACCATCTGCAACCACGTTGTCACAACCGGCAATATGGCGTATGTCCAGGTTATATACCAATAACCTTAGTGACCACCTGGTCAGCCTCATATTCCGATTGTGAAACTGGTCCAAGAACTTGAGAGGGTGATGATCTGGGTAAACTACAACGACCGGACCATAGGCTGGAACACAGACCTCGAAATGCCTCAGAGCAAGTACAACCGCCAGCAGCTCCTCCTTGACAACAGAGCAGCTCCCCTGGGCCGAATTGTACTTCTCCGAGCAGAAACTAACAGGATGCTCCAGCCCATCATCGTCCTTTTTCCACAAGGACGGCACCAGCCCCCACACCACTAGCCTCCGTTGCTAGTTGGAAAGGTAGGCTAAAGTCAGGGGCCCTGAGGATCGGGTGAGTGCACAACAGGTGTTTTACTTCTCTAAACACCTTCTCACACTCAGGCGCCCATTTGAACTTCTTATCCTTCCAGTATCCTGACCTGAGCTTGACTGTCCCGTTCTCCTTCTCCACCTTGACTGCTAAACGTCATCACAGGCACAGAGAGAGGCTCAGGGGGATGCCTCCCATACTCCTTCACGGGATTATCATGACATAACTGATTGCTCTTCCGCCTGTCTGGAGTGGCTACCAAGTAAACCAGGTCCGATAGCTCCTCCACCACCCTATAAGGACCAGCGTACTTCGCGGATACGGTGACCTACAAGGGGCGCAGATCAACACCTCCTGACCCACGTGAACTCCCTGAGTTCAACCTTGAGGTCGTACCGTATCCTTCCTGAGGGCCTGAGAGCTAGTCAAATTACGGCCAGCCAACTCCAGACTGCGCACATCCGTTCTCGACTGTTGAGGACCACACTTGCATAGAACAAGGTTTTTCTGCCCCTCCCTACTTCTTCAACCATGGAGAGGCCCTCTGACACGGTGTCCAAAGACGAGCTCATTAGGGCTGAATCCAAACTCTCCCCCAGGTACCTCCCACACAGCAAACAAAACACGTGGCAGGCCAAGATCCCGATCCCTACCACTCTCTCAAAGCAACAAAAACGAAGCACAGATTTCAAGGCTGAGTGCCATCGCTCTAACACATCTGGCTCTCCGGATGATATGCAGATGACACAACCCCAACAATCCCATGCTGCGGCATTGCTTGTACAAAGAGGCTAGAAGTGAAGTTGGGTCCCCGACTGACTGACCCTGCGGTTAACCATACCGGGAAAAATACACTAGCAAGCTTCGGACCACCGTCTTCGCCGACCCATTTCTCATAGGGTACGCTCATGGTACCTTGTTGCTACATCTCCCGACTGTGCATCACTGTCCTCCTTTCAACTCTTTCGTCTTTCTAAGCCCATCCTCTGCCCTTCAGGAACAGTTACTGGGTCTTCTCCAGACTCGAAATGTGGTCCTAATAATGACCCCGAGAAGGTCCGCTGATACTGAACTCTAAACGCATCAACTTCCAACCCCTTCTCGTACCCTTCCTCCGCTGATCTAAAGAACTGTTGACCATAATGTGACTCCCTGGATGGCAAGGAACGGGTGACAACACATGCCATAGGTTGCCCCCGACACTTCCTCAACCCACTCCTGCTCCTCCCTACTCACTTCGGCCGGCTTCTCGGCAACGACCAAGGGTGGAGCCTCAGAAGTAGGCCCCGCAAAGTCGTTGCCGATAAGGAGGTCGACGCCCCCCCAGGTAACTTCTTCTCCACAATTCCTACATCCAGGTCACGAGTCACACCATCAACTTCCATCTTCATTCTTACAGCGGGTATGACCTTGTTGCATTAACTCCCTGAACCACAACCACCGCGCCGTATTTACAGGTTTACCAGTGAAATTTTCGCAACAGTGTTTTGCGATGCCCCAGTGTCACGCAAAATTCTCACCTCATGTCTTCTACCCCCCACTCCACACAACCGAGTCCCCTGTGGTCACTAAAGGCATCACGGACAGGGAAAAAGCCTTCCGGGTCCTTCTGCTCTGGCAGTGTATTACCTCGGAAGAATTGCCTCTAACAAGCTCCGATGTCCTCTTGAACACTCCAATGCCGTGAGCAAAAGACACGGATGCCGGAGGAGGTCGACTAGGGCACTCACTTGCTTTATGACCCTCCTTGTGGCACTTAAAACACATAAATTTCGGTTTCGGCTTATACTGTGATGTAACAGGCCCCTGACTTTTCTTATACGGCGTGGTGTTAGGTTTGAATTCAGGTTTAGTTTCATTGCTCTTTTGTTTAAATGTGTCATTGCTACGGGGAGGGGGAGGATAACGGTCCCTAGCACTTGCATCGTACTTCTGTGAGGACCCGCAACCCCGAATCAACGACAGCCGTAGATCAGCCATTTCTGCTGCATCTACTAGAGTTCTTGGGTTTTTCTCCTTTAAGTTCAAAGTTAGATCACCACCCGTGCTCTTAACACCTTACGAGCGGCCTATGCGGTTTATTTATGTGTACCGCCCAGCGGGGTGTTTTTAGCCAAAATAGGGCTGTTTACGTGATCATTTTCATGCCTAAATAAGACCCAGAACGTAAAACAAGTATCTATCCCTGAAAGGGCATAAACAGAGCTTTCGAATGACACCATAACGATCCTTGTATGATGGATAGTTTTCTTGCAATAACCGTCACGCGAGTGCAAAAAGCAGGTAATTCCGTTACACCCTCTCTCAATGTAGCGAGTGAATAGGGCAGGAGGAGCTGGATTTTGTGTCAGTAGGTTCGCCGCGGTGGTCTGGAGCAGTCATATACGCTCGCTAGTCTCCTGCCACCCACTTGTCTCTCCTCTTCTCAGCCACAGTTAAACGTGCTGAAATTGCCACTCAGATTTGATGTCGGGCTGCCGCCACATAGTCCAAGCTTTATTTAACTCTAACTTAATGGTTAGGGGCCGCTATTTAAAAGGGTTAGAACTGCTCCAACATCATTATGCTTACTCCATCAAACGTTGTTTACCTTCGCTCAGATCTGGAGCCAGCTCCCCATAGCATGCGTACAAAGTCCACGGGCGTGTTTCCAAAAAGGTGCTTATCCCCCTCCCCAAGCAATCCCCCCCCCCCCCCCACCCCCCGCACCCCCCGCCCCCCTCCCCCCCTCCACTGCTCCTAGCATCCCCTGCATTCCTCAATTCCGTACTGTGTTCCAGTCCCTTCCTCTACCTCCTGCATAACTCATCATCCCATGTCAGTGCTCAATATCGAGATGCACAAAAATTCTCAATGGTTTAGTAATCCTCTCTGATATACTCAATAATCTCAGCTCTCGTACTACTCAATCATCCACTACTCGTGCTTAATAAATGCTATGTCAGCTATCGAATATAATGCTTGATCTAAATCTAATCCTAATCTGGGCGCCGAAATGCAAATTCTCGCCCATATCTACCCAATCCCCCCTATCCCCCCCCCTCCGCTTAACTCCACCTCAACTCGCGCTCTCCTCTTCGTGCTCTCATGGGCGTGCCGAGTTACCATGGGGTATTAATGGTGGTGAGGGTGAAGGGGTGGGGGTGGAGGGGGGGGATTCGTCTGTCGCGTGGATCCATATTGGTGGGTGGCGTTCTATAAATCCACTATCCCTAGCACAATTCTAACTAAAACTATCACCTCTCTCCTGGATCATGATCTCACTCCCTCTCCCTCTAGTGAATGATCATCAATCAAAAAATCATTCTTTATGCCCACTAATTGTGCTCAAGTCTGATCTGCTCTCAAGATGGTTAATATAAACGGTTTCTGCATAATATAATACTATCATATCTCTTCTGATTTTATTCTATCAGCTCTCGTCATTCTGATCCCCTCCTCACTGCAAAAAATCCACTCTTGCGTGAATCGAAATCAAATCTACCATCGTCTATCTTATCAACCGTACAATTCCTCTCCACTCAAATTCCAGCATCCCATCCCCCTCTATGCTCCCCCTCTCTAGTCAAATGATCAATCCCCTCACATAATCTTCTATAATCCTCACGATATCCCCCTTATACGTCTCCCTAACAATCCTCAACTAAACCCCCTTACCATCTAAATCTTGCCCTGCAAATCATCCCTCTGTATAAAATCCCAAGCTCTCAAGACCAACAATCCCCCCCCCCCCTCACCCCTCCTTATTCTCAAGGTCCCCCCCGAAAACAAAACCCCTTTTCTATCACCCAGTGCATCATCTGTCTTTTTTTTTATCAATCAAATTTTATTATCACACCATCACTCCATTCTGATCAAATCTCCACACTCCCTTATTCCACCTATGGTGTCATTTGGTTCAAAATCCCTCATCCCCCCCCTCCACGCTCAATTTTTTGTTATAAATCTAAATTAAATTGTATAAAGATCATGAAATTATTTCATCTTAATTTCATTTGGTTTTTATTATGGTCAAGTCAAGACTCTGAGTTTATATTTTTATTTACAGTAACTTACGGACCTGGTTGCCTCGTAAGTAACAGCCTCCTGAGATCCTCGTACACAATACATAACTCCAAAGGTAACGCATCGTAGGCTTTAAGACCCTTGCCTATTAATCTAGAGGATACAAGTGCTGCCCATTTATTCTCTGGCCACTGGTGTTCCTGGCACTTCTTCTCAAGCGTGTGAAAAATTCTGTTACACCACTCTCATCAAACACCGGAACCAGTTTCAATAAGTGCGAGAGAGACGCTCATGAACACGGTTACCAGCCCCAAGTCGCTGTCCCGTTGCCTCTACTCGCGACTTCTCTACGTCCATGTCGGCACAGTACCTAGTCGACTCAGCTTGGATTTTTGCTTGACTGATAGTTTTTCTCTCTTTTATCTTGGCTAATTCTAATTGCTGCTGCTGAAGCTGAAGCTCACATTCCTTTTCTGTTGTCTTAGCTAATTCGAGCTGATCAATAATTCTGGAGTTAACCCAGGTGAAGGTGCTACAATGTTTGAAATTACCGGTGGTCCCCCCAGGGGCAACCCACCCTGCCAGTCACCACCCAACTGGAAGCGTACCGGGGTCTGCAAACTACTGGGATGGCTGGGAGTCGAGTGTAGGGGAAGCATGGCCGAAGGGCTCGGAGCACTCAACCCATCTCGCTCACCAGTCACCCTGCCCAGTACACACGTTATCAAGTTATCCCTGGTCATGCTGCTAGTACCCGCATGACCGATAGCTGTGGCCAGGCATTGAAGACCGTACCGCTCCATACCCTCCAACCGCTCGGCAGTAACAGGCCATTGCAAAAATATCCTAGCATCCTCCTCACAGTTCACCCGATTAACATTCATCATGCTGCTGTTCTCAGTTTCGACATTACGTACTGTGTCTCCATTCTCCTCTGATCCGGTATAAGACATGATGCTCACAAAAATTTCTCACCACAATATTCAGAAAAGAAGCCCCAAACTCTTATACCTCAATATACACACAAAATTCTCGGAAATACTCAAGGGCTATACTATGTTGCAAAAAAAAAAATTATCTTGCTGATCCCCGCAAAATATTCTCCAAAACAACAAATGTTCCCTGCTAATAAATGTAGGTTCACCAAATCCTAGGTAAGGTCGCCATTTGTTACGACTGGGGTTCAAATATATCAGGGCTCTTATTCATTGGACTAGTAATGGCATAAATGTTACAACGGAAAGCGCTAGATCCAACCTCTGATGTATATTCCCAGTGAACAAAGAACACAAATACTTCTTTCACTTCAATCATAGGAAAGCTACTAGAGTCAATTATTGCTAGGAAAATGAGAAACCACTTAGAAACATTTAACTAATCATTCTTCTCAGCATGGATCACACAGCGTTCTTGCCTTACAGCTTAGTTTTTTTTCTCAGAGGTATAGAGTAGTTACAGGCATACGTATAATATATAATTAGTAAGCTTTCGACATCTCAGGAGATGAAAAGGTTGAGGCACTGGAATAGGAATTTTTTATGGATTAGGTCATGCTATAGGAAACAGAGATCGCATAAATGGTACCAAGTCAGAGTGAGCAGTCAAAAGTGGTGCAGGCTATTAGGTGTGCTTATATATATAGATTTTAGTAAACTAGTAGGATAATAAATGCAGACATACTAAAATGGGGAGATCAATTGATTCAGATAGCGATATAAGTGCCTCCAAGGGGATCTAGATACCTTACATGAATGGTCAGTAATGGCAGATGAAGTTTAACATTGACAATGCAAGGTATTAAAGATAGGGAAGATGCAAACATGTTAAATATAAACTAGTTAATTTAGAATTAGAAAATTCAGACTGCGAGAAAGATCTAGGTGTGTGTTATAGCAATGATTTGAAGCCTAGAAAACAGTGTATAAGCGTTCGTATAAGGCAAACAGGATTCTCTTCATCTCTATGTGAGTAACAGAACTGCTGATGTTATCTTAAAACTTTACTTGTCATTAGTGAGACCCCCTAGATTATCTGTCCAATTTTGGTGTCCTTATTACAGAATGGACATAGATTCATTGGAGAGAGTACAGCGTAGAATGACAAAAATGATCCATAATATTAGAATCTTCCGTATGAAGAAAGGTTGAAGAATTAGGTTTACATTCGTTAGAGAGAAGAGTTAGAGGGGATATGATAGAGGTGTTCAAGTGGGTTAGTGGGATTAACGAAGGGGACATGACAAATGTACTAAAGCTCAGTGATAGCGAAAGAACTCGTACCAAGGTTTCAAATTAGATAAATTTCGTTTCAGAAAAGATATAGGCAAATATTGGTTGGTAACAGAGTTGTAGATGGGTGGAATGGACTACCAAGTGCTATAGTGGGATCTAACTGTAGGGAGCTTTAAGATAAAATTGGATAAGCATATGGACGAGAAGGGTTGGGTGTGAAGGGGGATCAGCCGGGTTGGGCCAATCAGCGCTCTGCAGACCCCCATAATCCTGCGTTAATCTCTAACCGTTTTGGTAGGATGATCCTCAGGGTATTAGAGTGTTGAGCCTATAATTGAGCTTTGTAATTGATTTGGGGTGTGTGGGACAGGGATCTGCCTTGCTTAGGCCAATCGGCTTTCTGCAGACTCCCATTTTCTTATGTTCTTATGTTCTTATGTTCTACAGAGTTCTATATGCAATAATAGGCTATCAAACTCTCAATAAATGTGCGTCTACTCTAGGCTTAAGTATGTGAAACAGCCTATTACTACCTATAACCGAAGGTTTTGGTTATGGTATGCAAAGTAGGTGGTAAGAGAAGTTACAGCTTACGTTACAATTAATAATGTCAGCCTCCTGCATGAAAGAAAGTACACCAAAGTCCCCAACACTAACAGGACTTCTCCAAATGCTAGATGCTACAAAGATGCTCGTATCGGAAATGGAAAAAAAGGCGGCAGCGGAAATGCTCGTGCAGGCTATGCACACAAAAGCAGAAATATATATAATGCCGTCGGAGCCAAGAATACCTAAACACACAACAATAATATAATCGCCACGACAATGCAGTATTCCTATCAACAAAAAGAGCCTAAGTCGTTTGTGTCTCAATACATCAAACTAGGCTGCGAAATGCTTGTGTAATAATAAATGGGTATGCATAAAAAGAGTAATTGGTTTAATATACTTAATGTCTACTGTGACTGATAAAGTCTAGCTAGAGTCAATGATACGAGATACTGGTGCCCATGGCATGCCGCATAGCCTAGTGCAAATCTCAAGTTACTGAAGGGTAGCTCTCTTGAGAAACCTTAATACCGAAGTATTAAGCGTTCTCCTGGCGTACCTCAAAGACAAACAATACTAGAAAGTGCAGAAGGTATGCAACCCTCATTCGTGCATGCTCTACTCTCAGCACACAGACTAGAATTTACTCAATCACTCCAGTTCTCAGGTATGTCGTGCCCTTTTACTGAAGCCAGCACTCATAGAAACAATACCTATAAATCAGACTCCTAGTCTAGCTTATCTAATCCAGCAGAACACTAATAATTAAGGAAGCAGTAATATGAAGCCAACCAATGCTTCGTGATCCACTTATCTTAACAACTAACATACATGGCTATATCAGACCTTAACACACAATACAACTGGCCAGCATGAAGCTGATTTGCAGAGTTACCAGAGGGGGTATAATATTAATAGGTGGTGAAGATATGGAAAATGAGAGAGATAGGCAGAGGAAAATTCTCAGGTACGAGCGGGGACAGATAGCAGGGAAAAAGATGGTGTGTTCTAGAAACCAGATCTGAGGGAGAGAGTGGCGAGGAACTGTATATATACTCGCACTAGCTCGACCGCGTGAAAACAGCGGTTAAGTCATTAACCACTAGCAAAGCTTACAGCATGGTAATTCTCTCACCAACCCCCGCTGGCAGCCAGCCGTGACGTCATCGAGCGGGACAAAAAAAAATGCGCGCCCCCTCTCACTCTGTTCTACTCCCTCTCTCTCTCCCAGATCCTATCATTACTAGTTAATGATAAAATATATACTTTACAATTAAATATATAAAGCCTTGACATGGGTGAAAACAAAGAGCCTTTCTGGACTGCCCATGACACAAGCTTTCATATGAAATAAAGCACACTCAAATACACAAACTGTAGCCCCCATCCACTGCCCTGGCGATCCTAGCGAGTCACTGTAGGACAAGCCATGCGGTTCTAACGGAGTGGTTAACGTCACATTAAGGTATACACAAAAACTAACATGAAATATATGATAAGGTATACACAAAAACTAACATGAAATATACCTTACCTTTGGATACCTTTGGATGTGTTCGCCGCTCCTCTAGCGGCACCAAGGAGCGCGACGCCCCTCGTTATGGGTGGTGATTTGGTGCAGTAGACTGTTTGAAGCGACAGCTCGCTCCCTTGCGAGGATGGGCTCGTCTGGCACTTTTTGCAGTTCGACATCTAGGGCTCTCTTGAAGTTGTCTAACGAGATGTCCCTCATGTCTCTTACTCGCCGTGGGAGTTTGTTGAAGAGACGTGGGCCTCTGTGTGATAACCAGCCCTCTCGCAGAGAGCCCATAGCACCCCTGTTATTCATCCGGGGGATTTCGCATTCCCAGCCTCTCCTATCACTGAATTTCATGACTATCGGAGTATGTAGGTTTGGTACTAAACCCTCTGCGATTTTCCATGTGTATATTATTAGGTAACGTTCTCTTCTACGTTCCAGTGAGTACAGATTCAGTGCTCTTAAACGCTCCCAATAGTGTAGATGTTTTATCGAACTTATATGCGAAGTGAAATTTCTTTGTACACTCTCTACGTCATTTATTTCACCTGCTTTGTATGGGGATGTTAATACGCTACAGTATTCAAGCCGCGGTAGCACTAGAGATTTGAAGAGCGTTATCATAGGCAATTCACCGCGTGTTTTAAAAGTACGCAGAATCCAACCCGTTAGACGTTTCGCAGCCGCCACTTTGACCTGGTTATGTACTTTGAAACCCATATTTTCAGACATTAATACCCCAAGGTCTTTCACACTGTCTTTCCGTTCTATTATGTGGTTAGATTCTGTTAAGTAATTTGTAATTTCTTTAACACCATTATTATCTCCGTACCGTATTAATTGGAATTTTTCCTCATTGAATTGCATGTTGTTTTCCCTGGTCCACTGGAACACTACATTCATGTCTTCCTGCAGTCGGCCCGTGTCCTCTTGTGTGTTTACTATCTTGCTTAATTTTGTGTCATCAGCAAAAGACGACACCG
This sequence comes from Paralithodes platypus, assembly GCA_032716605.1. Lineage (NCBI taxonomy): Eukaryota > Metazoa > Arthropoda > Malacostraca > Decapoda > Lithodidae > Paralithodes > Paralithodes platypus. Next base: position 8,862,837 of record CM064511.1, on the reverse strand, counting down.
TACTGTGTCTGGTGTTGGTATCTATGTCGCAAATTAGTATGAGGAACAGAAGGGGCGCTAGCACTGTTCCTTGGGGCACTGAGCTTTTGACATCCGAAGGCTCAGAAGTGACTTGGTTTACTGCTACCGATTGTTTTCGGTTTACGAGGAAATTGTATATCCACCGTCCGATTTTCCCAGTTATACCTTTTGCTTTCAGTTTGTGGGCTATTATACCATGGTCACATTTATCAAATGCCTTAGCAAAATCGGTGTAAATGACATCCACGTTTTTCTTTTCTTCTAGCGCTTTAAGAATTTTGTCATAGTGTTCCAAAAGTTGTGAGAGACATGATCTTCCCGCTCTGAACCCATGTTGACCGGTGTTGTGTAGTTCATTTGTCTCCATGAATGTTGAAATTTTGCTTCGCAGGACTCGCTCGAAAACTTTAATGATGTGAGAGGTTAGAGCTACCGGGCGGTAGTTTTTTGGTAGTGCTTTACTCCCTCCTTTATGCAGTGGGGCAATTATTGCGTTTTTCAAGCTATCTGGTATGTCACCAGTGTCTAGACTCCTTCTCCACATTATAGCCAGGGGTTTTGAGAGGTTTTCCTTACATTTTTTCATTAGGATCGAATTCCATGAGTCCGGGCCTGGTGCCGAGTGGGATGGCATGTTGGAAATGGCCTCTTCTATGTCTTTTGGACCGAAATCAATATCCAGCATCTGAGGGGTTTCCGTGGGGGAGGTTTCCATGAAAAATATATTTTGGTCTCTGATGACTTTTGTTTCATCAGGCTCACTGAATGCCATTTCATACTGCCTGCTTAAGAGTTCGCTCATTTCCTTTTTGTCCCCTGTGAAAGAGCCGTCCCCTTTGCTCAGTGGGCCGATGTTTGATGTTGTTTTAGCCTTTTGTTTGGCGTATGAAAAGAAGTATTTGGAATTTTCCTTTATACCTGCAATAGCTTTCCTCTCCTCTTCCATATGTTGTAGTTCATATGATATTCTTAGCCTTTGTTCAATTTCCACAATTTCTCTATCTATTTCGACCTTTTGCCTATCCTGTAGATTTTGATGTGTGCGTCTTTGTGTGAGTAATTTTCTTCTTCTGTACAGCCTCCTCCTTTCCCGATCTTGTTTGCTTCTTCGTTTTGTTTGTCTTGCAGGTATATGGTGGCTACAGATTTGGGTCATGGTTTCTGTTATTAAGACTAGACATTCTGCTGGTGTCAGGTTATCCATTAAATCTTCCCAGTCTATTTCCTCCATTTCTTGATTTACCTCTTCCCACCTAATGTTTTTGTTATTGAAGTTAAATTTACTGAAGGGGCCGGTTTTTGTTCTCGATTCTGAGGTTGTCTGTACACTTTCTAAGGTTGTTTTGATCTCAATTAATTTATGATCTGAGTATGTTGTGTCCGATATGTTAATGCTGTGTACTAGAGAGTCGTTGTTAGTGAAGACCAGGTCTAAGATATTGTTTTTCCCGTGTGGGTTCAGCAATATGTTGGGTAAGACTAAAAAAATCACAAAGTTCAAAAAGCTCTCTCGTATTAGTATTTGCTTCTCCGGTGTTATTTGCCACTAACTGGTTTTCTAGTTGTCTCCATTTAATGTTTGGTAGGTTAAAGTCTCCTAGCCATATAATATTTGGTGTTGGGTTCCCCAGGGTTTCCACTTCTGATTTTATTTTGTTGAGCTGGGTTTTGAATTCTTCTCGGGATGAGTCTGGAGGCCTGTATGTAACAATAACTGCTAAATTTAGGGATTCTATTTTAACTCCAAGTATTTCCACCACTTCATTACTGTTATTTAGGAATTCAGTACATATCAGTGAGTCATGTATGTACAAGGCTACACCTCCATGTGATCTATGCGTTCTGTCCGCCCTATGTAGGTTGTAACCAGGAATCCATACCTCACTATCTTCCTGATCTTTAATGTGAGTTTCTGTGAGAGCCGCAAATATAGCGTTTCCTTCTTCTAGCATGATAAGGTATACACAAAAACTAACATGAAATATATATGATAAGGTATACACAAAAACTAACATGAAATATATATGATAAGGTATACACAAAAACTAACATGAAATATATAATTATGATAAGGTATACACAAAAACTAACATGAAATATATATGATAAGGTATACACAAAAACTAACATGAAATAGCATTGTTTTGGCCATTTTATCACATCCAAAGACATTATATGAGCTATAAACCATTATATTTTTATATTTACATATGCAATAATAAAGGCAAAACATAATGGGTTCTGCTTTCGTTTGACTCCCTGGATAGAATACCACTGAAGTAGGGCAATAATAAGTATACCCTGTTCATGATAGGTAGGCCAAACATCGTGACCTCTCTCCTCTATTACTCAAAAAGGGCTAGAGCAAAAGGGCTGTAAATTTGCACACGTAATCCTTGGCTAACTCTTCCCAAATGGTAGAAAAATTAGCTCTAA